>CM024757.1:35402493-35723378 GCA_014218235.1 Colocasia esculenta | reverse complement strand
CTTACTTGATTTAAAGGTAAACATTGGTTTGGTTGTGTGCAATATAACCTTTTCATATCCACTTCATGTCAAAGTCGTGAACCAAGTCTAAATGTTCTTTGATGCAATACTTGATCGAGGTCTTTTTAGATCATTTTGAACACAATGAGCAAACCAAATGTTTTTTAAACATCTCTGTTGAATAACTCCCTTGTCGAAACATGAATCCAAAATGATTTGAAAAATCAGAAAGCTCTTGAATTTAATGTTCTACATTACAACTTGCCTAAAGAAATCTCATGTACTTGACAAAAAGCAAAAATAATAAAAAAAAAGGGGAGAAAAGCTACCTATTTCTTCGGTTCAATCAACAAATTTGTTTTTCATTTGTGGGATGGAGGTAGAGCAATGATGAAAATCACTAAGTAACCGGGGACATGGGCATCACCAATGTCAGTCTTCGCGTCAAAAGGTTATTTCATTATCTCTATACAATGGCTTGACGGACACTCACATTGAGTAACTGGGGGTATTGGCACCACAAATGTCTACCTTCACATGAAAAAGTGAAAGTGCTCCTCATTGCCACTCTTTTCCATCTTCGTTGTTTATAGATTCAAAAATCATACCAGAAATAGAGTGAAGCCTCCGAAAATTTTTATGTCAAGTCCAATGTGTTTCTTCGGTAAGACGTTCTTATGGCCATTTAATTCAATTGTCATCTGACTATCATCTCTATTAAGATGCATGTTTTTCTTCAACGGCCTTAATCAAAAGAGTTATTTAATTTTCACTGGTTATTGTGAAATGTGTTCTTCATGATCTAATTAAAGAACTTATCGGTTTTAATTCAAAATCATTTTAGATTTGTGTCATGTCTTCATCTTAATGGATATGAATTTTTGTCTTGCACATACACCCATTTTGCCTTAAAACAACAAATGAACACTTGTCCCTTTGAAAAATTTTGACAAAAATCAAGTTTTCACCAAAAAGGAGCTATCTGTCGACAGATAGACTTTCATCTGTCGACAGACGATGGCGCAGATCCGTTTTTGAACCAAACCCTCGCGCCGGTTCACATCCTTTTCGTGGGGCCTCTCTTTTAAAACCCTCTAAACCCATTCTAAGGCCACCCACGACCCATTCTCACCCTTCCTCTCTTGTTCCCTCCTCCTCCTCTCCAAACCCCCTCTCTTTCCCCCTTCAGGGCTCCGTCTCCGACGATCCTGCTCCTCGTCTGGGATCCCTCCACTCTCCCTTCACACCATTCTCATCCTTCCTCCTGCGATGGCACCCAAATCGAAGCTTCTCGCTCGCCGTCGTCGCGCTCCGACGGACGCCGGAGAAAGCTCCAGGGCTCCTTCCGAACGCCGCAGCAAGCATCGTGAGGATCGGTTGCCGGAACTCATCGTTCCTCAAGGTCTCCGTCTTATCCGACCCAACGGCACCTTCAAGAAGATTGTCCAATCCCGGTATGTGGACTTCGAGTCCTTAGCACCGATGTTCCCCTCACTCCTACCTTATTTTGACACTCAAGGGTGGACATCCTTCTTGTACTCCCACTTGCAATACTCTCCAACTGCCGTATCCGAGTTCTACAATAACTTAGGGCTTTCCGATCAGGGAGATATCTACTCTTCGGTGAAAGGCACTCGTTTTCGCCTCACCGCAAATCTTCTCTCCACAGCCCTTGAAATTCCAAACTCAGGAGTTGAAATCTTCAACTACAATCCCTCTGCTTCTGAGTACTATGAGCTTCTCACGTTGGAACCTTATGACACTACCAAGGAGATTGCTCGTCTCAACGCCAACTCCTTTCCTCCCTTGATCCGGATGATCCATCACATCTTCACTACCTTGATCGTCCCGAAGGATGGAAGTCGAGAGTTAGTCACCGAGGTCCATAAATCCCTATTCATCTTTTTCCTCAAGTGTCAAGAAATCAATCTTCCTGAACTCATGATAAGCCTCATCCGTCGGTGTTTCTCTAACACCAAAAGATCAATGCCATATGCTTGCCCCATCACTTCTCTTCTTATTTTCCTTGGCATTCCTATCCCTCCAAGTGAGCTCATCTCACTAAAATCCCGAAGTGCCTTTGACCTCACTGCCGCCAACCGCATGGGCTACAAGATTGTAGACGGCGTCGTCACAAGGACTCTCAAGGGAAAGGAACCACAAGGAGCTGACGTGTCAACTGGTGAAGAAGACAATGAAGATGATGAAGCAAATGAAGGCAGTGATGAAGACCCTCAGGATGAGCAAATGCCTGACCAAGCTCAAGAGTTTGATGATGTACCTGTGCCTCCACAACAATCCATTCGTGATTACTTGGCACAAATCCATCAAGAAATGATCTCAGGATTTGCTCACATGACGTCAAGATTTGATCAAGTAGACGCTCGCCTCAACACTTTAGATGACCGTCTTGACCACCTCTACTCCGAGAGAGATGAATCCCGTCACCCTCCTCCTGCTGGACATGACGATGAATAGAGGGTCTCAGGGTCATTAGAGGTCACTAAGAGTCTTAGATGGGAATTAGTCTCACTTGTCTTATCATCTTTTGCTTGTTCATGTTATTTCCCTTTCTTTTTATTGAGTCATGTAATGATTATCAAATGTACTGTGAAATTTCAATGATCAATCAATGAAAACTCAGTTCATGTTTATTTGTCTCTAAATGTGCATGACTTGACCTTTTGCATGTTGTCAAAAAGGGGGAGAACATCAATATATGCATCAATTGAATGTTTTTGTCATCATCAAAAAGGGGGAGATTGTTGGGTTTTTCATATATCATGTTTTTGATGATCACATTAACACCCTTGAACATTGATTTAATGCAAAATTGATGTGCTAACTAACATGAAAAACACCATGAAAGTGATTGAGTTAAACATTGCTAAATCATACAATGTATATCACTAACAATGTATTTGCATGTAGGTGCACAAGCATGAAACATGGAGCATTGAAGAGGCATTGAAGAAATGAGCAAAAAGCACAAATATCTGTCAAAGAGGTGTATCTGTCGACAGATGCAATGTACCTGTCGACAGATTCACACAGTCATTCCAAGACAGAACTCAGGTTTGCATCTCTGAGTGTATCTGTCGACAGATGAAATGTACCTGTCGACAGATACACACAGACAACCCAGGACAGAGCTCAGGTTTTCTATTCCTGAGTGCATCTGTCGACAGATGCAAACTGCCTGTCGACAGATACACTCAGAAACTCATTTTCCTGAAACCCAGTTCTCAGCCTGAGTCTGCCTGTCGACAGATGCAAGTGCACCTGTCGACAGCCGACGGAAACTTCAGATTTTGGGTTTCCAAATCCGGCCCCACTTGGGTGTTTCCTTCCTCCACGACCCCCACCTTTACCTAACACTATATAAGCATCCTTTTGGAGCCAAATTCGCAGAGAGCAGCCTCCCATCCAAGAGCCTCCAAGGGACCAAGAGGAAAAGCCCCAAATTGCTGCTCTGCTTCAACTTTCCGCCCAGATCGACGTGGAATCACCATCTATGCGGAGCTGAAGCCGGATCGTCATCAATTCAACCTTCTACATCGATCAATCTACATCCAATCGAAGTTTGAAGAGCGTTTGGACGATCCACGAGAAGAATTCCAACCGGATTTGTTCCCTAATTCCTAATTCTTCTCCATTTCATAATTTCCATTCCATCGTGTGTGTGTGTGGTTGTGTTTCGAGCATCCCTTGTGCTTGATTCACGTATTTGTGGTTGTTCTGATCGTGCTTCATCAGACAACGTGTGTGTGGTTGAGTTGTGGTGTTAAACTCGCTCATAAGCAGTCGTTTCTGCGTGTGTGTGTGGACGGTGGATGTAGGATACACGAGTTGTGTACTCCGAACCACCTTAAATCATCGTGTTCTGTGGTTTGTTCGCGTTTTGCGATAGATGATTGGTAGGCACGGTGTTCATACGCACGTTTGATTCCCTGTTCTCTTTTAGATCAACTCAAGCAGTCTCACACTTAATTGAATTTGAATCAAATTTCATTAAGATCACTGTAGCATCAAAAAGAAGCCATCAATAGTTTAAAATTGCCGTAATATATTCAACCCCCCCCCCCCTTCTAGATTACCGTATTGTGTACTTCCGCATAACTCTTCATCCTCATCAGCTGGCGGTGTAGGAGCCAAACGCGAAGGTGCAATGCTATCCAAGCGGGCGTCAAGTGTATCCATCTTGTTATTGAGCCTCTCAAATCCAGTTGACATCTGAAGTTGTAGTTGAGCGAGTAATTCTCGAATGGAGGGCTCAACTGCCACATCAGGAGCATCATCTCCCGGAGCATCTAGTGGCTCAGACTGGGAGTCTTCATCCTCGTCAGCTTCTGGAGTTGCATCTTCTTCTTCTTCCTCATCATCACCCTCAGCAGCAACTGCTCCTTTGCCCTTGAGGTCTCGAGTAACAAGACCATCTATCATCTTGTAGCCCATCCTTTGGACAGTAGTAAGATCATATGAGTTGCGAGATGTAAGAACAGTCATCTCATCCTCATGGATTTGGATGCCAATGAACTGAAATAGAGAGGTGAGTTGGCATGCATAGGGCATAGATCTCTTTGCGCTGTGAACGCACTGGCGAAAGGTAGAGGTCATGAGGAGAGGGAGGTTGATGGGTTCAGCGAGAAGAAATTGATGTAGCAGATACTTGTGAAGAGAAGTCACAAGTTCTCGACTCCCATCCTTGGGAACGATAAGTGTAGTGAAGATGTGATGGATGAGACGATGAAGTGGAGGGAATGAATTTGCATTCATGTGCTTACGACTAGTGGGATCGTAAGGCTACAGAGTGATTAGGGTATGGTCGTCTTCGGGAGTGGGATGATGATTCCTGATATCCATGCCGGTGGTTGGAATTTGTAGAGCAGTGGATAGAAGGTTGAGAGTAACATGAAAAGGGGTGTTCTTCACCTTGGTGTATAACTCATTGGTTGCGGTGAGTCGGAGATTGGTGAAGAACTCATTCACAGCAGTGGCGGAGTACTGCGTGTGAGCATAACAGAAGGGTGTCCAACCCTGGACGTCAAAGAGGGGCTGAAGATTGGGGAACATGTCCTCCAAAGTAACGAAGTCGACGTAGCGTGGCTGCGCGACCTTCATGAATGTGCCGTAGACATCAAGAAGGCGAAGGTTTGGCGGGATGACGAGCTCCGGCAATCGATCTTCCCGGTGCTTCGTCCGACGTTATGAAGGAGCCCTAGAACCTTGACCGACTTCTGGAGAGCGAGGACGACGACGAGAAGCCATCTTCTTGGCAGGAGGGGCCATGAGATCTTGCTGCTCGAAGTAGAGACTGGTGGTAGAAAGAAAGGAGACGGAGAAGAGAAGAGAAACACCAAGTTTGCAGAGTTGCTCTTCTAGTGCCCTGGAGAGGGGATTTGAAGAGTTGGAGGCAAGGAGGAGGTTTGGAAAGGGTGGAAAGGGGCGTGGGTTCCTCTTATAGAAAGTAGGTTTAGATTTGAAAGGTCGGACCCCACAAAATCCGTTTTCGGATTTATGCCCGTTGGACTGCCAAAACCTGACTTGCCGTCTCCTGTCGACAGGTGACAGGAGACCTGTCGACAGGTGCCTTCAGTTTGGCCCTTTTTGCTGTTCTGAGTGTGAGTTGGAGGTAGAACTTTGAGCAGTTGTTCTTTGGTGTTGAATGAAGGTGTTTAATAGATGAACACATATTTTAACTCACCATATGCATGTGTATGAAAAGCCATGTCAATTTCCTTAATGGTTTAAACATAATACCCAAGGAATTTGAAGTTATAGCATTAAGAAAACAATCACCAACCTAAAGAATAATGCACTTTCACCCATCTTTGTTAAATTGCAATGTAAGAGAACACAACCTCCAATTTGTTGATAGTCACTTGATTTAGGAAATGAACATCTATTATGTCAAGACAATCATACAGACCAGTGACCCTGGGATTTATGACTCAGTGGAGGCTGCACACTATATCATTTTTCTGTAATTATTTGTGGAAAATACAATTGGAACAAAATGGTATTTAAGAGAGATTCACACCTTTTTACTTGAGGATAAACAGTACACGTGCCCATACCCTCAGTTACTGAGTGGAAGTGTCTAGCATACCGTTGTATAGAGTTAATGAGTAAGCCTTTGACGCGAAGGCAGACATTGGTGATGCCCATCACCCCGGTTACTCAGCAAAACTCAACATAGCTCTACATTTGTTCCACTTTTCAGTTGATTGTACTTTTTCTTATTTGAATGCCATTTTTCAGAAATAGGTAGCTTTTCTCCAAGTATTGCTCTAAAGGCTCAAGATTAAGTGGTTGTTATGATTAGCTTTCAATGTTAGACATAAAGTTCCATGATCAAAATATTTATCAAGTCAATTGGGAGCTATGTGTTCCTACAAATAGGTTAGTTAGAGGAGTGAGGTGTATATCCTTGAGAGTTGTGAAAGTGTTTCCAAAATGATATATCCTAAACCCAAACATGAGTAGTATGTGAAAATCATAGAGGTGTAAAGACTTAGCATTTAATATGTTATGTATATGAAGTGTGAAAACATGCATTTACACCTTATAGACACCTTAAGCATTGACCATGAACCTGGTCACTGAATGTATGAACAAAGGCTTGAAAAACCAACTTTAAGTGTTGCTGTCGACAGGTATGAATTGCATGTCGACAGCTTCACACAGACAAAAGAAAGATGGTTTTGTGAGATGAAGACTGTGAATTGCTGTCGACAGGAAAAAGTGAGCCTGTCGACAGGTGCACACAGACAGAACAAGGAGGATTCTGGGAGAAGAATACTGTGCATAGCTGTCGACAAGACATGGTGAACCTGTCGACAGGTGCACACAGTGCAGAGAATGAATGATCTGTCTGTTCTCTTCTGTCGACAGGGATAGAGGTTGCTGTCGACAGAGGCATGTTCAGAGACAGTTTAAGAGAAGAATGAGGAACAGATTTGAACAATTAATGTGAGGGAATTTAGAGAGACAAAGTTTGAGTGATTCCCTTCACATTTTGAATTCATATGAGCTTAACTTGCTCCCCCATAATGTGTGCTTGTTTGAACAAAAATACTCAAGTTCATGAAGACAAAATTGCACACAAATATCAATCAATGAAGCACATCAAGCATGTAGAAAGACATTTCACCAAAAGTTGACAAATTTTCAAGGAGAATTTGGAATGAGCAAAATTGTAAAGAAACTAATCTCATATTAGAGTATATGTCCCTTTCATGCCACATGACCATGGGTACTTGGCGGAGAATGTTTTCTCACGCATAATGAGAGTTTCCTAACAAGCCTAACTTGTTTGTCCACAAATCACCATTTTATATATCTTATAGCCATTGCACATAAGGAACATATGCTTGAATATTTGAAGTTTCATTGCAATTTGCACAAACCCAACTCTCTTCTCAATGTAGTGAACCTATCTTCTGCCAATGGTTTGGTAAAAATATCAGCCAATTGTTTTTCAGTGGGTATGAAGCTAATTTCCAATGCTTTGTTGGCTACTTCATCTCTCAAAAAGTGGTGACGGATTTCAATGTGTTTTGTCCTAGAGTGTTGAATGGGGTTCTTTGAAAGATTGATGGCACTAGTGTTGTCACATAGGATAGGTGTGCATCCAAGGTCAATGTTGTAGTCACACAACTGACTTTTTATCCACAACACTTGAGCCGCACAACTCCCTGCAGCAACATATTCTGCCTCTGCAGTGGAGAGTGCAACCGAGTGTTGCTTCTTAGATGCCCATGAAACCATGCAACCACCAAGAATTTGGCAGTAGCCACTAGTGCTTTTCCAATCAATTTTACATCCAGCATAGTCAGCATCAGAATATGAAACCAAGTTGAAGCTACTACCTGCTGGATACCAAAGACCCAAATCATGCGTACCTGAGAGATGTCTGAAAATTCTCTTAACTGCAATTAGATGGCTTTCCTTTGGACTAGATTGATATCTAGCACAAAGACAGACGCTGGATTGTATGTCCGGTCTACTCGCAGTAAGATAAAGGAGTGAGCCAATCATACCTCGAAAGTGCTTGGCATCTACCATTTTACCTTTCTCATCATTGTCCAGCTTTATGCTTGTGCTCATTGGTGTTGAAGCATGTTTAGCTTGTTCAAACTGAAACTTCTTCAGAAGTTCTTTGACATATTTTTCTTGGTTGATGAAGAATCCATCTTCTAACTGTTTGACCTGCAAACCAAGAAAAAATTGTAGCTCCCCCATTAAGCTCATCTCAAATTCACTGTGCATGTGTTTAGAAAATTCTTCACACAGTGAACGGTTAGTGGAACCAAATATAATGTCATCCACATAAACTTGAACAACTATGATATGATTGCGGACTTTCTTTGTAAAGAGTGTTTGGTCCACTTTACCTCTTGAGTAGTTTTTGCTTACCAGAAATGAGCTGAGCCAGTCGTACCAAGCTCGGGGTGCCTATTTCAAACCATAGAGAGCTTTGTGCAATTTAAATACATGGTTTGGTTTATCATGATCCTCAAAGCCGGGTGGTTGAGAAACGTAGACTTCCTCTTTTATGTAGCCATTTAAGAAAGCAGTTTTAACATCCATTTGATCTAGTTTGAACTTGTTAGAACATGCATATGCTAACAAGATCCTAACTGCTTCTAGCCTAGCTACAGGTGCAAAGGATTCTTTAAAATCCACACCAAATTTCTGATTGTAACCCTTTGCAACCAGTCTAGCCTTGTTTCTCACCACTTTACCCTCTTCATTGAGTTTATTCCTAAAGACCCACCTTGTTCCTATGACAGAAATTTTAGGGGTTTTAGGAACCAAACTCCAGACATTATTTCTTTGAAATTGGCCTAACTCCTCATGCATAGCATCAATCCATGAATTTTCTTTTAATGCTTCTTCAACATTTTTAGGCTCCACTTGAGAGACAAAGGCTAAATGATCCTGTTCAACTATTTGATTAACTTGAGACCTAGTTTGAACTGAATCATTTATGTCACCTATGACATTCTCAAGTGGATGAGCTTTAGAGTACCTCACATTGGTGATTGTTGAAGGACCGGGTTGATCTTGCAGTTGAGGATGTTGTTCCGGAGGAGGGGTGGCTGGAGGAGTTTCATGTTGAGGTTCATCCTCTTGTTGTGGATCTTGTGCAGGTATTTCTTCTTCATTTTTGAGTAGATGTCCGTCATCTTCATCATCGTACCTGCGAAGATATCCACGTTTAGCTTTATGAACTGACTTAGAGATTGCATTTGATTTGCTTTGTAGATCTCCAAGAGTTGTTTCATCAGATTCATCGTCAAACCTGTAAGGAGTAGAATTGTTAGACTTGATTTGAGATTCATCAAAAACAACGTGTGGAGTTCTTCCACCTTTCTGGTTTTCAGATTAAACACTCTATAAGCTCTAGAATGTTCAGAGTATCCAAGAAAAATACCTTGATCGCTTTTGGCTTCAAACTTGTCCAAGTCATTTTTATCATTGTTATGAATAAACACCTTTGAACCAAAAACTTTAAAGTACCCAATGGTGGGTTTCTTACCTTTCAGAAGTTTGTAAGGAGTTTTCTTGAATACGGGTCTTACCATGGCTTGATTAAGGATGTAACAAGATGTGTTTACCGCTTCTGCCCAAAAGGTTCGTGCTAATTGATTCTCGACCAGAAGCGTACGAGCCATCTCCACCAATGTTCTATTTTTTCTCTCCACAACTCCATTTTGCTCGGGAGTTCTCGAGGAAGAAAACAGGTGGTCTATACCTTGGTTCCTGCAAAATTCAGAGAAGGAATTATTGTCAAATTCTCCCCCGTGATCAGTGCGGATGGAGCAGATTTTATTGGCATTCCCATGCTCAATTTTGTTGAAGAATTCTTCAAAAACACTTAATGCTTCATTCTTGTGAGCCAGGAATTTTACCCAAGTGAACCTAGAGAAGTCATCCACAATGACAAAACCATAACGCTTGCCATTGAGACTGAGTGTTCTCGTAGGTCCAAATAGGTCCATGTGCAAGAGTTCATAAGCTTTGGAAGAACTTACCGGTGCCTTTGATTTGAAGGATTTCCGGGTTTGTTTTCCCTGTGCACATGCATCACAGAAATTTTCATTCTTATTAAAGGAAATTTCAGGAAGACCACTTACCAACTTAAGCCTCATGATCTTGTGCAATACATTGTAACTAGCATGACCGAGCCTACGATGCCACAATGTAAGCTCGTCCTGTTTGTTTGCTACAAGACACAAATTGTTATTTTCTGGATCATCTAAGTCAACCATGTAGATGTTGTTCATTCTTTTTCCAGAAAATTTTAGGCTTCTTTTTTCCTTATCAAGAATTTGACATGAATTGGATTCAAAGACAATTTTATGACCTTTATCACACAATTGACTTATGCTAAGCAAATTGTGATGAAGGCCATCAACTAGTAGCACATTGTCTATAGAGTTAGAGGCAAACTTACCAACTTTACCTGAGCCAATTATCTGACCTTTGTTGTTACCTCCAAAGATCACTTGACCTCCGTCTTTTTCCACAAGCAAACTGAATTTAGCTTTGTCGCCCGTCATATGCCTCGAGCAGCCACTGTCCAGGTACCATTTGTTTTGATTGTGGGTTGCTAGGCATTCCTGCATGGTGGATCAAGCAAGAGGTTTTGGTACCCAAATTACATTGGGTCCCATTAAATCATTCATGCCAAATAACAAGTGCCTAGGAATCCAAACTTGTTTGATTTTCATTTGATTTGGTTTATTCCAGCATTGTTTTTCATTATGTCCAATTTTTTTACAGATTTTGCATGATGATGATTTAGGAACAACATTGGGTTTGACATTTTTAGAAGCATCCATAGGCATCTTACCCTTTTGTTCCCTTGTAAGTCTAGCTTTGGGAACTTGTTGTTTGTCTTGTGGACGGCCCTGTTTAGAGCTTGTAGCAAATTCCTCATGTTGACTAGGAACAAATTTGGTGACTTTAGGTTCCTGTTTTTTACCCTTGTGTTGATTTTTCCTTTTCTTTGAAGGGTTTGGTTTGCTAGAGCTTGGGGTTGGATCAATGAAATCAGTCATCAGATTTTTGCCAATTACATTTGGCTTTGGATTTTGAAATCCAATCCCATGTCTTGTAACAAAAACATTTGAACCTAAGATTGCATCCAAGTTCTGTTTGCTTTTTACAAAACTTGATAGATCTTTTGATTTGCCTTTTAGTTCTGTTTCAGCTTTTTCAAATTTCTCTTTCAGATTAGCATGCTCACCTTTAAGAATTTCAAGAGAGTTTATTAGATCATCTCTTTCCTTTTGAACTTTTTGATACTTAAGTTTCATGCTATCCAATTCATCACTGTGGGTTTGTTCATCAATTTTCATCAAATCAATTACCTTGTTCAAAGACTCAATTTCTTCATTGTTGTTTGATTCATGAACAAGGAAATTCATTTTCTTCTTAAGTGCTTTGTTTTCAGACTTAAATTCACAAAATTTTTCAAATAGTACAGTTTAAGCCTCTTCCCATTCATCAATAGAAAAACTCTCGAAGAAAGAGTTTACCTCGGTTGAATCGTCACTCTTCTCCATGAGACACTGAATCTCTTCATCTTCCGAGGTGGCTTGACTGTCCTCATCTTCATCGCTCCATGAAGCCAACATTGCTTTGGCTTTCTTGAACGTGAATTTGTCTTTCTTCAATTTTTTCTTAAGCTCGGGGCATTCTCCTCTCATGTGCCCCTGCTTCTCAGACGTACCTTCATATATTAACTCGAGCTTGTCCCACATCTCCTTAGCTGAGGTGCATGTGGAGACCCTCGAGTATTCCTTTGGATGGACCGCGCACTGCATCATGTTGAGGGCGCTCCAGTTGAGAGTCCCTTTGGCAATCTGGTCTTTAGTCCATGTATCTTCGTCTTGAGGCAATTCATATGGTCATGTTCTGACTGTCTTCCACAATTCAAAGTTTTGTGCACGTAGAAACACCTGCATGCAGTTTTTTCAATAGGGATAGTCAGTGCCATCAAAGAAGGGTGGCCTAGTGACTGAATGTCCCTCGGCCATATACCCCTTACTAGAATCCATAAGATCAAGGATCTCCTGATCGTAAGATCAAATAGATGTGACAGTGAACGGAGAAACCTCGCTCTGATACCAATTGAAGTGTTGCGGAATTCCCTATATAGTAATCTAGAAGGGGGGTTGAATAGATTACTGCCTATTAAGAACACTTGTTGCCTTCTTTTCGATAAGATACAAATTACTAAAAGTTATGGCAAGGACTAAACTTAGTGTGGATGTGTGTGATTCGATGATAGATATCAAACAGATGATTAGACGTGTGTATATGCGCCGTGCCTACCAAACATCTAACGTAGAAACGTTCAAACCACGAGACACAATGATTTACGTGGTTTGGAATACACAACTCGTGTATCCTACATCCACGAGCCACACACACACGCAGAACAATCTGCTTATGAGCTAGTTCAAGAACTACAACTCACACACACACGTGTTCTCTGATGTGTAACCACGATCAGAACAACACACACACGTGTATCAAGCACAAGGACTGCTTGAAACACACCACACGCACACAAGTATGGATAAAAGTGAAACAGAGAAGAGTTTGAGAGTTGAGGATCAAATCCAATTGAAAACTCTTTTAATGAACGTCTGGGTAGACTTCAAGCTTCGTCTTGATGATCAGAAGTTGATGGAGAGGCTTGAATCCACGACGTTCAGACTTCACCGCTGCACGGAAGACTTCTCTTGTTGAATCTGGGCAACAGGTAGAAGCAGAGCAGCAGGGCAAGACTTTTCTTGAGAGGCTTTTAGGGTTCTTGCTTGGAGGCTGCTTGTGTACGTGAATAGCTTCAAAAGATTGCTTATATATTGGTGTTTATATATGGAGATACGTGGTACATGGAAACACCAAGTTTGGTAACATCCAAACTTCCCGTATTTGAAGCAACAGGTCGGCTGTCGACAGGTCTTCAGGCTGCTGTCAACAGGTCTTGACAGTTTGTCATTTGACAGACGTCTGGAAGTTCAGGTTTGGCTCTGACTGAGTACATCTGTTGACAGGTCTTTTGGTGCTGTCTACAGGTACCTGGTTTTCCAGAAACCTGAAGTGTCTGACTGTGTAATTCTGTCGACAGGTGTCTGGCTGCTGTCGACAGGGCTTGTCTTCCAGAGTCTATTGAGTGCTGACTGTGTGTATCTGTCGACAGGGTCCTTGGTGCTGTCGACAGGTACACTGTCTTTTGACATTTGTTGACCTTTTCTACATGTTGTTGGTACATGTCTTGAGTAGTGTGTCTCCTACATTATTGAACATAGTTAGTGAGACATTATAGTCATTTATAACCAAGCATTATACCAACATATTGCGACAAGTCATATGTATCAAGATCTTATGCAATTTTAAACTCAATTCACATTGTTCACTTGTTTACTTTGTTCATCATTGATCATCAACAAAAACATGTTGTATTTATGATTTAGAATGTGAACCCAACACAACCACTACGCATCTTGGGGCACGGAATGGAGTGTCCATAGCTCTTCTTTAGCGATCACAGTGGGACCACTACTGCTGCCACGGTTTCACCTTGCATTCAGGTAAACGGCAAGTGATCCGGCTGTCTACAAAGGTAAACGTCCACCATTCTTGTCATCTACTTCTTCTCAGCGTCAACATAACTGGTCGTTTACTCTTTCTTAGCGTCCATCGATCTTGCCGTTTACTATTTTCTGAGGAACTTGATGACGACTATTTTGCCGTTTTTTTCATAGAAGTTGTTTTTGGTTGGATTTTGATCTGTTTTTCTTTCTGTTTCTTTTCTGTTTGATCACTAACGGTCCTCAATCATAGGGGGGTCTTTATTCTCTTCTGTTCTAGCCTCCCCACACATTTTAGGATAGCCCCTTCTTGATTCACAACCTTTTATCTGGGGATTCCCTCTCGGGTAAATCGGGTTGGCTTCAAGAAGAACTATATAAGTCCCTAAATTCCATGGATTCCCTCACGGTACGGGGCAGGAGGACCTTTCACCTTCCCAGTTAGTCTGCCTATTCACCCAGTTTTGAGTGAGGATTGAGAGAACCGGCCTTTGCAAGTCTAACTAACACACAACTTCAACATCTAAAATTTTTTGGGACGTTGTTTGACAACATTGTTTGGTAGAAATCCACATTTCTTCTAATAACAATGTAGTTAATCAGCTTAATCATCTTAAAATCAGTAGATTGTGTTGTTAATGGACTCTTGGTTGAACTGATTCAATATGTCTAGTAATCCAACTTTTGAATATGATGATAATATCCATGATGAATTCGTCAAAATGGTAAACTCTAACATTTAGCCTGAAGAGTCGGTTCAATCCTCCTCTCAAGCTGACAATGAGGAGGTAAGTTTGAGTGTCAACCCCACATATGCCCAAGAAGTTCAAGAAGACCCTGAATTTTCCAAACTCCTCTCCCGCTATTCGCCCGAGGACATCATTTCAATGCTTTCCAAGCATACCGTCCGGGCAATGGCCTCTCCTTCCTCTCCATCTCCATTCAATGCCTCCTCGTCTAGGCCCATTCCTAGACCCGTCTCTCCTCCCCAGGTTCCCATCTCCACTCCTCTTCCTCCCACTCCCACTCCTACGCCAACTCCCATTCCAACTCCTCCCTCCGTCTATCCGCCCTATATCCAACCCACACCCCCTGCTCAATCCGAATCCATCTCTCGTTCAGAGATGGAGGGTCTTGTTAGGATACTCTTAGCTGAGTCCTTGTCCCTCTCCAAGCCTCATATTTTGGTGCTAACAAAATTTATTATGTAACTTAAATTGAATATTTTGTTTTATCTGTGTCGCATCAATCTCATAGCAAAATGCTAAGTCTCCCATTGATGCAATATGGTGCACTAAAATGTTAAATCGATGTTCATTTAATATACATCGATTTCTATTCAAATTGCCACATCGATTTCACTAACAATGATTTCATAAGTTACACAACGATTTGATCGTGTAACGATTCGTTAAGTGAAACATCGATTTTATTGTGCAACGATTTCATAAGTGAGAACAACGATTTTCTCTCATATCGATTTGGTTCTCATAACGATTCGATAAGTGAGCGCAACGATTTGCTCTCACATCAATTTGCCTTCTATAACGATTCGCTAAGGCTTCACAACGATTTGATAAGTTTTACATCGATTTGCTTGCCATAACGATTTGATCATCATAATGATTTCATAAGTGAGAACAACGATTTGCTCTCATATCGATTTGGTTCTCACATCGATTTGTTAAGGCTCATAACGATTTCATAAGTGAGAAATAACGATTTGCTTCTCACATCGATTTGATAAGCCTCATAACGATTTGATAAGTGAGAAATAATGATTTGCTTATCACATCGATTTGATAAGTTTCATAACGATTTGTTAAATGAGAACAACGATTTGCTTCTCACATCGTTTCGATAAGTGCCATAACGATTTGGTCTCACATCGATTTGCTCTGAAGTGTTTTTGGCACTTAAATGAAAAGTCAAATATCTTCTGACAGAATAAAGCTGCATGCTTGTCAGAAAACGATATGACCTTCTATTTTTCAGTATGTTAGCAGAAACACAGTGGCATGCACCGTTGATCATAAATACTCTTTTATGCTAACACTCTCTTCTATGCCTACAAACCTCGAAGACCACTAAAGTCTGATTAAGACAAATGAAGAGAAGATCAGCAACGACTAGAAGAGCTCCAACGGATCTCTTCAACGGATCTATTCAAAAGCCTCTCATATAAAAGATGAAGCATGGCTAAAGAAAAGAACAAGAGCTTTCCTAAAAATCCTTGAAGGAGTGTACATCCAGTGAGGAACCTCAATGCCACATACACTCAAAGGAAAAGAGAGAAAGAGCCTGAGCCAAGAAGAAGCAAGCAAAAGTGTCTGAAGCATTCAAGCATCTTCAAGCTTTCTTTTCTCTCTTCTTTCTCTCTCTGAGCTGATTGTAATTCTGGGGAGAGAGTCTTTTGGTTGAGAGTTTCTGGGTCAAAGTCCATTCTTGTAGAACTCTCATCTGTGTTCTTTCTTTTCTAATAAAAGACTTTTGTCCAGTTGTAGGACTGTATACAGTGTGTCTCTTCCTTTGTGAAGAGTTGTCCAGCTGTAGGACTATATACAACTTAGAACCCAGCTAGGGGTTTGTGTCTAGCAGAACCGCACTGGGGTTTGTACTAGGAGGTTTGCTTCTGAGCTTGTAAAAGAAGTAGGTTGCCTTCTTGCCCGGGAAAGAGAAGAAGACCAGCTGGGGTGCTGGGTGTTGTAAGGTCCTTGAGGGGGACTGTACCCATGGTTAGTGAAATCCCAAGAGGTTGCTTGGGGACTGGACGTAGGACTTCCTTGTGGGAAGGACCGAACCAGGATAATTTCCTTGTCTCATTTGTGTGATTGTTTATTTGCTTCCGCACTACTACTCTTCATCACACCAAACTAACCAAACTTTCTATTTCAGTGTTAACTTCTGCTCTATCAACCAAAAGGGCCAACAATTGGTATCAGTGCGGGTCTCTGAAACATTCAAAGAAGATCCAACGATCTTAGAGCAAAGATCTATGGCAGCTCAAGGATATGCTGAAGGTCAATCAGTCACCAGACCTCCATTCTTTGATAGAGAGGACTACCAATATTGGAAAGATGCGAATGGAATGCTTCATTCGGGGCACAAACTTCGATCTGTGGAAGGTAATAGAGGTAGGTGATTTTGTTGTTGTTCCTGTTCCAGGCACTACTGCTATTATAATAGCTGATAAAAAAAAACTATCTTTAAACTTTAAACTAAGAACTATTTATGTTGTGCTTTATCCAAAAAGAATTTAGTAGAGTATCTGCATGTAAATCTGCTAAAGAAATATGGGATAAATTGCAGATAACTTATGAAGGAACAGATAAAGTAAAAACAAACTAGGATAGATATTCTTGTCTCACAATATGAGCAATTTAAAATGCTTCCAAATGAAAATATCACTCAGATGTATAATAGATTTTGAGCATAGTAGTTGGTTTGAGTTCTCTTGGTAAAAAATCTTTTTGATGAGGAAACAATTAGAAAGATACTTAGGTCTTTAACTCTTCCATGAACACCTAAAGTAACTACTATTGAAGAGGCCCATGATTTAACCAAATTATCGATTGATAATTTAATAGGTTCTCTCATGGCACATGAAATAAATATGGAGCGATTATCTGAAAGCTCATCTAAGAAGAAATGTACTAATGCCCTTAAAGTGGTAGCTGCTCCTTCCACTTCTTCTTCTAGCTCAAAAATTACAGGATCTGAAGACAGTGATGTTGATGAAGTACTGTACAAACTTTAGAAGATTTTAAAGAAGAAGAAAAATGGATCAAGAAGGATCCAAAGGAAAGAAAAAGGAGAAAAGAACCAGTCTGCTATGAATGCAGAAAACCTGGACATCTAAGACCAGACTGTCCAAGACTCAAGAAGACTGGTCAAACCGAGAAGCCCAAGAAGCAGCACAAGAAGTTCAAAGAAAAGCCATGGCGGCTGCTTGGGAAAATGAAGAGGACACAAGCTCAGACTCATCAAGCTCAAGTTCAGAGAAAGAGCAAGTAAACCTAGCCCTCATGGTAGGACTAGATGAGGTACACTCTGACTCATTTTTTAATTCATGCACAAATTCAGGGTCAGAATCTGAAGACTTGGAAGAAGTTTTTAATGAACTTTATGATAAACACAAGGTTGTTGTAAAAGAATTGAAAAATATCAAGAACAACCTTACTTGTTTGGAAAATACTAATTCTGATCTGAAATCAGAATTGGAACAATTGGGAAAACAACTAAAGGTCAGTAAAGATAATAATCATCGTTTAAATGAAGATTTGAAAAGTAAGAATAATGAGAAGTTAGAGTTAGAAGAAAAATTAAAAATTCTAACTGAAGAAAATCTGTATTTAAAAGAATCAATTAAGAAATTAACTCAAGGAAAAACATCTCTAGCTCTATGCTTAAGAGGATCAAAATCTGGAAATAATAAATAAGGGCTTGGATACATTCCTTTGGAAAAAGAAAAACAAGCCATAAATCCAGGAAAATATCCTTTGCCGAAATTTGTAAAAGAAACCAAGTTGCCTTAGAAAAAGGCCCCTGTAAAAGAAAATGTTTCCAAAAATTATGTCCTAAACAGACATCATAAAAATAGTAAGAACTGCAAAATAGATTATATTCATTGTTGTTCTCATTGTAATAAATTAGGACACACAGTAAACACCTGCACAACAAGGCACCTAATTTGGATTCCGAAAGGATACTTTTATGCATCTAACCATCAAGGACCCAAAAAGATTTGGGTACCTATTTTTGAATAAGATTGTTTGCAGGATAGCCTTGGAGCATCAGGATCAAGGATGCTCAAGGCACTGATGACTGCCAGCTCTTCATCCATCTCATATCTGAAGAGGGAGTAGTCACAAATGTTGTTTTTATTTATATTGCCACTAACAATGTTTGCAAGTTTTTAAGATAAATACAGACAATGATTCTGAAGACTTGACAAACAACATGTCAAAGGTCAAGAGCAACAAGATCTGACTTGCCTCAGATTAAGAGGAAGTCTCACTCAGGGGGAGCACAGATTAAGGGGAGTTATTCAATAAATAACAATCATTGTTGAACCCCTAAATGGTAAGAATTTCTCTCAAAGGGGGAGAGAAATGGATGGTAAGATCCTTCCTTTTTGGTTAGTGACAAAAAGGGGGAGAGTATGTATGTCATGTGAATTTTCTGTAGTTTCCATAGTATTTTTTAAATCAGAAAATTCTCATACATTTTGTCATCACCAAAAAGGAGGAGATTGTTGAACTACTCTTTATTACCTTCATATTTTGGCGCTAACAAAATTTATGATGTAACTTAAATTGAATATTTTATTTTATCTGTGTCGCATCAATCTCATAGCAAAATGCTAAGTCTCCCATTGATGCAATATGGTGCACTAAAATGCTAAATCGATGTTCATTTAATATACATCGATTTCTATTCAAAGTGCCACATCGATTTCACTAACAACGATTTCATAAATTACACAACGATTTGATCGTGTAATGATTCGTTATCGATTTTATCGTGCAACGATTTCATAAGTGAGAACAACAATTTGCTCTCATATCGATTTGGTTCTCATAACGATTCGATAAGTGAGCGCAACGATTTACTCTCACATCGATTTGCCTTCTATAACGATTCGCTAAGGCTTCACAATGATTTGATAAGTTTCACATCGATTTGCTTGCCATAACGATTTGATCATCATAACGATTTCATAAGTGAGAACAATGATTTGCTCTCATATCGATTTGGTTCTCACATCGATTTGTTAAGGCTCATAACGATTTCATAAGTGAGAAACAATGATTTGCTTCTCACATAGATTTGATAAGCCTCATAACGATTTGATAAGTGAGAAACAATGACTTGCTTCTCACATCGATTTGATAAGTTTCATAACGATTTGATAGATATAACGATTTGTTAAGTGAGAACAACGATTTGCTTCTCACATCGTTTCGATAATTGCCATAATGATTTGGTCTCACATCGATTTGCTCTGAAGTGTTTTTGGCGCTTAAATGAAAAGTCAAATATCTTCTAACAGAATAAAGCTGCATGCTTGTTAGACAAAGATATGACCTTCTATTTTCAGTATGTTAGCAGAAACACAGTGGCATGCACCGTTGATCATAACACTCTTTTATGCTAACCCTCTTCTATCTGCTGCACTCAGACTCGAAGATCACTAGAAGAGCTCCAACGGATCTCTTCAACGGATCTATTCAAAAGCCTCTCATATAAAAGATGAAGCATGGCTGAAGAAAAGAACAAGAGCTTTCCTGAAAATCCTTGAAGGAGTGTACATCCAGTGAGGAACCTCAACGCCACATACACTCAAAGGAAAAGAGAGAAAGAGCCTGAGCCAAGAAGAAGCAAGCAAAAGTGTCTGAAGCATTCAAGCATCTTCAAGCTTTCTATTCTCTCTTCTTTCTCTCTCTGAGCTGATTGTAATTCTGGGGAGAGAGTCTTTGGTTGAGAGTTTCTGGGTCAAAGTCCCATTCTGTGGAACTCTCACCTGTGTTCTTTCTTTTCTAAAAAAAGACTTTTGTCCAGCTGTAGGACTTTATACAGTGTGTCTCTTCCTGTGTGAAGAGTTGTCCAGCTGTAGGACTGTATACAGCTTAGAACCCAGGTAGCGGTTTGTGTTTAGCAGAACCACATTGGGGTTTGTACCAAGAGGTTTGCTTCCCAAGAGGTTGCTTGGGGACTGGACGTAGGACTTCTATGTTGGAAGGGCCGAACCAGGATAATTTCATTGTCTCATTTGTGTGATTGTTTATTTGCTTCCGCACTGCTACTTCTTCATCACACCAAACTAACCAAACTTTTAAGTGTTAATTTTCTGTGTTTTAAGTTTCTATTTCAGACTGTAGAAAACCTATTCACCCCCCCCCCCTCTAGGTCAACTTGCTGCCGTACCAAAAGGGCCAACAGCAGGCACCCTGAGCTTGGGTGGCCCGCCTCTTCCTCCAGACCCATTGGAGGGTTTCTACGGCCCCTCCGCACTTGTTCCTTTCCATTCCAATAAACCTGTGGACCCTTTTCCAGAGCCTTCTATAAATACCAAACCTAGTTTAGATTCAAGGGTAGGATCGAGCAAGTCCCCGTCCCCGTCTAGGAAGAAGAAGGGCAGTGGCATACCCCGTAGGTATCTTCTAGACCTGGTGCAAAGGTGTGGCGCTCTTATAGCTGCTGAAGAATTCGTCCAAGAAGCGGTAATTCTGAACATAGAAGCTCAACTCAAGGAGAAAGGGCTAGACGACGGATTTGGTGTTTATGAGATCTTAGCCGAAGATGACCCATTGGATGAAGATGATCGTGAGATAGAGGATGCTTCCGAGATGTATGCGAGTGGTATGAAAAGATTTGATGAACCTACCTCGGCAGTAGACGAACCCACCAAAGAGGTAAACGTGGGAACATAAGATGACCCTAGACTCTTGGCTATAGCTTTCAGTCTCCCTCCTAAGGAATAAGAGACGCTCATAGAAATGCTAAGGGAGTTTAAGGATTCCTTTGCCTGGTCTTATGACGACATGCCCAGCATTGACCCCGAATTGGTAGAACATAGGTTAATCTTGAAACTAGGGGCAGTTGTCGTTAAACAGAAGTTAAGGAGGTTTCTCCCCCACATTGCTTTGAAGATGAAAGAGGAGATTGACAAACTACACAAAGCTAAATTCATTTGTGTAGTCCTCTATCCATTGTGGGTGGCGAACATAGTCTCGGTAATGAAGAAAGACGGAAGAGTGCTGATTTGCATAGACTTCCGGGACTTGAATAAGGCATGTCCAAAAGATGATTTCCCTTTGCCTCACTTGGATGTCTTGATTGATAATACCTCTGGGTATGAGACTCTATCATTCATGGATGGGTACTCAGACTATAATCAGATCCGTCTAGCCCCAGAGGACCAAGAGAAAACCTCCTTCACCACACCCTGTCGAACTTATTGCTACGTGGTCATGCCGTTTGGATTGAAAAATGCCGGCGCCACTTATCAAAGGGCAATGTTAGCTATCTTCCATGATATGATTCATATTGATGTTGAGGTATATGTGGATGATATTGTGGTGTAGTCTCGACTCGAAGAGAACACTCCTCCATGCTTGCCAAAGTATTTCGCCCGCCACAAGAATACCAATTGAAGATGAATCCAAAGAAGTTCGTGTTTGGGTTTCCTCAAAATAGCTAGGTTTCATAGTCAGCAAACGGGGATTCATATAGACCCGTACAAGGCCAAGGCAATCAATGAGATGCCTCCTCCTAAGAACATATCTAAGCTTCGAGGTATGATTAGTCGGCTACAGTTCATAAGGAGATTCATATCTCAACACTCTCAAAGATGTTGCCCTTTCTATGAACTGTTAAGAGGAGGAGCCAAATTTGAGTGGAATGCTAAGTGCCAAGAAGCCTTCGATGAACTCAAGAGCTATCTTATGAATCCGCCCGTGCTATAGGCGCCTGTCCCAGGGAAACCCTTAATCCTATATCTGTCAACTATTGAGGACTCCCTTGGAGCTGTCCTTGCACAACACGATGACTCTAGAAAAGAGAGGGTGTTTATTACCTATCTAGGCTCTTCAATCCTTCTGAGCTCAAACTCACCACAATAGAGAAAACATGTGCAGCGCTAGTGTGGGTAGTGCAGAAATTGAAGCACTACTTCTTAGCTCATAAGGTGAATTTGATTTCTAGAATGGATCCTATTAGGTATCTCCTAGAGAAGCCGGTCCTCGCCGATAGATTGGCGCGCTGGCAAAGCTTCCTATCTCAATTCGATATCACCTTTGTAGTCCAGAAGGCTATAAAAGGATATGCCATTGTTGAGCACCTTTCTCACCTCCCTCTTTCCCAGAGTGACACGGTTCAAGAGGATTTCGCTGATGAAAACCTGTCACTTATTTCTCACGATCCCTTCTGGTCACTCCACTTTGATGGAGCTCTCAATTCTAGGGGACGGGGCATAGGTGTTGTCTTGCTTACCCCAGAAGGGATCACCATTCCACTTGCCTATCAGCTCTAGTTCCCTGCCACCAATAATATCTCCGAATATGAGGCTCTCTTAGCTGGTCTAAAGCTTTCCTATCTCTTAGGCGCGTGCCATCTCAAGATCATAGGAGACTCTCAGCTCGTTCTTCGGCAAGTCCTTTCTATCTACCGCACTCGTGATCCCAAGCTCAAGCCTTATCATGATCTGGTCACGCTCCTAGCCAAGCAATTCCACAAGCTCATCTACATTCATACTCCTCGTTCTCAGAATATCCTGGCCGATGCCCTGGCATCCCTGGCCTCCTCTCTCTCCTACCCTCTCAGCCGCAGCGCTGAGACAATCACTGTCCAAAGGTTAGAAGCGCCCTCCACTCAGGATCCTTGGTTCATTAACCTTAGGAGCTCTTTGGTGTTGAAAGCAGAGAGAAAAAAAGCGAAGGAGATAATGCTCGTGGAACTGGGAGAAATGATGGAAAAATAAAGGCTGTGGTATCATGAAATTGAGCAATATTGCAAGGACGGTACCTTCCCCGAAGAGGCTAAACCTGAGGATAGGAGAGCCATCCGTAGAGCGGCATTAAGATATACCATTGTTGGAAATTTGTTGTATAGACGCACTCTAAATGGAATGCTCCTCAGGTGTTTGTCGGATGAAGAAGCCTGGAAGGTAGTGGAAGGATCTCATTCCAGTGAATGCGGTGGGCATGTGAATAGCCAAATGTTGGCTAAGAAGATTCTTAGGCAGGGCTACTACTGGCCAACCGTAGAATAAGACTGTTGCCATCTACGTCCGTAGGTGTGTTAAGTGCCAAGTACATGCTGATAAAATCCATGCTCCATCCTCCTCTTTGCATCCACTATCTTCCCCTTGGCCTTTCTTCATATGGGCCTTTGATATCATCGTGCCCCTTGGTGATCCTAATGCTCAAATCAAACAAAAATCTTTCATTCTCACTGCTACTGAGTACACCAAGTGGGCCGAAGCTGAAGCATTTGCAGAAATAAAAGGTTCAACCATGTGCAGATTCATCATGAGGAACATCATCTCGCGGTTTGGAGTGCCAGGCAACTTCGTCACCGACAACGGGCCGCAGTTCATATCCCAGGAACATCAGGATTTGTGTAAGAAATTTAATATTGCTTTGCATAATTCGTCTCCGTATCATCCACAGGGCAACGGTCAAGCCGAAGCCACAAACAAAACACTTTTGAAAATTCTAAAGAAAACTTGTGAGTCCCATAAATCTGCTGATTGGCCAGAGAAATTGATTGAAGCTCTATGGGCCTACCGTACCTCCATCCGCACGCCCACAGGGCAAACTCCATTTTCACTTACTTATGGGATGGAGGCGGTATGCCCACATGAAATTATCATTCCTTCGCTAAGGGTACAATTGGATAAAGAACTTAATCTCGACGAACGTCGGGAGGCGTTGCTTACACAGTTGGAACTCTTAGACGAACGGCGTATTGCCGCGGCCGATCATGTACTTTCATATCAAAATAGGCTCTCAAGATCTTTTCAAAAGAAGGTTATTGAACGCAAATTTCAACAAGGAGACATGGTTTTAAAGCGAATTTCATAAAACCTGGAGGTCCTAGGTCCAAGCTGTAAGCTAATTGGGAAGGTTCGTACGTCGTTAAGGAAGTATACCCTGGGAACGCGTACAGGCTGATAAATGCTGATGGTGAGGAGCTCTCTCACCCGTAGAATGGTTTGTATTTGAAAAGATTCTACCCTTAATAAAAGGTTATCTATAGGGGCACCCTTTTCTAAAAGAGCATTGACTATTTTGAGCTTCTCATCCTTTATGATTGTTGGATCACCCCTAAGTTTAGTCACCACACACTACATGGCCACCCATAGCCGAAGTCCCTTAGACGAGAGTGCTCCGGCCTAGCCCTTGCATAGGAGGGGTACAGGTCTATTCTCTTCTTATTTGGACAAAGGTTTAGAGGTAAAAGGATTGATTGGTTTGTAGACTAGGTAAGGGAGAGTTGATCATGTGCGAATGAACTCTCAAATAGAGACGGTCTATGAAAATGTGCAAAAGAAATATGCAATGAAATAGAACAAATGAGTCAAAATATGAGGAATAGGGGCATGCCAAAGAGTGGCAGTATAGTTCCCCGCGGGACGCCCTTGAGCCCGATCATACGCATGCCCTAAATAAATGACCATAAAGTCTCTGGACAACAGACGGATTTCACATGAAACACTCTCCCTAACCGGATTACACAAACCAACACCCTGCACCCCGACGCCATGTCTTTCTATCTATATGTCTTCCTGTCTTCCTAAAAGACCAAATTCCCCTCTGCACTTTGTCTATGTAAGAACACCGATGGTTAGGGGCAATCGGTTGTGGGAGGTCCAAGAACAAATGCACACTGTACCTAGGGGTTGTTCGACAGTCAGAAGAAAAAAGAGACTCATAATTGCTTGCTCAAATGCGAAGGGTACCACTATAGAAAACTCGAAAACCCAAAAAATAAAAAAACCCCAAAATCCAAAAAAATAAAAAACCCCAAAAATCTAAAAGAATAAAAAAAAACACCAAATCTAAAAAAAAAATAGAAAACCCCAAAATCCAAAAACAAAAAACCCAAAAATAAAAAATAAAAAAACCCCAAACCCAAAAAAATGAAAATCCAAAAATCCAAAAAAAAATCACAAAATCACAAAAATCCAAAAAAAATGAGATGTACATATCATTTTCTTTTATCATGCATTATTTCTTTTAATTTCTCACCTATTTAATAAGGCTCAGCCCCTTGACTATCACGAAGACCAAATTACTCCTTTATTTAGAGCAAGGAGCTGAGCCAAAGAACAGATCTAATCTGTTTTACTAAGTGTGCAGGGACAGGAGATTGAAGAACGATACAACATTGTACTCAGTTCATTTTCCACTCTCTTTCTTACTCTCTCGTGTCAATCACATTCAAATACAATCACAAACATTGGCATAAAATGTAAAAATCCACTAGTAAGAGCAATATGTACAAAGATAAGGGGGAGGTAGCTCACAAGCTCCTCACTGTCCACCACCACTCCCCAGATCCCTCACGTCTATCGGGTGGTGGTGGCATCTCACCACCACCCCGACCGCTCCTGGCACTCGCCTCCTCTGCCAGGCGTCTCTCCTCCTCCTCATTCCTCCGATGGCCAGAGGAGTCTACTAAATACTGCCTCACGGAGGTGCCCGTCGCCCGGCTAGTACTGCTCACACCGCTCTTGCTCCTGCTCCGAGACTAGCTGATCATCGTAAACATCTCCTGCAGGCTCCTAGCTAGAGTCTACTGCGCATGCAAGTCGAAGCGAAGTCGTGTCAACTCTGCCTGATCTGCAGCCGGTCCCGCGTACGCAGCTTCCCTAGCTCTGCAGTCATCTCACTCGTCTGGAGGTGTAGCTGATCTCTCTCTACTGCTACGCTGTCCCTCTCCCTCTCCAGCTCAGCTGCTCGGTCAGTAGCGGTCCTTAGTTCGTCCACCTACAGGAAGTCAATTCAAAGTCAGTGTGAATAAAATCTCAATTTTCAAATCACTAGGCACACTTACCCGCTCTGCTAATGATGCCTCTGCCTCCTCAGCTCTCCTCACTGCACCAGCCAGTCGATCTGCTAGATCTGACTGGGAATCCTCTACTACTCTAGAAGAGGAGGCACCTCCCTGTGTCCTCCTCGCTCGGTCCAGCTCTCCCCGCTGCACATTTAACACACGTCAGTTTTTTCCCAAATCAGCTATGAAATTGGTAAGGTGCTGAAGTCTGAGTAAGTACTTACCAGCTACTCTACCTCTCTCCGAGCAGCCTCGCGATCCTGTGCCATCGAGTGGAGCAGGGCCCGGAGTGAGGCGATCTCCCCAGTCACGTCTACCTGCAAAACATCACAGCTGTCAGCTCAATTCAATCAAAGAACAATTCAAATAATCTGACGTTATAGATCTTACCTGTCGCCTCGTGCCTCGGTAGACTCTCGCGCCGTACTTTAAGGCAAACGCCTGTAAGTACTCGTTGTCTGAGGTGGCTTCCGACTAGACCCGCTTTCCCTTACGCTCCCAGTCAGCTATCTGCTTACGGGCCCTCTCACGCTAGTTGGTAGTGTCGTGGAGTCCCTGAAACCTCTGACTTGGCCTAGGGGTCTGGTCACGGCTAGGAAACTCCACCACACTCTGACGTAGGCCAAGAGACCCTTGAGTCAGATAGTGGTGAAGAGGTAGCATAAGGTTGAGAGCATGGATCCACACCGTCCTACCGAAGTAGGGGCGGGCTAGCTCCAACCAAGGCTGTCCCTCGTCTGTCTCCCCCAGGTATGGCTGCCACACCACCTGCACATCAAGCACATATCATTAGTAGCCAAGCAATTGAAAGTAATTGTAAATGCAATTTAATAAAAGCACTTACATCTATCTGGGGGTAGGTCCCAGTGGGTGCGTGTCACGGCACGACACCCAGTGGCGGGTGAGGGGCACGACGCCCGGTCGCTCTAGTACTCCCCTCCTCAGGACAGGGAGGTGAAGGTAGGCCCAGACCTACAAGAGTATGAAGCTGCAATCAGACCACATTTTGTAATATCAAGAGGCAATTTAAGTGAAGGGCAAGTGAAGAAGTGTGTACCTGGAATAAGGGGTAGAAGCCGCTAATCGTTGTCTGCCGGTCGGAGGAGCCCAAGCTCTCGAACTGATGCGCCAGGAACGCTGCTCCCCACGCATAGTCACCCACCTGGCCTAGGTCCTCCAATAGTGGCAAGAACCGGCAGTGGACTGGGTCGCCCCTCGTGGCAAACAAAAGTCTACTGAAAAGGAGGGTGAGGAAGCGACGCAGATCCAAATCTCCGCCTGTGGTCCCGGCTCGCTAGCTAGGATCTCCTCGCAGCCTCTCCTCAGCCGCTGAAGTTGCTCACCCACCGACTCTGCTACCCTCCTCCCAGTCTTTAGCAGTCCTAGACTCTCCTGCAAATCAACTCTAGATAGGAGGGAAGACTCTGCCCTACAGTCAAATCTAAGAGCCTATGGGCTAGATCTCGGTAGCAAGGGTAGGTGAACCCGCTCACCGGACGACCATGCACCCTTAGTCTGGTAATCCTACTCACATCCTCCAGGTTGGGGATCATGTGTCCCCATGGAAACACAAATGCAGTCGCCTTCGTGACCCACCTGCCGCGCAGGGCCTGGGTAAGAGGGGCATCCGCCCTCATCCACTCCGTTCGTAGGATCTCCCTGAACTCCATCTCCTCGATCCTCTCTCTTTGGAACCCCGGGAAGGCTAGAAATACTGCTAAAACTACAATCCAGGAAACTCGGGCTCTCATTTCTCCCTGTAAACAAAAAATAGGCAGTTAATCATAAAAGCAGTTAACTTTGGGTTTGTTCGACTGAGGTTGCGGCGGTTTAGTCCACCGCGACCTTGTCGCGTTGGACCTTTGCGTCGCGACATTGTCGCGCCGCACCGATGCGCCGTGACATTGTCGTGGCCCGTTGACCCATCGCGACTACTGATGTCACAACGGGGCGACCTGACGCGTTCTCAGACGCGACTTTGGCCAGAATTCCCCTTATTTGGGGGCAATTTTCTTGGGCTTTTCGCCCTACATTCGGCCCTCTAGGGGCTTCCCCACTCATCCACAATCAAAATTGAAAGGATTAGGGTCGGGAAACTTACTTTTTTCATCGCCTCCTCCCGGGCGCCGCCGCCGCCTCCAAGTTGATCGCCGGGGCTTCCTCCTCCGCCATCTCCACTTCAGGCATCTCTTCAATGGCCGGAGAAGCCTCCTCGCGCCGCCGGGCGATCCTCGTCGCCGGCCGTTTCTTCCTCCCGTCGTTTGGCAAACCGCCGCCGCCACCACCTCCGTTGCTTCCTCCCTCCATCTCTAGCACCTTGAGAGAGTGAGAAAGAGAGAAAGAGAAAGAGGAAGAGGGTGTAGAAAGGTGGAAGGTCATTCGGGGAGAGATTCGCCGGAGCAAGTGGTTTGAACGCAAAGGGGGGGAAGAGAAAGGGCTTTTGCATTTTTGAATCGCCGGTTGGTGTCGTGGCACTCACAGGTGTTGCATTCTTATTGTGACGGCTAGGTCGGCTGTGTCCTTATCACGACCGCCCGCCCCGTCACGACCTTAAGGCGACATCCGTAGAGGTCGCGACTTTGACAGTGCGCACAAATTGAACAAAAGTCAAATTTTCACTAAGTCAAATAATCAAATACATTGTCCAATTCCCCCTACAATCAATCAATGCTTTTTTCCGCCCAAACTACCACCTGATACAATGTCTATCTATCTAAGCTATCAAGTCGCTGGTGCAACTGGATGGATCCGCTTCAGCATCTAGAGGTACTCTCGGACTACGTCCTCATCCTCGCCCACCTCTGTCGTGATGATGCTCGTGGCACACACCTCCCAGTGGACGATGGCGCTCCACACGTCCTGTTCATCCTGCTCATCTCCCCTCTTCCTCACTTGAATAGGCGGGTAGTGTGAAAGATAGGGAACCATTGTGCGGGCTGCTCCACACTGTAGATAGCATCGGTCTAGGTTATAGAGGGTCAGCACCTCGTTGCCCATGAGATGAAGTGCCAGTCCGAGATGCTGTGGTAGGTAGACCGTCCTGTTATGAAGGAAGCGTGGGTGCATGTCAAACTCCACACCACTGTCATGTCTTAAGATAATCGTGCCAAGCCTTCAATCCTTTCACTTGGGCTATCTTGCACCATGCCTGGGGAGTCATGTAGAGAGGTGCGCCGACGAATGCAAGGGGATGATGCCGCATGGTCTTGCACTCAGTGGAGAGGGTATCCATGGCCCGGAATTGTATGTGCATGCCCATCCACAGCTCGAGGGCGATGATGGAGCCAAAGAAGGGACCTCTAGTGGCTGCAGAGGTAAGTCCAGCATAAAGGTAGCCAAGGACGGCCTGACCAATACTCATACCTTCTGAGACGGAGTCAACTATGCTCATATTCGCAATGGAGATAGCACCGTCTTCAGCTGGAAAGAGAATGACGCCGCAGATGCAATAGCGCTACTTTGGCGATAGAGAGATGGTTCCCGATCTTGCGCTTGCACTGGGAGGTCACCCATTGGGCGATGGGGAGGAGATGTACCTGCTTTGGCAGGTCATGGAGTGCAAGTCACTCTTCTTATTGGTAATTTCCCCGAGGATGCTCCACGCATTGATAGGCGCTACTGTGTAGGAGAGAGCAACCTCCTTGCCCCTCTGGTACCGTGGGAGACCTATCATTGTCTCCAACTCCTCCAGCAGGATAGTAGCCTCGAATTTGAAGAAGATGAATGTGTGGGTTTGGGGATGCCACAGCTCCACCAACGCCGTAATGTTGTCCCACACGTGCACGATCTTATGATATTGTTTGGCTAGCATGAACACAGTAGACAATCCCCACTCCTTTAAGTGATGAATGGACGAAGGCGGGAGTAGCTCTATCATTGGGGCTAGCCAAGGCACTTTGGAGAATCTCCTCTGGCCAGGAAGGATCTATAGAAGAGTAGAAAAGAGAAGATTGAGAGCGGGGGAGGGAGAAGAAGAAAACAAAGAAAAAACAGAGCAGAAAATCAAAGCTAAAGAAGAAGATCACTTACTTGAAGCTCTGAGCGTGTGCATATGTGCCTGGGGATGGAGGAAAGTTGCTGAAGCTCAGCATGAGACTCTCGGGCCGCCTTCGGACCAGCATAAGGCGGGATGTCTTCTTGGAAGGCAGAATAAGATCTCTTCATGGCTGCAGGAGAGAGAAAACTAAAGAAGAGAGAAGGGGGAGAGAGAGTTGTGGGATTAGCACCCTAAACAGCCCTATTTAAAGAGCTCTAGGGGGAGCCAACCCATCCTAATCCCAAAACTAAGTGTTAGGATAAGATTAGAAGAGGTCTAGGAGTCCTAATAGAAGTCTAAGGGTCTTAGGATAGAGATAAACACAGGTTTTTTGCATTTTCTGAGTTCGGTCAGAGTTGCGACACCACGATATGACGCGACAAGGTCGAGACATGGCGGGGCGACGCGACAATGTCGTGGACCCCAAAAGGTGTCGCCTCTCTATCTTGTGTGTTATTTTCACTTTGGTATAATGTATTTGTATATTCGATTGTGTTTATGTATATGTTGTCGTTTTTATGTTTATTATGTCTGTTTTGTCAAAAACAAAACAAGAAAAATAAAAAAATCGAAAAATCACAAAAAAAAGAGGAACATCACAGGTAAGTCAGGTAAGTATTCCTTTCCCTACTCCTCGCATTACTATATGGTATTTTATTTATTATATCGCTTCAAGGACCGATTGGTTCTCAATGTGCTCTGGGATTTGAGTTCCCCTTTACCAAAAACAGTGATAATCTAGGTGCACATTGTCAATTGTTGGATAGGCCGTTAGGTCGGGTAAGTTCGGGGATGATGGATTCAGACCTGCACTGCGCTTTTGGGTAGTCTCTTGACCCATTCTTATTTGGCTTAACATTATTATCCTTGATCTATTTTCTATTTTCTCCTTTTCTTTGCATTTGTTTTGATGATTTCTTTTATTTTAGCCCAGCATGCATCATGTAGGTTTTTGATCTTTCATAACTCATCCTTGGCTAATGGTGAGCCCTTATTGAGTGCCCAATCATTCTTCATGTTTCAAATAAGAAATCCTATTCCACTCCGAATCGAAAAGTTTGCCTCCGAGTGAGTTGTTCCCGTCAGTTTGACAAGAATTTCCCTGTCTGGATTTTCTATCCAATTTTCATCTTACTCCTTTGATCGATTTTGGTCGTGAACCGCTCCCAGGACAGAGTCATGAGTTACCTGCCTGGCACGTACATGTCCCTCGAAAACGAAACCTGCAGGCCAATCGGCTAGGGTACCTCTCAATCGAGGGGTTGATCATCCTTTTCTTTCTCCTTCTCATCCAGACTTGTGCTTTTCTTTGCATTCTACTCGAGCAGCTAACTCGGGGCTTTCACGAAGACTCCAATTGCTTGTTGGTTAGATCGGGTGTCTCATTTCCACACATTCTTCACACCAAGCTAGGACGATCTCTTCATCAATGGAGCTTGGTGAGTGAAGAGGGCGACCCCATCACCTTTCCTCAGCATCTGGAGCATCAGAGGACGTCCACCACGCTAGGGAGTCACCCCATACAGGGCTCCTTCTTTCCTCTTCATTTCATGCATTTTTCTTATTTTCTTAGATAGGACTCATTTCCCTTTTCTTCCCATGTTTTCCATACACCCAAGGGGTTTAAAAACCACCCCCAGGTCCGTTCCCACCATGTTTCATCTCTTCTTTCATTTTTGGATGGATATTATGCTTAATATGTTCTAACAGGGTTCCTTTTCTTGTTTTCGTTGTTTTGGCAGGTACTCAAGCAAGATCTCACGAGGAGCTCTTGTCCTCTGGCCGACCGGAGGGCAGGAAGAAGGTCCTTCCACACTTCTCCCGCACTGAAAAGAACGCGACCGAGGAAGGCGACGCGACAGCGAGAACGCGCCCCTATAGGGCGTCGCGACACCAGCTTCATCGCGACGGGTTTCCCGTCGCGACCTCAGGTCAGTATGATGTTCTCTCTCCTTTTCCTAGATTAGTTAGCCCATGTTATTTCTATTCTTAGACAACTATCTAGGTGGAGATCACATCCTTTTCTCCATGTCTTTATATTGAGCACATATTTGCGTGTATTGGGGGGCGCACAATCCCCGTGATTACAAGGCTAAGTTTGATTGGAACGATAAATGTCAAAAGACCTTCGAAGAATTAAAGAGTTATTTGTTCAATCCCCCTGTTCTCACTCCTCTGGTCCGGGTCGGCCTTTACTGCTCTATGTGTCAACCACTAAAGATTCAACTGGAGTGGTTTTGGCCCAATATGACGACGAGAAGAAGGAGGGAGCGGTGTATTATGTGACGGACCAGGGTATTTATGCCCATTAAGGCTCCATATCCAGATCTGCCTCCCGCAAACAGACCGAAGTCTCGCAAGGGATATCTCACACAAGTGTCCAGTAAGAATATAAAAGACAACTACACAGTATAAGACACAAGAAAGTACATGTGCTCATACCTGCATATAACAATTTACTACTATCCCATTACATTATTACATGTCCAATTAAAAAGTACAACTACCTAGGGCATACCTTGAGGGAGCATAAGCTCACACAGAAACTAACTACAACTCAACTGCTGGTGGTACAAGTCTGCCACAACGCCGCTGCGAGCCAAACACACGACAAGCCCTGAAAAGAATTGTAGGGGAGTGAGCCTCAACAAGTCACAGGCTCAGTAGGGGCTACCCAAAACAACACCGTAACCATGGACACCTCAACCCCAAAGGTTTTCATTGGCAGTACCAATAGCCAAACCATTTCATGCTCACAACAATTGAATTTAAATTACAATTAAATATAAACACATTAACTATTCACAGCCTCGGAAAGTAAGATGGAACAATAGGACTAGCTCCACCCCACTAGTCTGCTCCACAACACTAACGCCTAGTCCTCAAGCCTCACAGGCAAACCACAATCACAACCAATCATTTAAGCTATAAGCCACACAAGCAAACCACTGCCTAGGCTATAAGCTTCACAGACCACAAGCCACAACCACAGTCACAACTGTGCCAACACCAGGGCACACCTCGAACGGGTCAAACCTCGACTACGAGTCACAAACTCATAAGCCACAGCCAGTGGCAAAGCACGAGTCGGAAAGGAACGACGCCACCACATGGGAATGGAGTACTGGCTAATCAGGCCAATATCCAACCTGGACAACACAACACAAGAACAACCTCACAGTCTCGTTGCCACGGACCCTCAGTCCAGCTACGGCTCCACAAACTCACAAGTCAAGTAACTAACTGTGGAGACTAACAAACACCACCACTACCTGCAGTCTCACACACTGCAGGCCCATGCCTGGCACCTTTAGGGACTCAGGCCCGAGCTCCCTAAAGTGAGGCACTGGAACAGGACTAGCTGGGGCCCAGTATGTCTACTGGTGTCCGTACCCCCAACCACGAGCGCGCTACAAGCGACTACACACCCACAAACACAAGCCGCTACCTACTGTCGTCTTTCCCTCAGCCGAACGTACAACTCAAACACAGGAGTGAGGGTGTCTAGGAAGACGACACAGACCTCGACGGTACCACACTGCACCGGGACAAACCCCGAGCACAACAAACACACGTGCCTGGCTCACAAAGAACCTGGGGTACCCGACTAGAGAGGCATTTTGGAATAGGCGCCGTACCACCACACTCGGCAATACACAAACCACAACACTTACACATTTATTACAAACCATGATACACATGTGAGAAGTAGCTTGTCCTGGTCACTCGTGACCTACAAGCTAGCCTACACAAACACATATATGAACCATGTCACGCCCCGACGCGGATTATCTGAGCGCGAAGGTAGTTGCAAGAAAAGGTATAGAGCAAACACTAGACATCAAACCATTGCACATTGAATATTACTAAAGCAAATCTTTCTCATTAATATCTTCTCAAATGTTAGTTACAACCACTACTATCAGATCCATTCTATAGGGCCAATTACATTGCAATAAATGGAAATAACTAACTACAACTCTAAGATAACATAATGACTCGAGGGTACTCCTGGCTTCACTCTCGGTCATTCCCTTCCTCGTGAGTGTATGTGTCATCCTCGGTCTCACCTGAGAACACAACATCAATAACATGGGGTGAGCGATAACGCCCAGTAGCACTTAAATCTCAGGCACAAGCAGGCTTAAAATAATTAACGCATTTAAATGGCAGAGTATCTAAAGATAGCAGGTACAAGAGAGTCAAAATATAGCAAGAGATAGCACAACAGGTAACAAGATAGCACAATAGCACGAGATCGAGTATAGTTTCAAAAATAGCACAAGCATCGAGTATAGCACGAATAGCAGGATGGCCATAGCACAACTAGCAGAAGTATGGTAATAGCACGACGAGTATAGCACTTGTTTGTCATTCTAGACATCGAGAGAGTATAGCACGTTTTGTGTTTTGATTGTCATAGATAGTCGAGATAGATAGCACTTGAGTGTAATGCCATACACTCTGATCATTTAACTCCCATGGGCACTAGCACTTTCGGGCGCACATCCCAGGACCAGATTGGGCCCTTTATATATTGCCAGGCATTGGTTATATTGTTTATCTTTAGACAATCAGTCAATGGCCAATATAGAGTACCAAGAATAGTTAAGACCACTAGATGAATAGACGAGACAGTAGAGAGAACGTGAATAGACGAGCGAGTAGAGTATAGATGAGAGCTAGTGGACATTGCACGTAATGCGACGAGTAAACAGGTGATAGTAACAGTTGCACAACACGCGCACTTGGTGTTGGCAGTCAGGTGGAACTCACGACCCTACCACTGGCCATGTGAAGCACAGGTCCAGAGGTCCGGCGTGATTCAAGGAAAGAGCGAACTTCTAATAGCCGTTCGGATCATATCGATCCCTAAGGATGTAATGGGTGTTAGGGTACAACCGGCTCGTCGACCATGTGGGAATCCATGATCAAAGGAGACTTACGGAGGCCTTGTGCAAGGGTTCACTAGTCCGGCGAAAGGAATATCCGACGGAGAGTTCACCACAAGCCAAGTAAAGTGTGTATATAAAACAGGTGCTCGACGTTCTAGAGGAATTCTAGAACAGTGGAGCGTCGATATCGGTATATAAACAACGCAAGAAACGAATACAAGTCCTTTAAAATAGGGCCATTAATATACTTTATTGCAATAAGTTACCATATACATTATGAGATATTTTATGCCAGATTTCAGCCATATATGGATGGTTCATGTGTGTGCATGTGTAAGAGAAATCATAGATAGCAATAAGTCATGAATATGTATTTTAAATCATTCAATGTAGCTCCATTTTTAAAACAAGTTTTTACTGGGGTATAACATAAAAAGGCATAAAATTATTTAGAAAGCGACAAAAATAATTTTTATGGGTTTTCATCAAAAACCTGTGAAGGCGACGTACCCATGTAAGGGTCGCGACAGGGTCATGATAGAACGCGACAGGGTCCTGTACGGGTCGCGACATGGCTGTCTGCTCAGGCGGCCAGAACGCGACGGGGTGTCCTGTCGCGTTCAGAACGCGACAAGAAGAGGCATCGCGACGGGCTTGAGAACGCGACCTGTCGGGCCGTTGCGTTCTTAGGTCCGTGGACTGAGTCTGACAGAGCTCTGATCTGTCTTGGATTGCGGTTCAGAAACTTGCCTTTTTGACATAGGGTAGTTCAGAAAATCATAACTAATCGTATACACTACGAAAAATCATGAAACTAGTTTTAAATTGATCTAGACATGCAAGGGTACTTCCACTAATTAGGAATTTGAAAACAATCATGGTATCGACATAGTTTTAACAAGTTGAACAAGAAGCAACTTGATTCCAGGTGCAGCAGAGATGAATGATTTAATTCGAGCAACATGATTCATAAAAATTAGGGCTTTTAGGGGCAAAAGATCCCTAACAACAAGTAGTATCTACAGTAAAATTTTTGTAGCATAGGAATAAGTGTACCTAGAGATCTGATTTAAACATGATGACTCGAGGTTATCATGTATGCAGAACTTCAAAAATCAAGAACAAAAGATTGGCTCGATGAAAAATTATGAAACAAGAGGGCTTTTGTTCCTGGTGATTGGAACTACCTACAGACGAGTTTAATTTAATTTGCTCGTGAGAATGCCTACCTTTGACTTGATTATCTTCTAGGGCTTAGAACTCCAAGAACGAGGAAGAAGCTCCAAGAACTCCTTCTTCCCACGAGATTCTCTCCTCCTTGGCCTCTTCTCCACGTCCAACAACCTTTGGCAACGAGCTAGGGTCGGCCAAGAGGGTTTAAGAGGTGTATTTATATAAATACAAGTTCCTATTCCTACTACTACTCAAATTCCTCTAAATTACGAGATTTCCTAACTCCACCTTTCCTCTCTTGCTTTCCAATCTCTAATTGGGTTAGGATAGTATCTAAATTCGTGCTAGACTATATGGGGTAGGTTAAGGAATCCAATTCCAACTCTAATTGCCACTTTTATTGCTTTAACCCCTTTCTAATTATGAGATAATTAAACTCCGAATTCGGGTATTCTTATTATCCCCCTTTGTAAATTCATATTTTTTACCCAATAAATTCTAGAGGGTCCATTAAGTAAAGCCCATTACTCTTTTCCATTTAATGGGTTTTATTTAATGCTCTTTTCTATTAAATATCCATTTAGCTAGGTTTTAATTCTTTATTTAATTTTTTATTTTTCTTAAAAATTCAGGTTGCTACAAACCATATTAATAATAACACTATAGCCTAACATCGGCCACCTCGTGACCTCTGTGGCAACACACACACCACTTAACACATGAATCAATATAATATTCTTCGAAGGACAACCATAGACCAGGGCTAGGTCCACACATGACCTTCACTGCCCAATCACCTCAAAGTAACTACACAAATTATATTACAATAATCATAACGATGACCACTAGCCATGCATACATATGCATGACACACAAATCATGGAAACACCACAATGTCACAGCTAGGTTCACACAGGAACCTCACTGCCCAATTACTACGACAAATCATAAGAATTACATTACGATAATGCATGTGCCATACACACACCCAAACCACATAAACTTCACACATATAGCACAAACGACACGCCAACCACGTAAAGCATGCTCATCTAGTGAGCACTGTGCTCTACGAGCACCACATGTGCCAGCGCACCACAAACCGGTGCCATGCACAACATTAATAAATCATCGAATAAACGTACTTTAAAAACATGCAACAAAAGACCTCATGGCTGAGGTCGCAACATGGGGATGTGTCGCCTTCAGAACGCGACGCCCCGACCTATTGCAATAAGAAACCCTATCGTGACGGGTCGACCTGTCGCGACCTTGTTACGACGGTAAGGTCTGTCGCCTTCATAGGCACAAACCCTAATCCGGGGAAACTCCACGGATCACCCCCACAAACTCTACAAAACACACTTAATTCACATTTTTCATGCTTTAGTGTAAACCCTAGCATGATATCTATAGTTTATAAACTGGAAAACGCATCAACCACACCATGCACACGATCCAAACATCAAAATGAGGTGGGTTCTCCCTACCTTCACGAAGAACACGAACTCCAGGCATTTCCACCGCTCCACACAACGTCCTCGCGGTGAGAACACGCCAAGAACTCCACTAGGACCTTGAATCGCCAAGAAACCCGCGCAGTAGCCTCCCCCGGCCGAGCTGAGCTTCTCCAAGCTCTGTTCGGCTGGGTTATTCCTTAAAAATGCACTGCAGTTGAGAACGCGACGCAGCCCTACGTCTCTACCTGAACGCGACATAGGCGACCATTGCCATCTCAAGCCCAACATCAGCAGGCCACCCAGCGCACGACACTTAGCGCGCATGCAGACGTCGCTGCTCAACAGCGGTAGCAAGAACGCGACCACTAGGGCTGTCGCGTTCAGAATGCGACACACACCCCTGTCGCGTTCATAGGGAGAAAACCTGTGAGCACTTTGGGCCCAATCTGGCGGCCCACCAAGCCTCGCAACGCGCACAAACACCTGAAACACAACCTAATGGGCCATACATTGGCCACCAAACCCACTAAACCTGGATCCACGGGGATCCAAAAAATGCGCACATTACATATTACCTATCCAAACTGTTCAATGAAGCTGAGAAAAGGTACACTGCCATGGAAAGAACATGTGCGGCCGTCATCTGGGTTGCTTAGAAGTTGAAGCATTATTTCCTAGCTCATGAGGTGAAGCTTCTGGCGTATGGACCCAATTTGGTACTTGATTGAGAAGCCCGTCTTGACTGAGCGGTTGATGAGTTGGCAAAGTTTTCTCAACCAATTTGATATCACCTACGTCACCTAAAAGTCAATCAAAGGGCATGCTATTGCCGAGCATTTGGCTCACCACCCCTTACCTTCGTATTCTCCCGTTGATGAAAGCTTTCCGGATGAAGAGTTAGGAGCCATTGTTGATGGTGAACCTTCTTGATACTTTACTTCGATGGAACTCTCAATTCCAAAGGGAGTGGAATAGGGGCAGTCCTCCTCTCTCCGGAAGGGGTAGTCATTCTGCACGCCTGCCAACTATCCTTCTCGGCCACGAACAATGTGGTCGAGTATGAGGCACTCCTAGTTGGGCTGAAAATGGCATTGTTGCTTGGAGTCAAGGAATTAAGGATTATTGGAGATTTGCAATTGATACTCCGACAGTCCCTTAGCAAGTACCAGACCCAGGATCCCAAGTTGAAACCATACCAAGATTTGGTAGGAAGAGTAATCCAGCAGTTTAGGAAGCTCACTCTTGTCCACACTCCTAGGGCTCAAAATATTCTAGCAGATTCACTCGCCTCCCTAGCTTCTTCCATCCCTATCCCACTAGGGAGGTCCTCCGAAACTATCTCTGTCCAAAGGTTGAAAGTCCCCTCTCATGCTGATCCGTAGTTCTCTCAACTCAAGTCTCCTTCCCTTCGAGTCCATGCACTTTTAAAAGAGCCAGAAATTGATCTTGATGATGGCCATCCTTGGTACTTTGACATTGAAAGTTATCTCAACGATGGATCCTTCCCGGATTATGCCACCTCTTCTGATAGACGGGCCATTCGCCATGTCTCCGAGCGTTACAAGATTATAGGTGGCATTCTCTACAAGAAATCCCTCAATGGGGTCTACCTCCGTTGCCTTGATGAAATTGAATCTCAAAGCATTGTTGAAGCCGCTCACTCTAGTGAATGTGGTGGCCATGTCAATGGTAGAGCAATTGCCCAAAAGTTGCTAAGACACTATTACTAGACTACCATGGAAGAAGATTGCACTCACTTTGTTCGTCACTATGCTAAATGCCAATTGCATGGTGACAAAATCCATGCTCCTTCCTCTTCTCTTCACCCTCTCATTGCTCCATGGCCTTTCGCCATGTGGGCATTCGATGTGGTCAGTCCACTCGAGGACAGAACTGGAGAAATCCATAAGAAGTCCTTCATTCTGACAGCCACGGAGTACTTCACGAAGTGGGCTGAAGCGGAAGCATTCATAGAGGTTAAAGCTTCAACAGTCGTCAAGTTCATCAAGCGCAACATTCTTGCAAGATTTGGCATGCCTCGGGACATAGTCACCGACAATGGACCTCAATTCACTTCACAGAAGCTTCTCAACATGTGTGGTAAATATGGCATTAATTTGCATCATTCATCCCCATATTATCCACAAGGTAATGGACAAGCGGAAGCTACTAATAAAACTCTTACCAAAATTATAACGAAAACTTGCAAATCTCACAATAACACTGACTGGCCAGACCGTTTAGTTGAGGCTCTTTGGGCTTACCGCACCTCGGTCCAAACTCCTACGAGGCAAACCCCCTATGCTTTGACATACGGATCAGATGCGATACTCCCATATGAGATCTTCATCCCTTCACTTCGAGTTTAGTTGGATTCCGAACTTGACCCCGGTCAATGTCGGGAAGCTTTATTCGCACAACTTGAACTCTTAGACAAAAGACGAATGATAGCGGCCGACCATGCACAAGTTTATCGCCAAAGAATTGCACATTTTTACGCCAAAAGAGTGCTTGAGAGAAAATTTGAAGTGGGTGAAATGGTCCTAAAGCGTAAAATCATTAAGGCACCAGGTCCCAGGAGTAAATTGCAAGAAAATTGGGAAGGTCCGTTCGTTGTCAAATAAGCATACTCGGGGAACGCTTACAGGTTAGTGGACGCTAAGGGAGTTAAGTTGTCGCATCCTTGGAATGCAGTCTACGTCAAGAAATTCTACCCTTAGTCAGTCAGTCGGTCAAGTCTGTCATTCATCACTTGTCAATATCATGGGTTTGAGACTTTGCTTATTCGCTTGGCCATTAGCAAGGTAGAGTCTCTTCACACACCACACGATGTTGGGATATTGTCCATTAGCTGGAAAATCATAAGTACACTTGGAGGTGTCTAATTTGGTCAATGCTTCCCCTTTTCTCTTTCCACTCGGTCAAGTCTGGAAAAGGTGCAAACTACAAGTAGGGGACCATCCACTCTCACCTAAACGACAAGGTCACCATAAATAGGGACAATCAAGAAAATGCAAGGGCAAAAACCAAACCAAGCCTAAAAGGGCGAAGAAGAGCAAAAAAGGTCAAAAAAGGTAGCAAAAAGTACGTACCCAGAAAAAGGCTGACTAAATCAAGGAGGTAGCAAATAGTATGTGCCTCCACCAAAGAATCAAAATGAAAAGTACCCCTGAAAATAATTGAAGACCAAGTCTTTTGGTGTGAGATATAGGTTTGGAAACAAAAAGTGGTTTGAACCAAATCCTTACATGACTTCCTATTTACTTCTTCCAATTCCTCCCCCTAGGGGCAATTTGACCTTGTAAGACATTCCGTGATGGAATATATCAAGAAGGCTAGGGGCAATTTCCATCATCAAGGATATCAGCACGATCCTCCTTGCTCATGGCCTCTTTGGTTAAGTAATTATAAGGACCCTATACCTTGACTTGTGATGAATATGTGTCTTAGAGTCCAAAAATCTAAAAAAAATAGAAAATGAAAAAGGACAAAAAAAGAGTCTCTTGATGTGTATATTTTCTCCATGTACATATTTTCCTTCTTATTCTAATAAAAAATAAAAAAAAATCAGAAAATCAAAATCCAAAAAATTAGTTGTATCATGTACATATACTAACATTATTTTCCTTATTTTCTTATTTAAAAAAAAAAATTAAAAAATAATTAAAAAAATAAAAAATGCATGTACATATTTCCCTTTACTATTTTATTTTTGTTTCTATCTTTAATTAGAAATTAGCTCCTTGACCAGATCTCAAGAAAGGTACATCTTTTAGGCAGGGGGCTAAAGATAGATCTACACTAACTTTTTCCTTTAAGTGTTGTGGATGCAGGAACCAAAGCGACATTGGCAAACCATTCAAGTAAACAAAATGCACAAAATCCACAAAAATCCACTAAGGGATAAAAGTTTTGTACATATCATAACAGGGGCTGCGACGACCCTCTTTATATACGGTACAATTATACCAATCCACGTTGGTATAATGAACGTCATCACAGTGGGACATTTACCCAAACAATAACATACGATTGAGATGCTCATAAATATAAATACAGAGTAGCGGAAACAAAAGAACTACTTGTCTTCATTTCATCATCCACATTTAACATATATGATTCAAATGACAATTCAAAGATAACTAAAGTCCACGTAAATAAAGTGCTAAAAATCAGATTACATAGCTTGTCCACAATTACATAATAGTTTCATTACAATGTCTCCATTACATACAATGAAAGAAAAATGTCACGATGACGACTCCACCACGCTACTCGCCACGCTTGGAGTCACTCTCCACGGTCTCCTCTAACGATGTGGGGTCACCAACTAAACTTGTACGCCGAAGCAAGGAATTAGTCTAAAAGACTCAGCAAATAACACCACACACCTCCACATGCATATATCACAGTAGGTTTTTCATTCCAATTTGCAAAGCAAAACATATAGCATGCTTGGACATTGATAAAGACAACCTATCATGATAATTCTACAAAATTTAAGACACATGGTACATGATTTACGCCATTCCAAAATAAATATCCTATCACATGCTTTCTACTCATGAATCACATGAAAGCTACATTTCAAATGAGGCTATAACATGGAAGCAACCAAACATGGATTCTTGCATGCATAAAAGAACATTTCTATCATGGTTTTTACACATTCTTACACATATAAAACATTCTTATAAACACAACTAGGTTGCTGTTGTAACATAATTTCACATTAATGTATCATGGATCACAATTTCACAATCTAACTTATTGGTTTCACATGTTTGCACAATCACTCATTCACATAGTTCTCTTTTTACACATTGCACATTTACACATATTCACACTGCTCAATTTACACATAGTCACATTCACATTTCACAATTTAGTGACGTGACACATAGTCCAAACCACTATTAAAGGACATACGCATACACATAGACGTCACATAGGCAATACAGAGATGACTCTTGGACTGCGCAGACCGGAGAACAAGTCTCCACCCTGACCAGTGGTACTGTCCACCCCAGATTTCATCCTATGCCCTTAGGATCTTAACACATTGAACCTTCCCATGGGGACTTTTCCATGGTATAGTTCCACGCCCTCTATGGAAGCAGTGTCACACATGGCACAATCTTACACATTACCATTCTGATTTTTATCACACATATTACACATGTCTTTACATTCTCTCACATATACACATGGCTCTGTTTTCCTAATCATGATACTACTATTGACAGAAATCAAACATTCATAGCTCACATTAATCAGGTTGGCAAAACACATCATCAATCATATTCATGATAGCATGCATTTATCACATGTTTTCACATGAAATTTTATAATACACTTTACAGTATCCAATATCATGAAATTTTAACCACACACTAATTTCAGGTTCATGACCTCACATACAAATTTCCAGATTTTTCTGAGTCATATTACATTTACAGAAATTAAAAAATTCAGTTGCATGTCATTCATATTCAATTTGCCATGGAACATAACATGAATATCCAGTTTGACAGTTCACACAGCCCTGAACCTAACATACACATCATCACAGAGGAATTTTCCTGAATTTATTGCACAACACACAATTTACTGTAAACTTTACAATCCTACGCATGTCTTCTACTTCCAAATCAAAATTACAGTAAATCCCACAATCATGGAAAAATTCTCAAAATTGCAGGGCATGGACTGATATGCATACACCGTTTAGAAAAATTTAGGGCATTCCATTCCTCAGGGATCATGTAGACAGTAGGTGAACATGCATAATCCTTTTCCAAACATGTATTTCAATAAATCTAACAATTCATGCCATTCACCAAAAAGCGCAGAAAATTCCACACACATCACATTGTCTATTTTACCTAACATATACGATTACATTATATCCTCATGCGAAACACTTCGGAATTAATTATATAGAAGGGAGAACAACTCACTGTTCTGTCCTGGAAAACTTACGGCATAGTCTGGCTGTTAACGGAGCTTAACGGCATGTCGCATGCCGCCAACTGAAGATAAGAATGGCAAGAGAACTTGCCGTCAAGTTTCAGGTCTGAACAAACACAGACCCGAGCTCCAAGAACAAGAGAATTTGGCGATCCAGGACACGAGGAAAAATCTGTAAAAATGGTAAAACCCTACTAGACTCATACATGGACGAAGTGTATGTTATTTGCCTCTAAATAAATCTTTAAAGGGATGAAAGAGGTTGATGAGCTCTCCTTGGGTAGTCCCAAGAAGCCTCCAAAACACCACTCCTGCGGTTCTTGGTCGATCTCCACAACAGGTTGGAGTCGGGGAAGCCTTCCTCTAGGCTCCAGCTAGCTGCCAGTTGTTGTAGGTCGCCGGATGAGCTCCAATTTGCCGATCAAAGCATGCAAACTTCAGGTTTTTCTCACAGCTAGAGCTAGGGTTTCTCTCCTCTCTTCAAAGAGTCAATAGAGCTCTTCTGTGCAGAAGGGGTTTGGTTTATAGGAGAGGGGCTTGGGATATCCCGGAGGGGTGATGGGATGGCCTATAGCCGTTGGGGACATCTCCCCAATGGCTGGGCTTGCTTGCCCCTGAATTTTCGGGTCTGCAATGCATGCAGGTCAGAGATATTAACGTCCACATCCATGGCCGTTGACTTAAGTATTAGCGTCCATCACGGTGGATGCTGACTCATCATGGACGTCCATCCAATGACGCCAATTTGGCCCTTCGGCCAGAACTTAAAACATGTAGAAACCATGCTTAACTTATACATATTATACATGCCATATATACTATCATGTACACACTACCACCATGCAATTCATACACTATTTACAACTAATTATACACATGTACACATAAGCATCTAGTTAATACGTACGTAGATATGTACACCTATGCATACACAAGCATGAATTATTTACACGTAATAAAGTAATACAACAAAATTCGAGGGCCTTACACCCTCTCCCCCTTAAGAGAAACCGTCCTCGAAGTTTAAACAAACTACTCAAACAAACGGGGATACTTCTTCTTCATCGCATCCTTAAGCTCCCAAGTAGCCTCCTCTCGCGAGAAGTTCCGCCATAGAACTTTCATCGATGCAATACCCTTGTTCTGGAGATGCTGAACCTTCCGGTCAAGAATAGCTACTGGTTGCTCCACATACGACAAATCTGGCTGAATCTCCACTGCTCATGACTAATCACATGAGATGGATCTCGGACATACTTCCTGAGCATAGAAATGTGGAAAATGGGATGAACACTAGCTAAAGCTGGGGGTAAAGCTAGCTCATATGCCACGCTGCCCAATCGCCTGAGAATCTCATAAGGCCGAATGAATCTAGGGCTCAACTTACCATGCCTGTCAAACTTGACGGCACCACGAGTAGGTGATATCTTCAAGAAGACATGATCACCCACCTCGAACTCAAGATCCTTCCTCCTGTTGTCGGCGTAGCTCTTCTGCCTATCCTGCGCCGCAACAAGCCTCTTCCTAATAAGCTAAACCTTATCTGAAGTCTCCTGAACTAACTCCGGACCGATCAGCTACCTATCACCGGTCTCCTCCTAACAGAAAGGAGATCTGCAAGGCCTTCTTTACAACGCCTCAAATGGAGCCATACCAATACTCGCATGAAAGCTGTTGTTGTATGCGAACTCCACTAGAGGTAGATGACGCTCCCAATCATCCTTCCAATCCAGTACACACGCTCTCAACATATCCTCGAGCGTCTGGATAGTCCTCTCGGACTGTCCATCTGTCTGGGGATGAAACGCCGAACTGAGCTTCAGCTCCGAACCTAACGCATCTTGAAGACCTTTCCACAACCTCAAAGTAAATCTCGGATCTCGATCCGAAATGATCGACTTCGGAACACCATGCAATCTAACCACACTACTAACATACAATCTAGCTAAACTCTCAACTGACTGCTTCTTCTTCATAGGCAAGAAATGCGCAGTCTTCGAAAATCTATCTACGACTACCCAAATCGAGTCTTTGCCCCTTCTAGATCGAGGCAAACCCGAAACAAAGTCCATAGTGACAGCTTCCCACTTCCATACTGGGATCTCCATCCTTTGCATAAGGCCGGATGGTCGCTGTCGCTCGGCCTTCACTTGCTGACACACTAAACACCTAGATACATAATCTGCCACATCCCTCTTCATGCCAGACCACCAAAAGGACCTCTTTAAATCCTGGTACATCTTAGTGTTACCCGGATGAATAGAGAATCTCGACCTGTGAGCCTCCGCTAACACATGCTCACGGACATCTACCAAATCAGGGACACCACTCGGTGATGGAATCTCATCACTCACATCGTCTCATCACGAGCAATGCCTGCCTTTCCCACTAACTCTAAGAGTCTAATTTCTGTTGCTCATCACCTCATGAGCTACAAAAGCCTGGCATAGCGATGGCTCTAACTCAGTCAACGCGCAAGCTGCATCCTCCAACATCTTCCAGTCCTGCTGGAGAGATGGCCTCCTCCTGCTCAGAGCATCCGCTACGACATTCGCCTTCCCAGAGTGATACTGAAGGTCGAAGTCATAGTCCTTCAAGAACTCAATCCATCTTCTCTGCCTCAGGTTTAATTCCTTTTGGGAGAAAAGATACTTCAAGCTCTTGTGGTCAGGTAAAACACCTCAAATCTGACACCATAAAGATAATGCCTCCAGATCATTAGTGCATGAACCACTGCTGCGAGCTCTAAATCATGAGTCGGATAGTTCTTCTCATGCTCCTTCAACTGACGAGAAGCATAAGCCACTACCCTTCCTTGCTGCATTAGCACACAACCTAAGCCAATCCGAGACGCATCCGTGTAGATAGCAAACCCCTCTACACCGCTCGGCAAGACTAACACCGGAGCTGACGTGAGCTTAGTCTTCAACAATTGAAAACTACTCTCACACTTCTTGGACCAGGCAAACTTCACTCCCTTTCTGGTGAGCTGAGTCAATGGGGCGGCGATGGATGAAAATCCCTCAATGAATCGCCGATAGTAACCAGAAAACTACGAATCTCCGAAGGGGTCTTGGGAGTCTCCCAATCCATAACTGCCTGGACCTTTGCTGGATCAACTGCAACACCAGCACCGGAGATAACATGCCCGAGGAAATGAACCTCGCGCAACAAGAAATCGCACTTGCTGAACTTAGCATACAGCTTGTGCTCACGGAGAACCTCTAATACTACCTTCAAATGCTGACGGTGTGTGGCCTCGTCTGGAGAGTAGACCAGCACATCATCAATAAACACTACAACAAAGCTATCTAGATACGGCCTAAACACCCGGTTCATGAGATCCATGAATGCTGCCGGGGCGTTGGTCAATCTGAAAGGAAGAACCAAAAACTCATAATGTCCATAACGGGATCTGAATGCCGTCTTGGACACATCCTCACTCTGAATCCTCAACTGATGATAACCAGATCGCAAATCAATCTTATAAAAGACTGATGCATCTTGCAACTGGTCAAACAATTCATCAATACGAGGTAAGGGATACCTGTTCTTCATAGTCACTTGGTTCAGCTTTCTGTAGTCAATGCATAACCTAAGTGACCCGTCTTTCTTCTTGACGAATAATACAGGTGCGCCTCAAGGGGAAACACTAGGGCGAATAAATCCCTTATCTAGCAACTCTTGCAACTACCTCCTCAACTCGGCTAACTCCGTAGGTGCCATCCGATATGGAGCCTTCGAGATAGGAGAGGTGCCTGGAAGCAACTCTATGGTGAACTCTATCTCTCTATCCGGTGGCAAACTAGACAAATCATCGGGAAAAACGTCTGGAAAATCATGCACTACTTCGATCTCTGCAAGAGTAGGTGACTCATCAGCCTCTGGTACTAATACCACGCTGGCAAGAAAAGCGTCACAACCCTTGTTTACCATGCGCATCGCCTTCATGGCAGAGATGACCAACTTTCCTGCCAAGTTCCTTGGCAAGGGATGAGAGAACTCATCCTCACCAGGAATGCGGAAAACAATCCTCTTTCCACGACAATCTACTAACGCATAGTGCTCCTCTAGCCAATCCAGACCAAGAATAGCATCATAGTCCTTCATCTTTAGATAGAAGAAACACCATTCTAGGATTCTATCCTCAACGCACACAGGTAACGATGGAATGCACTTCCTAGTCGATACCGTACCCGCAGGGGTATGCACAGACAAAGGGACCTCTAAATCCTCAGACTCTATGCCTGACTCTAGGGCTAACTGCCTAGCAAATCGCTCGGAAATGAATGAGTGAGTGGCACCCGTATTAAACAAAACCCGAGCGTGCACACCTAGGAGAAGAACCGTACCTTCGGTGACATGCTCCGCCTGCTCGGCGTCCTCGTGCGCTATAGCAAACACTCAAGATGGGGCTCGAGGCCTTCCTGGTCTTCCTATAGCTGGCGCTGCTGCTGCTACCACTGCTACGGCTGACGCTCCACGCTGAGCCCCCTGCTGAAGTCTCGGACAATCCTTGATCTTGTGGTCGCTGCTTCCGCACTTCAAGCACTTTCCTGCAACCATCCAACACTCGGAACCACCATGTGTCTTCCCACAATGGGGACACTCTTTCTTCACACAAGGGGAATGTACAGAAGGTACTTGAGTACTACCGACTGCTACTGATTGCCGCTGTGTCTGGTACACCGCTTTCTTCTTGCCCTGCCGCTGGAAAGTAGTTGCAGGTCTCTTCTGCGAAGCCTTCTTATCTTCAAGGTATTGCTCCATCTCACCCTCCTGCCTACAGGCAGCGCTAAGGGCCTCGTCCAAAGTGCGATGGTCGAATGCCACTAGCCTCATCCTCAGTGATGGTTTGAGTCCCATCACAAACTTCTTCGCCTTTCTGCACTCATCAGCCACAACGTGAGGTGCATACTTAGATAGTTCTGTAAACCTTGCCTCATACTCTAGCACGGTCATGGAGCCTTGAGTCAAAGAGAGGAACTCCTGCTCCATCCGATCTTGAATATGTTCAGGGACGAACTTGGTCCGAAAGAGCCTCACGAACTCGTCCCAAGCAACATCAACCGCGCCGTCCTCAAACCGTATACGTAGTAATGAAGCCCACCATACATCAGCTCTTTCCTGCAATACACCGTTCATAAGCACCATCTAAACAAATCTAACTTAATAGAACATACAAACATACAAAACTAACACATACCTGAAGCATATAGGTGGCTAAAGTAACCTTATCCTCATCCGCACACCTAATAGCTCGGAAGATCTTTTCAATCTCCCTCATCCAACTCTCAGCTAGTAACGGATCGCTCTCCCCCTTAAAAGAGGGTGGCAGCATCCTCTTGAATCTTTCCATGATGGAAGGTCCACCATGGTCTTGAGCTGGAACTTGAGCCTGCTACATCCAACAACAAATAATATGCACTCAACATAACATCACATAATTAAATAAAATAGACTACTCTTGAGTTAATTATGCTAACCTGAGCCTCCAACTGAGCCTGGAGTGCAGCCTGGGTGTGGGCCTGCGTCTGCATGGCCTGTACTAAACCTTGCATGAACACTCCATAATCCACAAGCGGCGATGGGGGAAGTACAGGACCCTGCGGTGCCGGGGCCTGTTGCTCCGCCCACTCCTCACGTCTCGGCTCGTCCTCACGGGCCGGCGCTCCGCCACGCCTACCTCTCGAAGCCATGGCTGCAATAAATTTCAGCCACCATTAGAGCTACGTTAATTTATTTCCTAACCATTTTCTTATCTATTTTCCACTCATTATTAATGATTTCTACGCATGTGAACATTCCTATGTAGACTTAGCATGTAACGGGGATGATGACTTATATATATATTCATGTGCAATCTCAACCGGTCGCTCTGATACCAATCCCTGCGACGACCCTCTTTATACCGGTACAATTATACCAATCCACGTCGGTATAATGAACGTCATCACAGTGGGACATTTACCCAAACAATAACATACGATTGAGATGCTCATAAATATAAATACAGAGTAGCGGAAACAAAAGAACTATTTGTCTTCATTTCATCATCCACATTTAACATACATGATTCAAATGACAATTCAAAGATAGCTAAAGTCCACGTAAATAAAGTGCTAAAAATCAGATTACATAGCTTGTCCACAATTACATAATAGTTTCATTACAATGTCTCCATTACATACAATGAAAGAAAAATGTCACGATGACGACTCCACCACGCTACTCGCCACACTCGGAGTCACTCTCCACGGTCTCCTCTAACGATGTGGGGTCACCAACTAAACCTGTACGCCGAAGCAAGGAATGAGTCTAAAAGACTCAGCAAATAACACGACACACCTCACACATACATATATCACAGTAGGTTTTTCATTCCAATTTGCAAAGCAAAACATATAGCATGCTTGGACATTGATAAAGACAACCTATCATGATAATTCTACAAAATTTAAGACACATGGTACATGATTTACGCCATTCCAAAATAAATATCCTATCACATGCTTTCTACTCATGTAATCACATGAAAGCTACATTTCAAATGAGGCTATAACATGGAAGCAACCAAACATGGGATTCTTGCATGCATAAAAGAAACATTTCTATCATGGTTTCTACACATTCTTACACATATAAAACATTCTTATAAACACAACTAGGTTGCTGTTGTAACATAATTTCACATTAATGTATCATGGATCACAATTTCACAATCTAACTTATTGGTTTCACATGTTTGCACAATCACTCATTCACATAGTTCTCTTTTTACCCATTGCACATTTACACATATTCACACTACACAATTTACACATAGTCACATTCACATTTCACAATTTAGTGCCATGACACATAGTCCAAACCACCATTAGAAGGACACATCACATAACACATACACATAGACGTCACCTAGGCAATACAGTGACGACTCTTGGACTGCGCAGACCGGGAGAACAAGTCTCCACCCTGACCAGTGGTACTTGTCCACCTCCAGAATTTCATCCTAATGCCCTTAGGATCTTAACAAATTGAACCTTCCCATGGAGACTTTTCCATGGTACAGTTCCACGGCCCTCTATGGAAGCAGTGTCACACATGGCACAATCTTACACATTACACATTCCGATTTTTAACACACATATTACACATGTCTTTACATTCTCTCACTTATACACATGGCTCTATTTTCCTAATCATGATACTACTGTTGACAGAAATCAAATATTCAGTAGCTCACATTAATCAGGTTGGCAAACACATCATCAAATCATATTCATGATAGCATGCATTTATCACATATTTTCACATGGAAATTTCATAATACAATTTACAGTTATCCAATTATCATGAAATTTTAACCACACACTAATTGCAGGTTCATGACCTCACATACAAATTTCCAGATTTTTCTGAGTCATATTACATTTACAAAATTAAAACATTCAGGTGCATGCCATTCATAATTCAATTTGTCATGGAACATAACATGAATATCCAGTTTGACAGTTCACAGCCCTGAACCTAACATACACATCATCACAGGAATTTCCCCGGATTTATTGCACAACACACAATTTACTGTAAACTTTACAAATCCTACACATGTCTTCTATTTCCAAAACAGAAATTACAGTAAATCCCACAATCATGGAAAAATTCTCAAAATTGTAGGGCATGGACTGATACGCATACACACAATTTAGAAAATTTTAGGGCATTCCATTCCTCAGGGATCATGTAGACAGTAGGTGAACATGCATAATCCATTTTTCTAAACATGTATTTCAATAAGTCTAACAATTCATGCCATTCACCAAAAAGCACAGAAAATTCCACACACATCACATTGTCTATTTTACCTAACATATACGATTACATTATATCCTCATGCGAAAACACTTCGGAAATTAATCATATAGAAGGGAGAACAGCTCACTGTTCTGTCCTGGAAAACTTAACGGCATAGTCTGGCCGTTAACAGAGCTTAACGGCATTGTCGCATGCTGCCAACTGAAGATCTTAACGGCAAGAGAACTTGTCATCAAGTTCAGGTCTGAACAAAACACAGACCCGAGCTCCAAGAACAAGAGAATTTGGGGGATCCAGGACACGAGGAAAAATCTGTAAAAATGGTAAAACCCTACTAGACTCATACATGGACGAAATGTATGGGTTACTTGCCTCTAAATAAATTATCAAAGGGATCAAAGTGGTTGATGAAGCTCTCCTTGGGCAGTCCCAAGAAGCCTCCAAAACACCACTCCTGCAAGTTCTTGGTCGATATCCACAGTAGGTTGGAGTCGGGGAAGCCTTCCTCTAGGCTCCAGCTAGCTGCCAGTTGCTGTAGGTCACCGGATGAGCTCCAATTTTCCGGATCAAAGCATGCAAACTTCAGGTTTTTCTCATAGCTGGAGCTAGGGTTTCTCTCCTCTCTTGAAAGAGTCAAGAGAGCTCTTCTGGTGCAGAAGGGGTTTGGTTTATAGGAGAAGGGGCTTGGGATATCCCGGAGGGGTGATGGGATGGCCTGATAGCCGTTGGGGACATCTCCCCAATGGCTGGGCTTGCTTGCCCCTGGAATTTCGGCGTCTGCAACGCATGCAGGTCAGAGATATTAACGTCCACATCCATAGCCGTTGACTTATTATCGTCCATAGATGTGGATGCTGACTCATCATGGACGTCCATCCATGTGGACGCCAATTTGGCCCTTCGGCCAGAACTTAAAACATGCAGAAACCATGCTTAACTTATACATATATATACATGCCATATATATACTATCATGTACACACTACCACCATGCAATTCATAAACTATTTACAACTAATTATACACATAAGTATAACTAGTTAATACGTACGTAGATATGTACACCTATGCATACACAAGCATGAATTATTTACATGTAATAAAGTAATACAACAAAATTCAAGGGCCTTACAGGGGCATACCCCTGGTGGTACATCTGGAGCCTCGCTCCTCTCTCCTCTCCCCCTCACTAGGCCTTGGCCTACGTGAGCTACTCACCTCCTCCTCCTCCCTCACTCGACGTCGGTCTGGGAGAGGATGTCGCGTCGCCGTCGACACCTCGGGCCGTAGTCCTCCCCGCACCACCGACAGCGCCCCAGGGATAGGAAGTTGTCGAGTGATGCGAAGGCCAACCCGGTCCTCTCCTACGCCTCCTGCTGGGCCTACCGTTGCTGCTCCCGGTGCTTCTTCAGCACCCGGTTCTTCAAGATCTCATAATCTACGGCGATCTGCGCTCGGGCCCTCTCTGCCTCCCTCTCCCTCGCCTTGAGTAGGCGACCCTCCATCCTCGCCAAATCCAGTCGCAGACTCTCCATATGCGCTTGGAGGGCCGCCCCCGCTCCCTTTCGCTGCACACAAATCAGCAAACATGTCAGGTCAATCAAATCATGTGCAGAAAAAATAGTGGTTTAGTGCTTTACCTCATCCTCGAGCTCTCAAACCCTCGCCTACGCCCGGTCCAGGGCCCCCTAAAGTCAGACAGCCAGGTCCCCGCCAGCTGGCTACGCGGACGAACTCGCCCCCATGTCCCAGCTCGCCCATACCTGCGCTAGCTCCTCTCTCTACATTCACATACCTTGGTCAGTCCTCAAATCAAATCAAATCAATTGTGGTCAAGGATGAGTTGTGACTTGCTAATGATCGTGTCTCTCCGCGGAGCCTCTCTACCTCCACCGCCTGCTCGGCCAGCCTCCCCTCAAGGAGTCGCACCGCCTCCGACTCCGCCATCTGTCATCCACACTTCAAGGTTAGAATCAATCAATCAATTAAATGACAAGAGTTATAGTTAGTGTTCACTCACCACTCATTGGTCTAGCCGGAGTCGCCCGGCGTAGCGCGCCTAGTAGTCCTCCAGGTACGTCGCACTGTCCTGGAGGTCCATGTGCTAGAGGACCTGCTCCCCTCCACCTCGCCAGTAGGCAACTGTACTCCCATGCTCCTCCCCCCAGTCATGGTCCTCAGTGAAGAACCATCGGCAGGAGTGCCCCTCTCTCCCTAGAGAGGGTACCTCTAAGATTGGCTGGTGCCAACCCAAGGTCCGCACCAATAACTCCAGGTAGAGGGGCTCGCACGTCCCCAGGTAGAGTAGGAGCAGGTGGCGGTCAAAGAGCAGGCGACCCGCCGCCACCGCTGGGTGGGACGCGGCTGCCTCCCCTAGGTAGGGAGTCCAGACCACCTGCAAGGAAGAAGAAAACATTGGTTAGTCACATCAAATGTGAATTGAAAGCAAGAAATAAGGAGTGCTAGCTGAGATTCATACCTGATCGTGGGGGTAGAGGTTGAGTCCCGCCCGCACATCCTCCACACGCCGATCCGTCACCCTCGGATCGGGCGCCACCTCCCACCTGGCCATGAGGGGTACCATGGCCTGGCTCCCCTCCGTATGCACACCGCGTCCCATGGGGAAGCGGGTGTATCCCCAGATCTGCACAAGAAGAAAAAATGTCAGTCAGGCAATTTATTTTAATTCGATGAAGAGCATTAAAGAAAAGTTGCATACCTGTAGGAAGGGGGTGAAGCCCCCGGTGCTCTAAGAACATCGCGATCTGCTGGGGAGGAGAGAGAAGAGATGTCCCGGCATCGTGGCGCCCCATGTGTATTGTAGCAACCCAAAAAATTCAGTATTTAAAAATTCGAAATAATAAATTTCTATAAAAATGGAATAATAGAAACATACATACCATTATCGTATGTGCAAGAACATATCTAAAAATTATGTAAAAATTATAAATCAACCCCAAATATTATCCCTAAGTGTTCCACGAAGAAATTCAAGCAACGAACAATCTGATTGGCCAAGCATACGTCACAACGTGACTAATTTTCTAAATTTGGAAACTAAATCAGAAAACTATTAACAAGGAAACATAACAGGCTCATAAATTAAATGAACATGTCAGAGAGACCTCCAACATTGGGTATTGATGACCCATTATCGAAATTGGACCAATGGACCTCTCATAGTCCATGAATAAAATCAAGTAAGAAAATATAATAAAATCCGTAACTCTATTATTCCCTAATTAAAAGGGGAAATCCCATAAGATAAATTTCAATAAATAATGAGCTTTGTTAAATAGACCATATAAAATTTATTGGGCCAAAATATGGATTTTTAAAAGAGGAATAATAGGGAAATTCTCTAAATTCGTAACTTAAATATTACCTAAATAGAAAAGAGGTATTTAATACATTAAATAGGAAATTTGGATTGGATTTGGATTCCTAAACCTACCCTAATAGGTTGGCCACGAATTTGGATCCCAACCTAACCCAAATTGGATATGGCAAGCTTGGAAGGTGGAATTAAATTAGAAATCTCATAATTAAATAGGAATTAGAGTCCTATTAGGAATTAGAAACATAAGAGACATAAATACTCTCCTAAACCCCCATGGCTGGCCCTCGCTCGTTGCCAAGAGTTGTTGGACCAGGAGGAGAGGCCAAGGAGGGGGAGAATTCGTGGGAAGGAGGCTTCATCAAAGCTTCAACCTGAGTTCTTCAAGTTCTAGCCCTAGAAGAGGAAAACGACTAAAGGTAGGCATTCTCACAAGCTTAACTTCGTTTGTAGGTTGATCCAATCATCAAGATCAAAAGCCCTCTGATTTCATATTTTTCCATCGAGCCTATATTTTCTTCTTGATTTTTCATGTTCTGCAACTAGCATGAGTCCGACCCTTCATCTTAAATCTTGTTCTCCTTGTATACTCAACCCCATACCACGAGATTTTTACTGGAGGAACTGATGCATGTTAGGCATCTTTTGCCCCTAAAAGCCCTAAATTTCATCCACCATGTCTTGCGAATTAATTCTTGCATCTCAACTATTCACAGTAATCTATTCTCCATGTTTGACTTGATTAAAGCCTATCGAAACCATGTTTGTTTTCAAATTCCTAATTACTGTAAGTATCCATGTAAGTCTAGATCAATTTGCAACTAGTTTCAAGATTTTTCATCGACTACACAATTAGTTATGATTTTTTGAACGACCTTGTGTCAAAATAGGGTAAGTTTGGTCCGCAATCCAAGGCATGTCTTTTCCCTATCAGACTCAGGCGCAGGACCTGAGAATGCAACGACCTGATAGGCCGCATTCTCAGGGCCATTGTGACAGCATTTCCAGTCGTGATCTGATTGCGACAGGGTACCCTGTTGCGATCTGCTTGCCCGATCTGACGACCCCGTCGCGATCTGCCTGCCCAAACTGACAAGGCCGTTGCGATTTGTACAAGGCCATGTCGCGATCTCAGTTGACTCCATCGCGACCCTTATTGGGGTGCGTCACGATCTCAGATTTTTGCATGGAAACCCCCAATTTTCGAAGTTCTTACTCTATACAATGCTTGTACACTTGGTTAAAAGTCATACACACAGAAAATACACGTGTCATAAATTAAACATTTATGTGTGATTAAAATACATGCACATGATCTTTTTCTAACTACAATTTCATGACACATGCACACACTTGAACCATCCAATTTGCTCACGATGTTTGGGAATACCGTTATCGACGCTCCACTGTTCTAGAATTCCTCTAGAACGTCACACACTTGTTTCTATATACACACTTTCTTGACTTGGATGAACTCTCTGTCGGATATTTCTTCTGCCGGACTAGTGAATCCTTGTTCAAGGCTTCCGTAAGTCTCCTCTGCCCATGGATTCCCACATGGTCAACGAGCCGGTTGTACCCTAACACCTATGATACCCTTTAGGGATCAACATGATCTAAACGGCTATTAGAAGTTCGCTCTTATCTAGAATCACGCCGGACCTCTGGACCTATACAAGGTCAGCGGAAGGGTTGTGTATTCCACCTGACTGCCAACACCAAGTGCGCGTGTTGTGCAACTACTACTATTGTATGCTTACTCAATGTTTTTATGTGCAATGACCATAAGATCCCATCTATACTCTACCCGCTCGTCTATTCACACTCTCTCTACTATCTCGTCATCTAGTGCTCTTATCTATTTCTTGGTACTCTCTATTTACCATTAATTTATTGTCTAAAGATAAACAACATAACCAATGCCAGCACAATAGGGCCCAATTTAGTCCTGGGGAGAGCACCCGAAAGTGCCATTTGTTAGGAACGGATGGGTGGAAGGATCAGATCTAGAAGGGGGGGTTGAATAGATCTAATACCAATTAACGCGGAAGCTTAAGCAATTAAAAATTACTTCTAATCAGAGATCAAATCACCCAAACAATTTACTGATCTGAAGTGTGATTAGTGTGTGTGAGCAAATTAATTAGTAGTGTGAGCGAAAATCCTATGCATGCATCTAGCGAGATATAAAGGCAAACCACAATTCAAACCACTGCACAGAGGATTTTTAGGTGGTTCGGAAATCACCTCCAGTGACTCCTACATCCACCCCTCACACAGTGAGGCCACACTACTCAAAAACCTTGAGTACAACTCACACAGAAGCACGACGACTCCAAACACCCTTGAGCACGACGACTCAAGAAACACCTGGAGCACGACGACTCCAAACTGAGCACGACGGCTCAAACAACAACCGGAGTACGACGACTCCAAATTGAGCATGACGGCTCAAACCACACAGTGAGTGCGACGACTCACAAACCTGAGCTCGACGGCTCAGAGTACAAAAGCTAGATCAAACACAAAAGAGATCAGATCCTCTAGCAATGATCTGATTCAAAATAGATTCATACACAGAAATTTGTGCAGAACTTCATACACAAATCTCACAGATGAAATAAGGAAGAACAAACTCTGAGATGAGGGAAATTGATGTAGAAAGAGTGTTCTTCGATGAAGAGGCCTTGCAGAGACTTCAATTGAGGAGGCTTGATGGAAATCGATGGAGATTATCATCAATTGGCGATGCTCTGCTTCGATGGCATTTGAAATGCCAAGAATCCTTCTTCTTCTGAGCCTCTTCAGTTGGATCTGCTCCCTTGCCTTGCACAACAACCTTCTCTCCAGGGATTCCCCTTGATTCCCTTGTCCTTCCACTTGAAAGGATGGCTTGTAGCTTCTGGAGATGGAGACAGATCTGGAGAACCCCCTTTGGCCGCACAAAAGATATCACGCCCCTCTAATTTAGCAGCGGAATAAATCGGAGGGAGACGCGAACAACGAGTATGGTAACGACAATTGCGCATACTTTCGCAAACATCAGAGCATCTAGTGAACAATAATTGAAATAACTCTTGATTTCATTATAAAATCACTAAGATTATTACAACCACTAATTTAGAGCCAATACATAGGGCTCAATGACATCATTACATTGAAAAGAAATCTAAAGCAACAACTACTAGACTCCAATTGTGCTAGGGTAACTTCGTTATTTAACTCCGGGTCACTCATCACTCTGGTCTTGTCCCATTGGTACGTATAACGTCATTGTCCGACTTACCTGAGACACAATAACAAATAACGAAGGGTGAGCGATAACACCCAGTAGGACTTAAATCTCATGAGTCAAGCATGCTTTAAGTAATTAATGCATTAAAGGCAGAGTAACTAATGATAGAGCGAGTCATGTAAAGTCGAGAAAGTAATAGCACAAGTAACATGGTTCAAATAGCAGACAAATCAAGTATAGCACGATAATTAAAGTCAAGTCACGATAGAAGACGATAACAACAATAGCAAGTAACGATATTGTCTAGAATAGCAAGCGACATGTATAGCAAGAAGAGATGATAGTAGCTGGTCATGTAAAGAGTAAATTGCACTTTGAATGTGATCAAGTCGCGATAGCACATAGTGACTCAAGATAGCGAGTATCAAGTAGAGCAAGTAGAGTGTATGACATGATAGCGTGTAATGAGATAGCGTGTAACGAGATTGCGTGAATGGTTGCACAACGGTGCACTGGTGGGACACGGCAGTAGTCACTTCTAGGACAGTAGCCGTTTCATGATAGTACATTATGTCTGAACTCCTCAGACTAATGTATAACAGTTTGTGATAGCACAGTAATATCACAGTACGTCTGAACTCCTCAGACTAATGTATAACAGTCAAATGTCTAGCCAAGATAGTATAGTCAGAACCGGTGTAATGCAGAACACCGTCAATAGCCCCTGCAGGTATTTTCGGGTGGCTCTCTGCCCCCAGGACTAGATTGGAGCCCCTCGGATACTCTCTGTGCCCTGCACAGTATGCATTTGATACAGTAGAGTCACAAGACCCATATTATAGCGCTAGACAGTCACGAAATAGCACAAACGATAAGAGCCACACAGCTCAAAGGGTAACAAGAGAGTGCTAGATGAATAGACGAGAGAGACGGGATAGTAGAGTGAACGTGAATATGAGTAGACGAGCGAGTATAGCATAGATGAGATCTTATGGTCATTGCACATGAAACGTCGAGTAACGAGTGATGGTAACAGTTGCACAACACGCGCGTAAGGTATTGGCAGTCAGATGGAACTCATGATCTTTCCGTTGGCCTCGTTATGCACAGGTCCAGAGGTCCGGCGTGATTCAAGATAAGAGCGAGAGAACAATCTAAGGCCGTTTGGATCTCACTGATCCCTAGAGTGTATCATAGGTGTTAGGGTACAACCGGCTCGTCGACCATGTGGGAATCCATGATCAGAGGAGACTTACGGAGGCCTTGCACAAGGATTCACTAGTCCGGCGGAAGGAGTAACCGACGGAGAGTTCGTCCAAGTCAAGAAAGTGTGTAAATATAGAAACAAGTGCTCGACGTTCTAGAGGAATTCTAGAACAGTGGAGCGTCGAGATCGGTGTTCTAAAACATCGCACGAATCGTAAACGAGTACTTGTTAAAGTAAGGTAATTAATTGCAATAATTACCAGATATGTTATGTGTCATATTCATACAATTTAAGCCATGTTTGGATGGTTCAACGTGTGTGTATGTGTCATGAAATCAAGGATATGAAAGATCAAGTGATTGACTTTTATTAGATTAAAATACAATCAATACTTACAACTTTGTTTTTATGTAGTTAAGATCGTCAACATGATATGGGAATTATGGTGGTACAACAAGACTGGCAAAAGACTGATTTTCATGCCCAAAACTGAGATCGCGACGTGGTCTTGCAAGGATCGCGACGGGGTCGTCAGATCAGGCAGGCAGAACGCGACAGGGGTACTGTCGCGACCAGAACGCGACAGAGGTACTGTCGCGACCCGACCTCAGAACGCGACATATCGGGCCGTCGCGTTCACAGGGTCTGCGCCTGAGTCCGACCGGGATCTGACATGCTCTTGGTTCAGACTTACCATGTTTTGACATAGGGCAATATTCATGAAATGCCTATATCTCTCTATATGCTGACCTTTAGACAAAACTCTCAACACAGAAAATATCGAGGACATCTATTGGAATAACTTTTGTGTTGTGGGCTGGGTCTGAATCTATCTCTAATTGCATGCAATACAGGAAGAACGTAAAAAAGCCCTAAACATGCATGACTTCGTTGCGACTTACATGTTAGGCTTGTAACATGATATCTACTGATATTTGGACAAAACGTTTAACATAAAAGATGACCAGAACAACTAGTGGAAGAACTTTTATGTTGGGGGTTTTACCTAATTCGGTCTTTGTCCTTGTGAAAAACATGAAGAACTTAAAGTTAAATGCAACCAGAAAACGCAGTATCATGCCTGACTCTATTATGAAGATTATAACACTCAAACTAATGACATTTAAGCAAAACATTTAACATGAAAGATGACCCTATCGACTAATACAAGAACTTTCATGTTGGCGTCTTGACCTACTTCGGTCTTAAATCGCAAGAAAAACAGGAAGAACCTAAGGCTATCTGCAAACCCGAAAACACAGTATTATGCATGACTCTCTTACGGGGTTCATAACTCTCTAACTAAAGCCTTTTAGACAAAACGTTCAACATGAAAGATGATCGTGACTACAAATAGAAGAACTTTTATGTTGATGATTTAGTCTATTTCGGTCTCAAATCCTATGCATAATAAGAAGAACGGGAAAAGCCCTAACTGTGCGCGACTTAGGGAGAACGACTAATACACAAAGGATACTCCATGAAAATTAGTAAACTCAGAAGCAAATGAATCTAGACTCGAAGCTCTACAAGATGATATTATTTTTCTTTAATCTTGACCCAAGAATGCCTACCTTTGAACGCTAAGAACTCCCTGCAGATTCCTTGGTTGATGCAGTGGCTTGGGGAAGATGTTCTTCATGACTCCAAGCCCTAGGGTCGTCCTCCTTGCTCCTGGGAGTTGTTCCCATGTCCAGCAACGAAAGGAGCATGCTAAGGTTGGTCATAGAGGGTCTTAAGATGGTTTTATAAGGCTAGGTTCTCTTAATTCCGAGTTTCGGAGTTTCTAAATCTTGTAGTAGGAATCCTACCATGACTAGAACTACCATAGGAGCTATTGCCATCCTAAAGCAACCCCAATGAGTAAGTAGTAGGGAGCAAATTTGTGCTCTCATGTTGGGCTTAGATTTGGGTCATGATTAATGGCCCAACTAACTCATGGTTAAGCTTAAATGACCCATTTTACTAATAGGTATTGGGTTAATACGAATTTTCAATATTATTTTCTTTTTATTTGGCCACCTATTGGCCCAATAATTGTGATTTGGCCTCGAACATATATTTTACTTTAGTTTGCTATATTAAATAGCCGGTTTCCGACTTAGTTTCCTAATTCGAGTAACTTGGTCACGTGTAACGTACATTCAACCAATACGATTTTTCATTGCACGAATTCCTTCATGAAATGCTTAGGGATGATATTTGAGGATGGTTTATAATTTTTACGGAATTTTCTAATGTGTTTTCTCACATACGATAGTGGTACGTAAGTTCTATCATTATGATAATACGGAAATTATTTATCTACTATTTCCATACTTGCATTTGTTCATAGGTCATAAGTTGTCCATTGGTCCAATTTCTTTTATGGACTATCCCCACATATTATTTGGAGTCTACTCATAATTTTTATTTCAATTGTTAATCTACTTGGCTCATGTAATAATGGATATTTCAATTTATTCTTATTTACCATGATAAGTCACATAAATTCTAAATCATGGCTCAGATTATTTTTCTATGCCCAAATTTCTTAATGTGTCATTAGAGAATAATTTTTAAGGTACAACTATTATTTTTATAGAATTTTTACATGAGTTTCTACTCATGCAATAATGACATGTATCTTTTAGCTAGTTTGGTTTTATTAATCGGCAAATTTTCATTTATCTATAATATTTTCTTTTAATTAATAAAATTTCTGGGGTATTACAAAAGATTTCTTCTGGAAATGTATGGGTTCTCTCTGTTTTGGGGTACAAGGAACATGGGTATTTATAGCCCCATATGTCCATAAAGTGCTTTGGGGTGAATGGGCACGGAACCCTAGGTCAAATCCCCTAAATCCCAATCATCCACGTGTACAGAGAAATTCACGATTTTGACTTATAACCGGAGTGTGTCGACCTGCCCTGGTGGTGGTGTCGACCTGCTGTCCCATTTCTGCAAACAGGCTGTTCTGGGAAATGATCCAGTGTCGACCTGCCCTGGTGGTGGTGTCGACCTACTGTCCCATTTCTGCAAACAAGCTGTTCTGGGAAATGATCCAGTGTCACCTGCCGTGGTGGTGGTGTCGACCTGAGTAGACTAATTCCTGGAATTTTCAACTCGTGTCGACCTGCTTTCTGACTCGTGTCGACACAGTCTGAGCATTTCTTCAGCTTTTTGCCTTTGAGTCTGAGGTGTTGTGTCGACACCATTGTGGGGTGTGTCGACACTGCCTTTGCAAAAAGTATTTGTACCTGAAAATTAAACACATATATCATTAGTAAAATATTCTATTTTGAGTACAAATGATAAGTGTGCTTTGAAACATGCTTTTTGAATATAAATCTCAGGTAAAGTGTGTTTATCATGTTTCAATTAATCTGCATTAATTTCACCAATTGTCATCATCAATATCACAGTATGTCATCATCAAAATCAAGGTATGAGTGATGTTCATTGGATATCATTAAATTACAACTTTAGGAAGTTCCAAAACACACTCAACCCAACAATCTCCCCCTTTTTGATGATGACAAAACATATGCACAATCTCCCAATATCTTGACTCCCTTGACTTCAATAATTTCCCTTTTGACCTTATACACACTTTGACCTTTCTCCTTTGAAGAACTTTCTCCCCCTTTGAAGGTCTTTTGTCCCCCTTTTTGGTAGACCCTAGACCCTTTTCTCCCCCCTTTTTGATGTGCCATTTTTCTCCCCCTTTTTGACAGCATCAAAAGGATAGACAATAGAGAGAGACAAAGATGGTTGGAGACCAAGAGATGAAATGTGGGAAAGGAATGTTCAGAAATGATCAAAATAAATGAGGCAAAATGATTTTGACATATGAGAGACATTATTGTGTTTTGTTATTGTGCAACAAAGTTTAATCATAAAGACACACTCAACACAAAGAATAGCAAATTATAATGTTCTGAATGTGGTTAAAATAATGATGCAAATGTGAAATAAAGTGACCTGAATGAGTGAGCAAAAGTATTTAACAAGGATGTTAGGAGCTTTAAGTTTAACACAATGTAAAATAATAGGTCTAAACACAGTAAACATGAACTTAATTAAGGTCTTAAGCTTTTCTATCCTGTCTTTTTGATTTTCCTTCAATTTTCACTAGGAAAGAGTACAAGAATAAATTAGTTAAATCTCACCTTTCAGTGCAAGAAATCACATTGATCAGATGCAAGACCTCCTGATTACTCAGTGGTTTAACTTTCATTATTTTATACAGAGTTGAAAATTTTGATTTCCACTTTTTGACGCGAAACAAATCACTTGTCAGATGAAATGGTCCGGTTACTCAGTGGTTCAATCATTTGCATTGCTCTGTTTGTATCTTTCTAGATTAATCATTTTTCTTTTGACATTTTACAGGAATATTTTTGCTTTGACCAGAAAAGTCATGACTATGAATTTAGAAATATTATTCTTGACATGTGGTAAAAATAAAGCTTAAACATACACATGTGAAATATTAAAGCCACTCATGTGCCTATAATAGTGTTTTGCAAATTATTTTAAAAACATTCAGTATTAAGATTGCATGACCTTGAAATGATACTGAATCTTTGAAATTAAACTAAATGCACAATGAGTTTAGTTTCAATATCTTAATTCTCTCATAAGAAAATAGCATAAGGACTCAAAAATTCTGATGAGTGTGAGGTTCAAAATAGACATGTAAGGTCAAGGAATGACAATGACTCCCCCTCAACAATTGCATACAAGACTCTTGATACTTGGAGGAGACATATACTCACGCATAGTGAAAGTGTCCAGACAAGCCTGACTTGTCTTTCTTCAAATCACCATTTGATATACCAAGAATGTCAATGCAATGTTAGAGTGAGAAGTTTATGAGCAAGAATATTTGTCAACAAACTGAATGGGAGTTGATGATGAATCAAATATGACAGAATATTTCTCCAGCATATTTCTCTAGCATTTCACTCAAAGATTCTTTCGAATTCACTCCCCGATAAGATATGCATGATATGAAATGATCATTTAAGCAATTCAGATATGTTCATTCCAAGCAATTTGCACAGAAAGAGTATGAACATAATCAAGCATATATCAACAGCAATTTATTGAAGGAGAAGAATTTTGCAAAGACTCAAAATAAAGTTTTTGAGATTTTCATTTTGCTTGATGACCTTTATGCAGAAAAGACTATTGATACTTGGTGGAGAATTTTTCTCACGCATGATGATAGTTTCCAGACAAGCCTAACTTGTCCTTTCACATTTCACCATTTGATATACCACATAGTCACTGCAAAAAGAGTCAATTACACTTTATTTTTAGCATGAAATTCATTGCATTTTTATTTTTGCACTTTTTCAAATTTACTCCCCCTTAATATGTGCATGGAATGAAAAGGTTAGCAAGCAATTCAGGCATGATTATGAGCACAATTAGCTTTAAGCATAACATGACTTTTGGTACTTGGCGGAGTATTTTACTCACGCATAATGATAGTTTCCAAACAAGCCTAACTTGTTTTTCCACATGTCATCATTTGATATACCAAGAAATCAAGGTAGTTAGTATGCACACAAGCTCATGGGAACAGTTAAGCATGCATGATAACACAAACATGATTCCAATTGTTATGACACAAAGTTCATTGATGGGAGTAGCATTGAAACACATTTCTCATTTTTCTGAGAGAAATTAAACATTCGTTTCAATTCAGGCAATTAAAATTGAAACAATAAAGAAGTTTTACCTGAATGGTCTTCATTTCTTTTTCAAAGATTTTACCTGTGTTCTCTGTGTTCTCCAATCATTTCTAGCCTTGTACAGCCAATATCTTGAATCCATTGACAATGTATGGCTGCAAGACTTCTCAGCTTGCTGATCAAGCTGGTTTTAGGACCCACACTTGTTTGGGTCCTGCAATGAAATCAATGTTAGATTGCAACAGAGATTTTTGAATCCAAGATGCTTTTAATTTTTGTATAGATGCATTTCTTTTATTGATAGAACTATGAGCAGAATTATTTTCAGATTTTTTTTTGCCTTGATCAATGCATCTATGTTTTCATGAAGTTTTCTATTTTTTGGATTTTTAATTTGAGCAAAAACAAAACGATTTTGTGCAACATTTCTATGCCTATACACATGGAATTTCTGAACATTTTCAGTATGAACATGATGTTTATTCCTATGTGTATGAGCATGTGCATTAGACTGGAATTTCTGAGTATGCACAACAAAATCATTTCTGTACCAACAGTCCCTAGAGATATGACCAATTTTATGACAATGAAAGCATTGGACTGATTTGGCATGTTTATTGAAATTTTGATTTCCATTCTAGCAATGTTTAGCAAGATGACCAGGTTTATTACAATTATAGAAAATGAGAGGATTTCTTACCTGGTACTTACCTTGGCATGTGTGCATTTGCTGGAATCTCCTTTTTATGCGAGGAGGCTTACAATGAGCGGAAGGAGGTACCTTTTGGTGGCTCTTGGCATGATGTGAATTTTGAACTTGCCTCGGAGCCCTTTGGACTGATTGAGGAAGTAGATGAGTCCTCTTGACAGTGGCATTCTCCTTTTTCTCTTTTGTTTCTGAACAAGAACTTTCACTTGTTTTCCATTAGAGATATCAGGGTTCTTGTTCACAGCAGATTTCACAAATGTTATTGTGCTCTTCTTTTCATTTTTCTTAGTTTTAACAGAAGCAAGACTTGTGTTCTTCAATTCATTTTGAATCTTTTGTTTTTCAGCTTTTAATGCAACAACTTCTTTTTCTGAAGTTTGAAGCTTGTTTAGCATGACATCCAAATCATTTTTCATCTTGTTCTTTTCATTTTCAAATTGAGCAATTTGTTTTTCCAAGTCAGAAATTTTATTACTCAAATTGCTACACTCATTGTCTAATGGTTTGTCATGGAAAAAGCATTCAATCTTCCTTTTTAGATGATGATTTTCTTCAACAAGTTGTTTGCATCTTTCATTTATTTGATGATCATGAGCCATGTTAGAAATTTGTTTGTTTAATTGATCATTATCAAATTTGAAATTGTTATTGAGATCAATCAATTCTTCTTTTTCATTTTCCAGATCAATGACTTTTGATTTCAATAGCTCATGGTTTTCTTTCAATCCATTCAATTTAGTTTCACAGATTTGGACTTCATCTTCCAAATTCTCTTTTTCAGAATTTAATTTTTCAAATTCTCAATTTCTTCTGAAGGATCTTTGTCATTTTTCTGGAGCAATTCAAGTGTGTTTTTCAAGTTTTCACTTTCTTTATGGCAATGTTTTAAAGTCTTTTTCAAGTCTTTATTTTTAGTGTTCAGTTGTACATTAAGACTTTGTATCTTTCACAGAATTTAATCAATTCAGCATAAGACATGCCCTCATCTTCATCAGAATCAGAATTGAAATACACAAATGGATCTGGAGTTGATTTACCTGACCTTTTAGACCCATTTGAACTCTTGTGTTCTGAAGAGGATGAAGAGTGTTCTGAACTCTTAGAATTTGCTGTGAGTGTCATAGTTTTATGAGTTCTTTTTGCTCCTTTTCTTTGTGAGTTCTTTCCATCACTTCTGTTAGCCATGAAGCATAACTCCTCATTTGCTGAACTTGAAGAGTTCTCTTCATCATCTTCACTTTGGTCTTCATCCGACCAAGTTGCAATCATGGCTTTTGGCTTCTTCAATTTGTTGTTCTTCTCGTATTTGTCCTTTTTGATCTCAGGACACTCACCCTTCATGTGTCCTTTCTTGTTGTACCTGTAGGAATCAATATCTTCATCAGTTTTTTGATTTCTACTATCATTACAATTTGAAAAAGAAGCATTCCTTTTATTAGTAGAATATTGTTTCTTTTCATTGAATCTTCTTCTTCTTGATTTTAAAAATTTTCTGAATTGTCTAGTCATGATGTCAAGTTCATCTTCATTAAACTCAGACTCATCAGAACTTGATGTTTCTTGATCTTTCTCTTTGTTGCTTGATGAAGCCTTAAGTGCTACTGGTTTAGCCTTAAGCATGTGTTCTTCATTTCTCTTCAGATTTATTTCATAAGTCATTAAAGATCCTATGAGTTCATCCAAAGACATTTTGGATAAATCCTTAGAATCTTCAATCACTGTAGCCTTTGTGTGCCAAACAGATGATAGAGAACGCAAGGTTTTTCTTACCAGATCAGCATTAGTGTATTCCTTACCTAATGCCTTCAGTCCATTGACAATTATCATAAACCTAGCAAACATTTCAGAAATCGATTCATCAGATTTCATCATAAACAATTCATATTCAGACACAAGTATGTTTGCTTTGATTTCCTTAACTTGAGATGTTCCCTCATACATTACTTCAAGTTTATCCCACATTTCTTTAGCAGATTTACACATGGATATTCTTGAATATTCTTTAGGGTGGACTGCACACTGAAGCATGTTCATGGCACTGTAATTAAGAGTAGCTTTCCTAATTTGCTTTCTAGTCCAATTCTCCTCATCTTCATGATTTTCATAAGGACCCACTTCAACTATCCTCCAGATTTCATAGTTTTGAGCCCTAAGAAAAACTTGCATGCGATTTTTCCAGTATGAATAATCAGACCCATCAAAATATGGTGGTCTATTAATGGAATGGCCTTCAACTACAAATCCTCGAGAATCCATCAATTAGAATTAGATGGTGAACGAGCAAGCAAGCAATTCAAGCAATTGACACAGAGATCAAACAGAAGCAATCAAATCAGATCAGTAGCAGACATTAACCCTCTCTAATACCAATTGTTAGGAACGGATGGGTGGAAGGATCAGATCTAGAAGGGGGGATTGAATAGATCTAATACCAATTAACGCGGAAGCTTAAGAAATTAAAAATTACTTCTAATCAAAGATCAAATCACCCAAACAATTTACTGATCTGAAGTGTGATTAGTGTGTGTGAGCAAATTAATTAGTAGTGTGAGCGAAAATCCTATGCATGCATCTAGCGAGATATAAAGGCAAACACAATTCAAACCACTGCACAAAGGATTTTTAGGTGGTTCAGAAATCACCTCCAGTGACTCCTACGTCCACCCCTCACACAGTGAGGCCACACTACTCAAAAACGTTGAGTACAACTCACACAGGAGCATGACGACTCCAAACACCCTTGAGCACGACGACTCAAGAAACACCTAGAGCACGACGACTCCAAACACCCATGAGCACGACGACTCAAGAAACACCTGGAGCACGACGACTCCAAACTGAGCACGACGGCTTAAACAACAACCGGAGTACGACGACTCCAAATTGAGCACGACGGCTCAAACCACACAGTGAGTGCGACGACTCACAAACCTGAGCTCGACGGCTCAGAGTACAAAAGCTAGATCAAACACAAAAGAGATCAGATCCTCTAGCAATGATCTGATTCAAAACAGATTCGTACACAGAAATTTGTGCAGAATTTCATACACAAATCTCACAGACGAAATAAGGAAGAACAAACTCTGAGATGAGGGAAATTGATGTAGAAAGAGTGTTCTTCGATGAAGAGGCCTTGAAGAGACTTCAATTGAGGAGGCTTGATGGAAATCGATGGAGATTCTCCTCAATTGGCGATGCTATGCTTTGATGGCATTTGAAATGCCAGAAATCCTTCTTCTTCTGAGCCTCTTCAGTTGGATCTGCTCCCTTGCCTTGCACAGCAACCTTCTCTCTAGGGATTCCCCTTGATTCCCTTGTCCTTCCACTTGAAAGGATGGCTTGTAGCTTCTGGAGATGGAGACAGATCTGGAAAACCCCCTTTGGCCGCACAAAAGACTTCTTCTGGAAGTGTATGGGTTCTCTCTATTTTGGGGTACAAGGAACATGGGTATTTATAGCCCCATTTGTCCATAAAGTGCTTTGGGGTGAATGGGCACGGAACCCTAGGTCAAATCCCCTAAATCCCAATCATCCATGTGTACAGAGAAATTCACGATTTTGACTTATAGCCGGAGTGTGTCAACCTGCCCTGGTGGTGGTGTCGACCTGCTGTCCCATTTCTGCAAACAGGCTGTTCTGGGAAATGATCCAGTGTCGACCTGCCCTGGTGGTGGTGTCGACCTGCTGTCCCATTTCTGCAAACAAGCTGTTCTGGGAAATGATCCAGTGTCGACCTGCCCTGGTGGTGGTGTCGACCTGAGTAGACTAATTCCTGGAATTTTTCAACTCGTGTCGACCTGCTTTCTGACTCGTGTCGACACAGTCTGAGCATTTCTTCAGCTTTTTGCCTTTGAGTCTGAGGTGTTGTGTCGACACCATTGTGGGGTGTGTCGACACTGCCTTTGCAAAAAGTATTTGTACCTGAAAATTAAACACATATATCATTAGTAAAATATTCTATTATGAGTACAAATGATAAGTGTGCTTTGAAACATGCTTTTTGAATATAAATCTCAGGTAAAGTGTGTTTATCATGTTTCAATTAATCTGCATTAATTTCACCAATTGTCATCATCAATATCACAGTATGTCATCATCAAAATCAAGGTATGAGTGATGTTCATTGGATATCATTAAATTACAACTTTAGGAAGTTCCAAAACACACTCAACCCAACACCATTTGCCCGCAGGAGTTAAATGATTAGGATGTCGGCATTACATCTAAGTGCCATACTATCAAGATTAATCTAAGACAATCAACACAAAGTGCTATATTCTCTCGTTGTCTACTGACGACTAAAGTGCTATATTCTCTCTCGGCTATCTGCGGATAACCAAAGTGCCATTACTATCTCGATTGACGGAAGTTAATCAAAAGTGCTATACTATTTCGATTGATAAGAAAATCAATCAAAGTGCAATTTACTCTCTATATGGCCAACTACTTTCTCTCTCCTTGCTATACATGTTGCTTGCTATTGCTTGACGTTGATTTTATTTGCCATCGTGTTGTTATCGTTTCTATCATGTCTTGACTTTAATCATCGTGATATACTTGATTCATCTGCTATCTGAACCATGTTACTTGTGCTATTACTTTCTCAACTTTACATGACTCGCTCTATCAATAATTACCCTTCCTTTTAAAGCACTAATTATTTAAAGCCTGCTTGATTCACGAGATTTAAGTCCTACTAGGCGTTATTACTCACCAATCGTTGTTTGTTATTGTGTCTCAGGTAAGCTAGATGACGTCACACACACCAATGGGATGGGACCAGAGTGATGAGCAACCTAGAGTCAGTTGATGAAGTTACCCTAGCACAATGGAGTCTAGTAGTTGTTGCTTTAGATTTCTTTTCCAATGTAATGATGTCAATAAGCTTAATGTAGTGGCTCCGAATTAGTGGTTGTAATAGTCTTAGTGAAATTCAATGAAATGAAGAGTTTATTCCAATTATTGTTCATTAGATGCTCTAAATCATTGAATTGTTGTACATTTTACTCTACTATGTACTTTGCTCACGTCTCCCCCGATTTATTTTGCTGCTAAATTGGCGGGGCGTGACAGTTGGTATCAGAGCCTAGGATGTCTTAATTGGATATCTTAGGTTTAAGAAGTTCTAGGATGTCCTCATTGGATCTCTTAGGTATAGGGTGTTCTAGGACAAACTGTCATGACGCATGTCTAAGTCAACCAACATACCTATGTGACGATTGGGTAGAACCATGGTTAAGATTTGAATACATTTATCTATACATATGTATGAACTTAATATTACTTTAGCATCCTAATGCCAACCTTATTCTTGAAGGGACTCTTAATGGACGCCGACATGGGAGCAACCCAGAGGCTAGTTCTGGTATGTCAGTAAGCCGCTCAACTGCTAGAAAGAGCTCTGGAAGCAACTAAGGAGATTAAAAAGGAGACCAATCAGAATGGGAAGAGAAGATATAACCATGGCAAGAAGGCCAACCAACAAGTGAATCGTAACGATGAGATCATCTGCCTTCATTGTCACAAGCCAGGTCATGTGGCCAAGGAGTGTTGGCGAAAAATTGGTGCATGCCTACGATGTGGCAACTCGAGGTATCAGCTGCGAGACTGTCCACTCCTAGAAGAATCAGCTATTAGTGTGGAAAATCTCAATTCTATGACAAAGGGGAAGCGACCAAACAATGGTAAGGGTAAAATGAAGAATAAGAAGGTGGTGTTTAAAAGGGAACGTACTACTCGTTCCAATGGTAACAAAGGAGGAGATACAGTAAATAGCAAGAGAATGAAAGGGGAAGTGGAGCGGAAGGAAGTCCGTGAATTTTTTGAAAATCTAGGCATCAGGTTAATAACTATTGGAAGAAATTGGGCAGATGCTTGCGATGTAGAAGTCATCGATTGTCCAACAAAGAAGAACTAAACTCCATGCCAAGGATGATTACAAGCCCTTGTGGATATAAATCATGCCAATGAAGATGGACAAGGTATCATCACTAAACCCTTAGTTAATTTCATATTATTTCCACGATAGCAAAGTCTAAGTGGGGGAGATGATGGAATGAAATATTCAGAGTAAATTGGTAATCATATCATATCATATGAATTTGGGGACCAAATTCTTTTTAAGTGGGGGAGGATGTAGCAACCCAGAAAATTCAGTATTTAAAAATTCGAAATAATAAATTTCTAAAAAAATGAAATAATAGAAACATACATACCATTATCGTATGTGCAAGAACACATCTAAAAATTCCGTAAAAATTATAAATCAACCCCAAATATTATCCCTAAGTGTTCCACAAAGAAATTCATGCAACGAAAAATCTGATTGGCCAAGCATACGTCACAACGTGACTAATTATCTAAATTTGGAAACTAAGTCGAAAAACTATTAACACCGAAATATAACGGGCTCATAAATTAAATGAACATGTCAGAGAGACCTCCAACATTGGGTATTGATGACCCATTATCGAAATTGGGCCAATGGACCTCTCATAGTCCATGACTAAAATCAAGTAAGAAAAATATAATAAAATCTGTAACTCTATTATTCCCTAATTAAAAAGGGAAATCCCATAAGATAAATTTCAATAAATAATGGGCTTTGTTAAATGGACCATATAAAATTTATTGGGCCAAAATAGAGATTTTTAAAAGAGGAATAATAGGAAAATACCCTAAATCCGTAACTTAAATATTACCTAAATAGAAAAGAGGTATTTAATGCATTAAATAGGAAGTTTGGGTTGGATTTGGATTCCTAAACCTACCCTAATAGGTTGGCCACGAATTTGGATCCCAACCTAACCCAAATTGGACATGCCAAGCTTGGAAGGTGGAATTAAATTGGAAATCTCATAATTAAATAGGAATTAGAGTCCTATTAGGAATTAGAAACATAAGAGACATAAATACTCTCCTAAACCCCCATGGCCGGCCCTAGCTCGTTGCCAGGAGTTGCTGGACCAGGAGGAGAGGCCAAGGAGGGGGAGAATTCGTGGGAAGGAGGCTTCATCAGAGCTTCAACCTGAGTTCTTCAAGTTCTAGCCCTAGAAGAGGAAAACGACTAAAGGTAGGCATTCTCACAAGCTAAAATCATAAAACTTCGTTTGTATATTGATCCAATCATCAGGATCAAAAGCCCTCTAATTTCATATTTTTCCATCGAGCCTATATTTTCTTCTTGATTTTTCATGTTCTGCAACTAGCATAAGCCCGACCCTTCATCTTAAATCTTGTTCTCTTGTATACTCAACCCCATACCACGAGATTTTTACTGGAGGAACTGATGCATATTAGGCATCTTTTGCTCCTAAAAGCCCTAAATTTCATCCACCATGTCTTGTGAATTAATTCTTGCATCTCAACTGTTCACAATATTCTATTCTCCTTGTTTGACTTGACTAAAGTCTGTCGAAACCATGTTTGTTTTCGAATTCCTAATTACTGTAAGTACCCATGTAAGTCTAGATCAATTTGCAACTAGTTTCAAGATTTTTCATTGACTACACAATTAGTTATGATTTTTTGAACAACCATGTGTCAAAATAGGGTAAGTTTGGTCCGCAATTCAAGGCATGTCTTTTCCTGTCGGACTCAGGCGTAGGACCTGAGAAGGTGACGGCCCGATAGGCCGCGTTCTCAGGGACATTGAGACAGCAATTTTCGTTGCGATCTGATCGCGACAGGGTACCCTATCGCGATCTGCCTACCTGATCTGGCGAGCCCGTCCCGACCCTCAAGCGACCCCGTCGTGATCTGCCTGCCTGAACTGACAAGACCGTCGTGATCTGTACAAGGCCATGTCGTGATCTCAGTTGACCCCATCGTGACCCTTACTGGGGTGCGTCGCGATCTCAGATTTTTGCATGGAAACCCCCAATTTTTGAAGCTCTGACTCTCTACAGTGCTTGTACACTTGGTTAACAGTCATACACACAGAAAATACACTTGTCATAAATTAAACATTTATGTGTGATTAAAATACATGCACATGATCGTTTTCTAACTCAAATTTCATGACACATGCACACACTTGAACCATCCAATTTGGCTTAATTCGGCATAAAAATATTTCATAATGTATCTGGTAATTTATTTCAATAATATATATTAGTTGCCCTATTTTTAATAAACTTGTCTACGTTTTCTCGTGATGTTTTGGGAATACCGTTATTGACGCTCCACTGTTCTAGAATTCCTCTAGAACGTCAGGCACTTGTTTCTATATACAACTATCTTGACTTGGATGAACTCTCCATCGGATATTCCTTCTGCCAGACTAGTGAATCCTTGTTCAAGGCCTCCGTAAGTCTCCTCTATTCATGGATTCCCACATGGTCGATGAGTTGGTTGTACCCTAACACCTATGATACCGTTTAGGGATCAACATGATCCAAACGGCTATTAGAAGTTGGCTCGTATCTAGAATCATGCTGGACCTCTGGACCTGTACAAGGCCAGTGGAAGGGTAGTGTATTCCACCTGACTGCCAACACCAAGTGTGCGTGCTGTGCAACTGCTACTATCGTACGCTTACTCAACGTTTTTATGTGCAATGACCATAAGATCCCATCTATACTCTACCCGCTCGTCTATTCACACTCTCTTTACTATCTCTTCTATTCATTTAGTGCTCTTATCTATTTCTTGGTACTCTCTATTGGCCATTAATTGATTGTCTAAAGATAAACAACATAACCAATGCCAACACAATAGGGCCCAATTTGGTCCTGGGGAGAGCGCCCGAAAGTGCCATTTGCCCGCGAGAGTTAAATGATCAAGATGTCGACATTACATCCAAGTGCCATACTATTAAGATTAATCTAAGACAGTCAACACAAAGTGCTATATTCTCCCGTTGTCTATTGACGACAAAAGTGCTATATTCTCTCTCGGCTATCTATGGATAACCAAAGTGCCATTACTATCTCGATTGATGGAAGTTAATCAAAAGTGCTATACTATTTCGATTGATAAGAAAATCAATCAAAGTGCAATTTACTCTCTATATGGCCAACTACTTTCTCTCTCCTTGCTATACATGTTGCTTGCTATTGCTTGACGTTGATGTTATTTGCCATCGTGTTGTTATCGTTTCTATCGTGTCTTGACTTTAATCATCGTGCTATACTTGATTCATCTGCTATCTGAACCATGTTACTTGTGCTATTACTTTCTCGAATTTACAAGACTCGCTCTATCATTAATTACTCTACCTTTTAAAGCACTAATTAGTTAAAGCCTGCTTGATTCACGAGATTTAAGTCCTACTGGGCGTTATCGGTCACCCTTCGTTGTTTGTTATTGTGTCTCAGGTAAGCTAGATGACGTCACAGACACCAATGGGATGGGACCAAAGTGATGAGAAACCTGGAGTCAGTTGATGAAGTTACCCTAGCACAATGGAGTCTAGTAGTTGTTGCTTTAGATTTCTTTTCCAATGTAATGATGTCAATGAGCTCAATGTAGTGGCTCCGAAATAGTGGTTGTAATAGTCTTAGTGAATTTCAATGAAATGAAGAGTTTATTCCAATTATTGTTCATTAAATGCTCTGAATCATTCAACTGTTGTACATTTTACTCTACTATGTACTTTGCTCACGCCTCCCAGATTTATTCCGCTGCTAAATTGGCGGGGCGTGACACGTATCGTCCCGCCTTCCCCAGGTCCCATAGTAGGAGCATGAACTTGTAGTTCATCTGAGATGATTGCATTGGGAAGAGAAGGCGTTTGAACAGGTATGCCACAAAGATCCGGACTGACCGCTCCTCATTCATATCCCATAGCTGATCGATGCCCGGACGTCGGCGCCAAACTCCTCAAGGGTCTCTAAAGCTCCCCTCCTCCCTCCTCTCAACCCGACCGCCTCCGACAATGAACTGAGTAGGATGCTCCGAATCAGTCTCCTCCTCCTGGCCACGAACTCCGGCCCCAACAGCTCCACCACGTCGTCGTGGTAGTCCCTCCTATCATGCCCTACCACCGGCTCTCCCTGAACTGGCAGTCCCATAAGATACACCACATCCTCCAATGTGGGTATCATATGCCCCCAAGGCATGATGAATGCCTTGCAGTCCTCGTCCCACCTCTCTCGCAGTGCCTCGAGGTGTGGGACATCCACGTGGAACAGGCGCACCACTAGGAGGTGCCCGAACCCCATTCATGCAATCCGTGTCTGCTGGGCCTCTGGCAGTGCCTAGTACCACACCCAGCACAAATCCCATGTCACTCGGCTCTCATTCTTCCTTTTCCCTGCAAAACACAGAAATGTTGACGTCCGCATCGATGGCCGTTAAGAATAAGTTGACGGCAACATGCTTGCCGCTGACTTCCAATTGGCATCCAGGCCGCCGTTTACATAGAGTAGATGGCAGGGTAGTGACCGTCAAGTTCAACAGTTGACGTCCAGACCCTTGCCGCTAAGTTAATCTTGATGGTAATGGCTTGGACGTTGATAGGAACCCGATGTCAACCGATGTTGACGTCAAGTTCCTGTTGAACCCGACGGACTCTTCCCTATTTTCCCCTTCTTTTCCACTTTTACAACCATTCACATCTGAGGGTTTAGGGTCTGGGTGGCCTACCTTGGGGCGGCACTGGGCCCTCCAGGATGCCTCCGCCTCTGTCTCCACTCCCTCATCTCTGGCTGTCTCCTCCCCGTCCGGCGTGCTGTCACCAGCGACCGCTGTTGGCCCGGCCTCCTCCTCCGCCGTGTCCTCCACCGCCAAGCCCCCTGTCTCCTCCTCTTCTTCCCTCGGCTGGCGATGACCTCGGAGCATTAAGTTTTTTCTCTCTCACCGTCAGGAGAAGGTCAGTGCAAGTCTGAGTAGGTAACGAAGAAGAGATTAGAGAGTTGAAGATTAGAGAGAAGTGCAAGAGTGGAAGATCAAAGGTTGAGAGAGGGTGGGAAGGTGAGAAGGCTCCCGACGGTTGAAAGAAGGTGAAAGGGCACCGGAGAGGCCTCAGGTTGCAAAAATCTATGTTTTAAATTTGACGTCAAGGCTGTGGCCATTCAAATTTATTTGACGTCAACCTTCTAGCCGTTCATTCCCTGTTGACGGCATACCATTGGCCGTCTATATCTTCCTTCGAGGTCACCATGTCAGACCCCATACCTCGGTCGGAAACCAGGTAGTGGATGTCTACTTCATTGTAGATGGCCATCGATTTGGTTGTCTACCCTCTGTTTGGTGGTTAGCGGCCACAATGTGGCCGTCTACTTGTCCCCGGCGTCCATCGATGTGGACTCCAACCCTGCGCACTCAAATCTCCACAGAACACTCAATTCAACACAATTAAAGGAAAATTTAACACCCCATTGAGTCCATTCCACACAATTTAAGCCATTGAACACAAACCTACTCATTGTTTATTCATTCACACTTGTGTTACACTTATTGGAATTGAGAAAATACACCATTTTGCTCTACGAGCCATAAAGAAATCACAAGAAATTGGGCGAATTGTGTCAATAAATTCCTCATACTTCTAGATATCCTCCCAGCTCTCCTGCACTGCCTGTCCCACTTTTCTGCTCACTGTGTACTTCTCCCAAGTCTTCCTTGATTTCTTCATCAACTTCTCGTTCCTCCCTGAGATGATCATGTTGGTGCAGTGAGATGAAGCTAGAATTCCCCGTGGTATTCCGAGTTGACACTGGCACCGGTGTAGCTGGTACACCACCATATGATCAGCACCAATTAGCCACAAATCTCTGTCTTCCCTGGTATGAACCCTGAACTCAATTTTTCTCATGAATAGTGGCCTCACAATGAAGTCCTCCACTGGGAAGTAGCCTAGGTAGTCTCGCTAGGCATCTCTGCTCTTCAAGTGTGCTATCACACACTTGATCTCATCCTCTAGCTCATACCATGCTCTGCTGCAATGAACCGAACTCCGAAGGAAGATTCTAGAGGGGGTAGGTTGTCTCTCAGCAAAATCAAACTTCAAATGAGCTTCCATCCATACCTGGAGCAGGAACAAACTCCCGCATGTGCGTCCGCCTATGCTCATCGTGGTGAGGGAGCTGTAAAGGTGTGCCAGCACTGTAGGGGCTAGTGATTGCCCGTGTCATAGCAGAGACAGGATCCCCACATGCTCATATAGGAGGAAGTCTCCACTAGTGGGGAACAAGAACACACCCACCAGGCAGAGTGTCAATCCCTAGGTCGCCCTCTCTCCGCCAATCTCCTTCGCATGCTAGATCAACCACCAGACCAACCGGTCCAGAAAGATCCCATGCTTGTTCGTCATCCTTAGCCCCTCCTTCTTGTCCCGAACAATGTCCGCAAGGATCTATTCCCACGGGAGAAGGGGGGTCGTCATGTCGTATTCCAAGCACCGCCTCCACCCTAGGAACAACTCCACCTCTTCCAGCAACACACTCGCCTTGAATCCCTGGAACATGAATGTGTGTGTGTGTGGATGCCACTGCTCCACGAGCACTCCCAAGGCTTCAAAGCCCCACCACATGTCCTTCATATTCTTCGCCAACACCACCATGAAGCTCAGATTCCATGCTCCAATGAAGCTCCTCATATCAAGGGTGATGGCATTCATCAGGTTGACCAGCCACGAGAACCCCGTACCTAGCCCTGGCTTGGGAAGGTAGGCACTTCCTGCACACCCGGGGAGAACCATGAGAGAAGGTTGAGGTGTTTTCAGCATGAAAAGAGCAGGAATTGAATGATACTTACCTCCCCGTTGGCCAGTCGGGTGCTTAGATGCCCTGGAACCTCACTTAAAATCCTCGGGTTCATGCTCGTGGACGTTCCGGTCGATGAGGAGGCCATGTGTGCTGCTTCAGTTCGTCCCAAAGCTCGCTGATTCGGAGTTGAGGAAGGGAAGGATGGAGGAAGAAGATAGAAGAGTCCCTATGGCCTTCCAATAGCTATTTTTTCAGTCTGATCTGCTGGCATGTTAACGTCAACATCGTTTGACGTCAGTCTACTATTGACGACACCATGTGTGGTCGTCTACTCAGGTAGACGGCGCATAATTTTGACGTCAACTGTAAGTTGGCGGCAATCGATAGGGACGTTAACCTCCCAGAATTTTTAAAGCTTTATTGTTTATGTGGCCATTATCTCTCATCTTGTGCTTCAAGTTGTCTTGCAGATGTTTAAGCACAAGCTGCGCTTCAAATCCGAAAACACTCATGCGACGTTGAGTGTTACACAGGTATGTCTAACATAGGATTAGACACCAGAGGCGAATAACTTGGCGACTGTGAACCTAGAGTTCCCCTTTACCAAAAACTATGACGGGTTTGCGATCTCTCAGTTATTCATATGGCCTTAGAATTTCCTCTGGTTCTAACTTGCATTTTAGATAGGGAACCCACACCAACATGCATTTAGGGTCTTCACTGCTAACATTCTCTTACTAACTCAAAAAAAAAGGAGATTTTCCTCAATTGTTGTGTGGCGCATTCTCCAGCTCAAGTGGCCAAACGGGTTCGCACCACTTTCTCGAATATTCAAGCCGATATCGGGTCTTTATTCCATTCTCCAACTTTTCCCACCGTTCAAATCACAAGTAATCATTTCAGTCTTGTTGAGTTCATGTGAACCTTTCGCCAGTCATGAGCTTAATTCTGGACTTCCGGCTTTCCAAACATTGATTCCAGTTAGAATCTTTTGATAATCCTTTGTGATGATCAGTCTGTCCCCATGTAATTTTAATTAATTATATATTTATTTTGGTGATTAACAAAACCTTCTCAAGTTTTCTAACATAGATTTTATAAGCTTGTGAGCACAGGAAAAATCTCAAGGAAAGTCAAGCCCATTTAGTAAGTATTAGTACATCTATAGCATGTCAAGTTCAGTATGATATTTCTCTAAGTCCACATCGACTTCTATTGAAAATCACAACGATTTCCTTAAAGCTGTAACGATTTGATGTCGCAATGATTTCTTAAGTCATCATAACGATTTGCTCATCGCAACGATTCCTTTAGTCATCGTAACGATTTGCTCATCGCAATGATTCCTTTAATCATTGTAACGATTTGCTCATTGCAATGATTTATTAAGTCGTCATAACGATTTGCTCATCGCAACGATTCCTTTAGTCATCATAACGATTTGCTCATTGCAACGATTTCTTAAGTCGTCATAATGATTTGCTCATCGCAACGATTTCTTAAGTCATCATAACGATTTGCTCATCGCAATGATTCTTTTAGTCATCGTAACGATTTGCTCATTGCAACGATTTCTTAGGTCATCATAAAGATTTGCTCATCGCAACGATTCCTTTAGTCATCATAACGATTTGCTCATTGCAACGATTTCTTAAGTCGTCATAACAATTTGGTCATCGCAACGATTCCTTATGACGTCATAATGATTTGGTCATCACAACGATTCCTTAAGACGTCATAACGATTTGCTTCACATCGACTCCTTTAGTAATCATAACGATTTGTTTCACATCGACTCTTTTAGTAATCATAACGATTTGCTTCACATCGACTCCTTTAGTAATCATAACGATTTGCTTTGCGCAACGATTTCTTAAGTGTTCATAATGATTTCCTTAATGAACACAACGATTTGCCTTCTACAACGATTTCTTTATTAATCACAACGATTTTCTTGTAACTCATAACGATTTGATTATATCGTCTTGATCACAACGATTCTTTTGTAGAAACATAATGATTTGATGCTAAGTTACAATGATTTGGTGGTTAGTGCATAACAATTTCATAAGCCATGGATGCATCGATTTTATGTTTATAACGACTTGATATTTAACAGCGTTGAAGAGTCAAAGTCTTCATACATATCTTTCTGACATCTATGCATTTAATGAAGACTGAACGTATCTCTGCATGCATGCAGACAATATAGTCCATTATCGTGCTTACTCTTTATGCATTTTTAGAACAGCAAAATAGCATTACCACTTTGGTGAATACTCACACCAACGATGTCTGACAACAAGAGATAGCTTGGTTGTCTACTGTTTTAGCATTTAATATATGCAGGTCTCTGACAACCATTTGTCATACAATGTTGGACCCTGTAGTAGCTGAAGGACAGTTCAGAAGATCTATCTCTTTGCGTGCACAAATGGATAAAAGACTGTTGACTGGAAGCTTCCAAGTGCCACCAAGTCTAACATCCACCAAAAGCTAGAGGCAACGGATACTTCAACGTTCAGATTTCAAATTGAAGCTAAATATTGAAGAAAGAAGCTTCAGAAGAACATATACATAGAGAATGACAGTCATAGAAATCGCTCTAATCATCAAGTCTTCTGCGAGTTCTCAAGAAGGAGCCAAGCTTCATTCCATTAGATTAGCTCATTGCTCTCTACATTGTTTGTAGATTTTTTGTGAGAGCTTGTTTGGTTATGAGAGTGAGCTTGTGTTAATAGATCTCATTTCTCTCAGTCCCTAGCTTCAGATCTTAGCTTGTTAAAGCTTGATCCAGGGGCTTAATCTCCTGCTTGTTTCTGTGGTTGTACCCTTCGTGTGTGAAGGAAGACCTGGTGGTATCCAGGGTGTGTGTGTGCCCTTCTGGTGTGAAGGAAGACCTGGTGGGGTATCGAGGGTGTTGTTCCTCTTCTGGGTGTGAGGAGAAGACCAGCTGAGCTGGGTGTTATAGTGTCCGTAGGGGGACTGTACCCTAGTTAGTAAAATCCTGAGTTGTTGCTCATGGACTGAACGTAGGACTCCTGTGGAAAGGAGCTTCGAACCAGGATACATCTGGTGTTGTGTGATTGTCCTCTGGTGTTTGTTGGTTTTCTTTACTAACACTAACAATCTTCAAAGTGTATTTCTTTGTGAACGTTTTTAGTGAACAGGTATTAATTGATAAATTTCAAAAGACCCATTCACCCCCCCCCCTTCTGGGCTATCTAACTGGGCAACAAGTGGTATCAGAGCGAGTCTCTTCGACAAAAAGAAGATCCAATGATCTGAAGAGTAAAGATCCATGGCAGCCCATGGTCATTTCGAAGGTCAGTCAGTTAACCGACCACTATTGTTCGATGGAGAAGATTACACTTACTGGAAAACCAGAATGGAATACTTTCTACAAGGTCACGATTATCAGATATGGTCCATAATAGAAGAAGGCGATCTACTAGTCACTAATGAGAAGGCTCAGTGGACAGATGATGACAGGAAAAAGATTTCCTTGAATTGTAAAGCTAAAAGTATCTTATGCTGTGCTCTGAGCAAGAAAGAATTCAACAGAGTTTCAGCCTGCAAATCCGCAATGGAGATGTGGGAAAAGCTCAAAATTACTTATGAAGGCACAGAAAAGGTGAAGGAGACAAGAATTGACATTCTTGTAACTCAATATGAAAGATTCCAGATGCAATCAGGTGAGTCCATAACCCAGATGTTCAGTTGATTTACAGATATCACAAATGGGTTAGCTGGAGTAGGAAAGACTTATGAAATGGGAGATATGGTCAGGAAGATCCTTAGGTCTCTACCATCCTCATGGACTCCAAAGGTAACGGCCATTGAGGAAGCCAATGATTTGAAAAGAATGTCATTGGAAAAGCTCATTGGGTCTCTTATGGCTCATGAGATCAATATGGAGAGACTAGGAGAGTCCTCAAGTAGAAAGAAGCAGTCCAATGCCCTGAAAGCTGAAGAGGACTTGTCAGAAGTAAGCTCAGATGAAAATGAGAATATTGAGGATAGCGAAAACGAAGAAGCAATGCTATCAAGAAGATTGCAGCGAATTTTGGCCAAGAAAAAGAAGTTCCAATCCAGCAGAAGACACTTCAAGAAACACAAGGATTTTAAGAAGTCAGAAGGAATAGATCAGAAGAAGACTGATCCAATATGTTATGAGTGTAAGAAGCCTGGACACATCAAGACAGAATGTCCAAAGCTTAAGAAAGTTGGACACAAGAAAAGGACAACTTCAGACGATTCAAGAAATACAAGAAGAAGGCAATGGCAGCTACTTGGGAAAACAGTAGCGACTCAGACAGTGAGTCAAGCTCGAGCAGTGATGAAGAAGAAGCCAACTTGGCTCTCATGGAAAATACAGATGATAAGGTAACATCTGACTCCTCTTTTGATTCCTGCAATGATTCTGATTCGAATAATTTAGAGGAAGCATTCAATGAACTATATGATAAATATAGAGATGTATCTAAATTATTGAAAGCTAGTAAGAAAAAGATTACCTGCTTAGAAAACACAAACTCAGATCTAAAATCAGAAAATGAACAGCTAGAAAAACAGTTAACTGAACTTAAAAGAAGAAATGAGTTATTATGTGAAGATCTAAAAGATAAGAATGAACAAATAATTAAATTGGGAAAACAAGCCAACTCAGATGAACTGAAAACAGAAATAAACTCATTAACAGAAGAAAATAAAAAGTTATCTAGCACATTGGAAAAATTCACAAATGGTAAGAACTCCCTCATATTAAGAGGTGCTAGAAGATCAGGTAAGAAGAAAAATGGATTAAGATATACACCCCCAGATAATGAAGAAACCATAGTTTATCCTAAAACATATCCAACACCAAAATTTATGCCTGAACAAGACATTGCATACAAAGCAGATTTCAAATATATAGAAAAAGTAACTAAATTATCCTGTTGTAGTCACTGTAACAAGTTAGGACATATCATAACAACATGCCCAACAAGACATAAGAAATGGATAATCAAAAGTGAAATCAATGATACTAACCAATCAGGACCCAAAAGAATTTGGGTATCTAAAGTTTAGTGTTTTCATTTCAGGGAGGCCTTAGAGCATCAAAATGGTACCTGGACAGCGGGTGCTCAAGGCATATGTCAGGGAACAGAAAAGTTTTCTCTCAACTAAAATCCAAAGAAGGAACATTTACTTATGGAGACAATGGGACAGGCACTGTTATGGGGACTGGATCAGTTGGCAGTAAAGGAAAACCCATAATTGAAAAGGGTCTGAAGCATAACCTCATAAGCATCAGCCAACTATGTGACAAGGGTCACCAAATAAAGTTTCAAGAATCCAAGTGTATTATCATGAAGGATGGAGCAGTCATTTTTGAAGCTAATATAGAAAAGAATCTGTATGTTCTGTATCTTGAAGAACTGAAAGAACAAGATGTCTGTTTGGCAGCAAATAGAGATCAATCAACTGATTTATGGCACAGAAGATTAGGACATTGCAGCTTAGACAGTATGAGGAAATTATTAAAGAAAAGCTTAGTGGAAGGTCTACCAAAAGTCAGCACAAAAATAGAAGGTATTTGTAGACCATGTGCAAAAGGAAAGCACACTAAAAGCTCCTTCAAGTCAAAGACTGTGGTAACCACCTCAAAACCCTTAGAACTCCTTCACATGGATTTATTTGGGCCAATGAGGACCACTAGTATTGGAGGAAAGAATTTTGGATTTGTTATAGTTGATGATTACTCCAGATTTACATGGGTGTCATTTATAGAACATAAAGATGGCACATTTGAAAGCTTTGTTAGTTTCAGCAAGAAGGTCCAGAAGGACAAGAAATTCAGCATTGTTAGTATTCGATCAAATCATGGAGGTGAATTTTAGAATGAGAAGTTTGTAAAATTTTGTGAAAATGAAAGAATTGAGCACAATTTCTCAGCACCAAGGACTCCACAGCAAAATGGAGTTGCTGAGAGGAAGAACAGAACCTTATTGGATATGGCAAGAACAATGTTGTCAGAATATGATTTGCCAAGATATTTCTGGGCTGAAGCAATAAACACAGCAAGCTATATCATCAACAGAGTAATGATCAGGCCAATCCTAAAGAAGACTGCCCACGAGCTGTATAAGGGAAAGAAGCCAAAGATCAGTCACTTCAGGACATTTGGATGTCCTTGCTTCATCCACAACAATGGAAAAAGGGATATTGGTAAGTTAGATGCAAAATCAGATGAAGGTATCTTCATGGCGTACACTTCTAAACCTAAAGGCTATAGAGTATTTAACAAGCGTACTTTATTAATTGAACAGTCTGTTCATATCATTTTTGATGAAACTAACCCTTCCTTGAGAAAGGAAGAAGATAGTGACATTGATGATGCAGATAAATTGTCTGAAAAATTAAAGGATACATCAATTGAAGACAAGGATGATCTACCTCTGGAAGACCTGCAACAAAAGGACATTACTCATGAAAATCTTCCAAAGGAGTGGATATACAAGAAAGATCACCCACCTGAGAACATTATTGGTGATCCATCTGTAGGGGTAAGAATGAGAGGTAATGTAATACCTTGTGATTACTTAGCATTTGTTTCTCAAATAGAGCCTAAGATAGTCAATGAAGCTCTAACTGATGAATCTTGGATAATAGCCATGGAAGATGAACTTAATCAATTCAAGAGAAACCAGGTATGGTCACTTGTTCCCAAACCATCAGACCATCCAGTTATTGGCACCAAGTGGGTGTTCAGAAATAAATTGGATGAGACTGGTGTGATCCTAAGAAACAAGGCCAGACTGGTGGCTCAAGGCTATTCCCAAGAGGAAGGCATAGATTTCGATGAAACCTATGCACCTATAGCTAGACTTGAGGCTATTCGAATCTTACTTGCATATGCATCGGCATTAGATTTAAAATTGTTTCAAATGGATGTTAAGTCCGCATTTTTAAGTAGTTTTATCAGAGTGGAAGTTTATGTGGAACAACCTCTGGGTTTTGATGACACAGAATTTCCTAATCATGTTTCTAAACTTCATAAGGCTTTATATGGTTTAAAGTAAGCACCTAGAGCCTGATATGAAAGGCTTAGTTCTTTTCTATTAAATCATGGTTTCATTAGAGGACAGGTAGATAGCACTCTATTTGTCAAATTGAAAGTTAAAAGCATATTACTTGTACAAATTTATGTAGATGACATTATTTTTGGATCTACTGATGCTTCCCTTTGCAAGTATTTTGAAAAGTTGATGCAGGGAGAGTTTGAGATGAGCATGATGGGGGAGCTAAATTATTTCCTTGGACTACAAATCAAGTAAGGAAAAGATGGCACCCATATCTGTCAAGCCAAATACACGAAGGAGCTTCTAAAGAAAATTGGATTCGATAACACCAAGCCACTGTCAACACCTATGAGTACATCAATAAGGATGGACAGCGACAAGGATGGTAAGAAAGTAGATCAAAAGATCTACAGAGGTATGATAGGTTCATTACTTTATCTAACAGCTAGCAGACCTGATATTTTATTCAGTGTATGTATTTGTGCTAGATAGCAGGCAGATCCTAGAGAATCACATCTAATCTCAGTAAAAAGAATTTTTAGATACTTGTCTAGAACTCATGACTTAGGTCTTTGGTATCCAAAAGCATGTGAAATTAACTTGGTAGGATACTCTGATGCTGACTACGCTGGATGCAAGGTAGATGGAAAAAGCACCAGTGGATGTTGTCAATTTCTTGTAGGTTGCTTGATATCATGGTCCTCCAGGAAACAAAACTCAGTAGCACTATCAACAGCTGAAGCTGAGTACGTAGCTGCTGGAAGTTGCTGTGCACAACTCTTGTGGATCAAGCAACAACTTGAGGACTATGGGCTTCACATCAAAACAATCCCGCTGTTATGTGACAACACAAGTGCCATAAACCCCACCAAAAATCCAGTACAGCATTCAAGGACCAAGCATATTGAGGTTAGATACCATTTTATTCGTGATCATGTAGCAAATGGTAATTTAGAAATATCTTTTATTGATACAAATGGTCAGTTAGCAGATATCTTCACAAAAGCCTTACCCGAAGAGAGATTCACATCTCTTAGAAGGGAATTGGGCATGTGTAATTTGTGAAAGGATTTCTGTGATAAACTGAAACATAAATTTTCAAAATTTAAGTAATATTTCTCTCCATGGTGTTAAGCAAAAGAAAAATTTTATTATCTTATCTTGGCGGTCTCCTTTATAAAAGTCCTCTGAGATAGTCAAACTCGTTTGTTGTTTTCTGTCGCCTTTTTGGCGCCTCCTTTTTTGATAAAGCATCTATTTATTCCGAAATCGATGTGGGAACGACTCATCCCCTACCTTTCACCTTTTCCCTCTTTCGTCTGGTTGCCTGAGTCGATACCCTAACGACTCCGGCATCGACTCTCTGTGAATTTGAAGCCTCTCTCCGTTTCCCGCGTAGAATTTCTTGAGGGCTTTCACTCCTGCCAGCATCTCATCCCTCCAGAAAACCTCCTCCACCCAAGTCCATGGCCGCATCCGTCATTTCCGATAGTCTTGGGGGCTACGACGCTGAGTACCTCTCACTCGAGTAGCAGGAGAGGTTCACGTTTGTGAAGACCAAGCTGTGTGGCAATAAGGCAGTGGATGTTGCAGATCTTGAGAAGAATCGGATGCACAGTATAGTGGAAGCTATGGACAGGATGAAGTGGACTGGAATTGCAACCCTTTCAGAGGTAAGCTACTCGGACCTTGTAAAGGCATTTTATGTCTGTTTGAAGTCAGAGGCAGACGGGTCCTTGACTTCATCTGTCAAGGGAACCCAGATAAGAATAGATCATGAGTTGTTGAAATTGCTGTTTAGAGTGAGTACCTCTGGACTCAGTGGGGTTCACACCGTGGACGCCTAAGCAAAGGGTCTTGGAATTATAGGACCTGGTTTTAGACTGAGAGATGGAAAACTGGATATAAACCAGTTAAATGCCTTCAATCGTCTTCTGCACTTCATAGTCTGTCAGATATTAGTCCCTGGAAGTGCCACTTTCTCAACCTGCACCAAGGCAGACTCAGATGTGATGTATTGGGCCATTCAGAACAAAGAGATAAATATGGCCGAAGTTATGATAGAGAGGATGAGATTTGCCCATGATCAAATCTGGGATACTAAGAGTAAGTTAAATGTATCCTTGCCATATGCTCACCTGCTCACCAAAGTCTTTAAGCATTTTGGAATAAATATGTTTGGAGCTATTGTAGAGAAGATGGGCCAAGCAATTAGGTCTAGAAATTTGAGGAAAAGTGGATTTTCAATGGTCAATGGTGTATGGACAAAAACATCTGTGGTTGAGGGTGAAGCCATTATTGGCGAAGCACAAGATGTCCAACAAGAAATAGCATCAGCAGTAGCAGAACCAGCAGCAGAAGAGGCCCCTGAGTCTAGAGCATCACAGGAAGCAGCAGTAGAAAGAGAAGATGCAGTGGAAGCTTCAGTAGGTCAAGGAGAAGTAGCAGTGGAAGATTCTGGCAGAAGAATAGAGGAGATTCCTCCTGAGATTATTGTTCCTGCTGAATCAATATCCAAGGATCCTCTACCCACCTCCAAAGTGGCATCTGTGCTCCGGGAAGTATTGGTTTCCATTCACTCCACCCCAGTGATTCCAAAAACTGGTGGGAGTTTGGTAGAAGAGGTTGTGGCATCTGGCCACATTGATGATTCTGTGATGGTAGATGCTCCCATTCAGGGGGAGCAAGAAAGAATTGTGGAAGAGGCTCCTATTCAAGGGGAGCAAGAGATTGAGAAGGAAGCAGCATCACAGGGGGTGCATACTGAAGATGCCCCTGTAAATGAAAGGCCAAATGAAGTTCATGTTGAGGTCGAGGAGCAAGTGGAAAGGAGAAGCAAAAGCAAGAAAATTGCTCACAAAAGGTAGAGGAAAGTTCAAAATAAAGTGAACTTGAAGCCTATCTTGAAGAGGTTGGATGATCAAGGTGAGATCTTGAGCTCAGTGCAGTCAAATGTAAATTCTATTATTGTGAGCCAGGCATCAACCTCCAAGGAACTTTCTCAGATACGGAATGCCATGAAGTGGTTTAATAAGGAAATGGGCGATATGAAGAACTTGCTTTTTAAGTTCCTGAAGGCAGTTGGAACTAAAGATCCTCCTCCATCTGCCCCTCAAAGCAGTGCAGATATTATTCCTAGGCCACCAGTGCCATCAATTCCAGAGGCTGGGCCCTCAGGGCCATCAGTTCACGAGGCTGGGCCATCAGGGCTGACAGCAGCAAGCAAGCAGCCAGCAGAAGAGGTTGGACCTTCTGAGCACTTGGTAGTTGAGCCACTAGGACCAGTGATCTCCAAGGCTGGGCAGCAGGATGTAGAAGAGTCAACAGTTACTCCTGAAGCCCCTGAGTCTTCATCCCTTGCAACTCCTGCCACTTCCTTACCACCATCCTCTTCCACAGTACCTCCAGCTCCACCCACCTTCAAACAACCCTTTCCCCGCACAATTTCCTCACCAACACCTTTTCCATCTCAATCTTCCCTCTCTCCTACTTCTTCCCCAATTCGTCCTCTTCCTCCATCTATCACTGAAGACCCTCCAGCCTCCTCATCAGCTGGGGCATCCTCCTCATCTGGTCCTTCTTCCACCAGATCCTCTTCCATCTTTGATCCAAGGTCACTTCTGTATCCTCCTACTCCACCTACATCAATTACTTTCATACTTGAAAACCCACAACTTGACAGCGCCCTTCTCACCCAAGCTGAGGATGAGTTTGAACACTCAACACTCACCTCAATTCTGGCAGTTGCCAATCATGTCCACAGGACTGATTCTCCCAGTCCTGCTAAGAAAAAGAGGAAACTCTCCACCTCTATCTCTCTACCCTCTACACCCAAATTTCCTCCTCTTTGGTTCTCCCTCACTGCTGAAATTGAAAGGAGACCAATCTATCGAGAATATCTACAGAAATGCATTCTCTCTACAATTTTTGGGATTCCCCATCTTAACCTCACTGAACAACTTCACATTGTTCTTCCCTATTGCCACATATCCAAAGCAAACCAATCCAAAATCTTCCAGTCAGCTGAGTGCGAGACTGAAGATCAGTGGGCAAAAGGGAATAAGACTCTATACAGTAAATACCTCAAAGCCAAAGCAGACAGCATTTCTCGTCGAGATCACCCACTGTGACGACCCTCATTATACCGGTACGGTTATACCACGACCCTCATTATACCGGTACGGATATAGTAAAGGTTATCACAGTGGGACATTTACCCAAACACTATCACATGATTGAGATATACACAAATATAGACACAGAGTCGCGGAAGTAAAGGACTAACTGTCATCACATTTCATCATCCACATTTCTCATACATGATCCATATAGCAAATTAAAGGACTAAACTTCCATAATTGAAATTAAACCAAACTACATTGTCCACAAGATTAAAGTTCTACATTTAATACATAATTTGTCCACAATTACATAAATGATAACTCTAATACAAGCTACAATTTACATACTATGAAACAAAAAGGGGCACAACGTCAACTCCACAAGCTACTCTCCACGCTCGGAGTCGCTCTCCACGGTCTCCTCCAAGAGTGTGTCACCAACTAAACCTGTACGCCGAAGCAAGGAGTGAGTCTAAAAGACTCAGCAAGTAACTCCATACACATCATTCATGCATACATCATAGTAGGTTCTACTATTTCAATTTGCACGGCAATCATACAGCATGCTTGAACATCAATAAGAGACAACCTATCATGGTATTTCTACAAAGTCAAAACACATGGTACATGGTTTAAGATGTTTCACATAACACTCCCTATCACATGCTTTCTACTCATTTAATCACATGAAAACTACACTTCCAATTTGACTATAACATGATGGCAATTTACATGGAATTAGAAATATCATAGCATGAATTATCGTCTCATACTCTAACACATTCACTTCACATGGTTACACATTCCCATATTTCACATGGTTCATTTTTTCAAACATTTCACATGTACACAATGTTCACATTCTAACATAAATAGTTCACATGATTTCACATTTCACATTCACATGTTCACATATACACATTTTACACATGATCACATTCACATTTCACAATTTATTTGCCGTGACACATGGTCCAAACCACCGTTAGAAGGACACATCACATACACATAACACATAGCACATCACCTAGGCAATACAGTGATGACTCTTGGCACTGCGCAGACCGGGAGAACACGTCTCCACACTAACCAGTGGTACTTGTCCACCTCCAAGATTTCATCCTAATGCCCTTAGGATATCTTAACACATTGAACCTTCTCATGGGGACCTTTCCATGATACAGTTCCACAGCCCTCTATGGAAGCAGTGTCACACACGGCACATTTTACACATTACACATTCCGATTAACACACGTTTTACATATGATATTCACACTTTCTTGTTTATGCACATGGTTCTGTTCTTCCCTAGCATGGTGCTACTAATAACAGAAATCAAACATTTATTAGCTCTCATGGATTAATTGGAATGCACATCATTTAACCTAAATCATGGTACATGTATTTGTAGCTCATTTTCACATGGAAATCTCATAGAGTAGGCTAATGTTATCAAATTTTCCTGAAAATTTAACCACATGCTGTTTTCGGTTATAAGAACACACATACAAATTTTCAGATTTTTATGAATTCACATGTATTTATAGAAATTAAAACATTTGGTTTCATGCCATTCATAAATTAATTAACATAGAACATAGCATGGATTTCAGATTTAATCATGCACAGTCATGAACCACACATACATATTGGCACAAGAAATTTTTCCCAATTTAATTCCCAACACACGATTTACTAGAATTTTCGCAAGGTCTACACATGTTTTCTATTTCTCATTGTAGAAATTATAAAAATTCGCATGAGTATGGGAAAATTTCCAAGTTTGCAAGGCATGGACTGATACATATAAACATGGTTCATAAATTTTCACAGCCTTTAATTCCTCAGAATTCATGGGAACAAAATTTAACATGTGTAACCTCTTTCCTACACATGCCTTTTAATAATTCTAATAATTAATTCCATCCACACAAAAATACAGGAAATTTCACACACATCACATTATCTATTTTACATAACATATAAAATTTACATTATATCCTCATGCACAGAAATCCGGAATTTAAAGATATAGGGCAGAACAGTTCACTGTTCTGTCAAGAAGAACTCAACGGCATACTATGGACGTTTACAAGAGTTGGCGGCAACATCGTTGGCCGCTGACTCAAGATCTCAACGGCAATAGATCTGGCCGTCAAGTTCGGACCTGTGTAAAAACACAGTCTGAGCTCTAAAGAATGGTGAATGTAGGGGATCCAGGACACGAGGAAAATCCATAAAAATGATAGAAACCTCCTAGACACATACATGGACAAGGTGAAAGGGTTACTTGCCTTTGGAAAAACTCCTAAAGGGATCAAAATGGTTGGAGAAGCTCTCCTTGGGCAGTCCCAAGAAGCCTCCAAGATGTCTCCACTCCGGCCTCTGTGATGCTCCCCTCTGCAATCCAGGGTCGGGGATGTGTAGCCGGATGTGTTGTCTCCCTCCTTGTCGAAGTAGATCTCCAGATGAGGCCTTGGATCGCCGGATCAAAGCCTCCAAACTCCAAGTTTTCTCACAGTTCACTAGGGTTTTCTCTTATCTCTTTGCAAAGAGCCAAGAGAGCTCTAGAGGTTGCAACAAGGGCTCTCTTAAGAGAGGACCCTCTCACCCCACGCAAGAGGTCGGTTGGAAGGTCAAGGAGCCGTTGGGGAGTGGTTGGTATCTCCCATCAAGGCATGGCACACCATGCTACTGCAGACTGGTCTGTCAGGATATAGACGTCCACCGATATGGCCGTCGACTGAATAATCGACGTCCACCTATATGGACGTTAACAATAAGTGAACGTCCATTCATGTTGACGTCGACTAACCCTTCGGCCAGAACCCAAAACCATGCAAAACCCTAATTTCTCCTAAGTTCGTGCATGCAATACATAGGGTGTAATGCACACCTCACTATGTCACGAAATCAACCGATATATATATATACAACTAAGTATATACATACATTCATAAGTACACCAAGATAATGTATACATAATACTTACACGATAATGCATATACATACATAAGCATAAAATTGCACACAATAAAATAATAAGGACAAAATTCGAGGGCCTTACACCCTCTCCCCCTTAAAGAAACTTCGTCCTCGAAGTTAGGACAACACTACTCAAACAAAAGGGGATACTTCTTCTTCATCGCATCCTCAAGCTCCCAAGTAGCCTCCTCCCGCGAGAAGTTACGCCATAGAACTTTTACCGACGCAATACTCTTGTTCCGGAGGTGCTGAACCTTCCGGTCAAGAATAGCTACTGGTTGCTCCACATACGACAGATCTGGCTGGATCTCCACTGGCTCGTGACTAATAACATGAGATGGATCTCGGACATATTTCTTGAGCATAGATATGTGGAAAACGGGGTGAACACTAGCCAAAGCTGGGGGTAAAGCTAGCTCATACCAAACCTGACGACACCACGCGTAGGCGATATCTTCAAGAAGACATGATCACCTACCTCGAACTCTAGATCCTTCCTCCTGTTGTCGGCATAGCTCTTCTGTCTATCCTGTGCCGCAACAAGCCTCCTCCTAATCAACTGGATCTTATCCGAAGTCTCCTGAACTAACTCTGGACCAATCAGCTGTCTATCACCAGTCTCCTCCCAACACAAAGGAGATCTGCAAGGCCTACCATACAACGCCTCGAATGGAGCCATACCGATACTAGCATGAAAGCTGTTGTTGTATGCGAACTCCACAAAAGGTAAATGACGCTCCCAATCATCCTTCCAATCCAGAACACACGCTCTCAACATATCCTCGAGCGTCTGGATAGTCCTCTCGGACTGTCCATCGGTCTGGGGATGAAACGCCGAACTGAGCTTCAGCTCCGAACCTAACGCATCCTGAAGACCCTTCCACAATCTCGAAGTAAATCTCGGATCTCGATCCGAAATGATCGACTTCGGCACACCATGCAATCTAACGATACCGCTAACATACAATCTAGCTAAACTCTCTACTGACTGCTTCTTCTTCATAGGCAAGAAATGAGCAGTCTTCGAGAATCTATCTACAACTACCCAAATCGAGTCATTGCCCCTTCTAGATCGAGGCAAACCCGATACGAAATCCATAGTGACAGCTTCCCACTTCCATACGGGGATATCCATCCTCTGCATAAGGCCGGATGGTCGCTGCCGCTCGGCTTTCACCTGCTGACATACTAGACATCTGGACACATAATCCGCAACATCCTTCTTCATGCCGGACCACCAAAATGATCTCTTCAGGTCTTGATACATCTTAGTGTTACCCGGATGAATAGAGAATCGCGATCTATGAGCCTCCGCTAACACATGCTCACGGACATCTACCACATCGGGGACACAAACACGGTGCTGAAATCTAATCACACCGTCCTCATCACGAGCAATGCCCGCCTTACCCACTAACTCTAACAATCTAGGATCGGCTTTCTGCTGCTCAATCACCTCATCCAAGACTGAGGATCTAAGGGATAGCTGAGCTACAAAAGCCTGACACAACGATGGCTCTAACTCGGTCATAGAGCACGTTGCATCCTCCAACATCTTCCAATCCTGCTGGAGCGAAGACCTCCTCTACTAAGAGCATCCGCTACGACGTTCGCCTTTCCAGGATGATACTGAAGGTCGAAGTCATAGTCCTTCAAGAACTCGATCCATCTCCTCTGCCTCAGGTTTAATTCCTTTTGGGAGAAAAGATACTTCAAGCTCTTGTGGTCGGTAAACACCTCAAATCTGACACCATAAAGATAGTGCCTCCAGATCTTTAGTGCATGAACCACAGCTGCGAGCTCTAAATCATGAGTCGGATAGTTCCTCTCATGCTCCTTCAACTGACGAGAAGCATAAGCCACTACCCTCTCTTGCTGCATGAGCACACAGCCTAAACCAATCTGAGATGCATCCGTATAAATGGCAAAACCTTCTAGACCACTAGGCAATACCAATACCGGAGCAGAAGTAAGCTTAGCCTTCAATAGCTGAAAGCTACGCTCACATGCCTCAGACCATACGAACTTCTCACCTTTCCGGGTCAACTTTGTCAAAGGGGCGGCGATGGATGAGAAACCCTCAATGAATCGCCGATAATAACCAGCTAACCCAATAAAACTACGAATCTCCGAAGGGGTCCTGGGAATCTCCCAATCCATAACTGCCTGGACTTTTGCTGGATCAACTGCAACACCAGCACCGGAGATAACATGCCCGAGAAAATGAACCTCGTGCAACCAGAACTCGCACTTGCTGAACTTCGCATACAGCTTGTGCTCACGGAGAACCTCTAAGACTAACCTCAAATGCTGACGATGTGTGGCCTCATCCGGAGAATAGACCAACACGTCATCAATAAACACAACAACAAAGCTATCTAAATACGGACTAAACACCCGGTTCATGAGATCCATGAACGCTGCAGGGGCGTTGGTCAATCCGAAAGGAAGAACCAAAAACTCATAATGTCCATAACGGGTTCTAAATGCCGTCTTGGACACATCCTCACTCCTAATTCTCAACTGATGATAACCAGATCGCAAGTCAATCTTGGAAAAGACTGATGCCTCTCGCAACTGGTCAAACAGATCATCAATCCGAGGTAAGGGATACCTGTTCTTCACAGTCACCTGGTTTAGCTTTCTATAATCAATGCACAACCGAAGTGACCCGTCTTTCTTCTTGACGAACAATACAGGTGCGCCCCAAGGGGAAACACTAGGGCGAATAAATCCCTTATCGAGCAATTCTTGCAATTGCTTCCTCAACTCGGCTAACTCTGCAGGGGCCATCCGATATGGGGCCTTCGAGATAGGAGAGGTGCCTGGAAGCAACTCTATAGTGAACTCTATCTCCCTATCCGGTGGCAATCCAGACAAGTCGTCGGGAAAGACATCTGGAAAGTCCTGCACCACATCGATCTCTGCAAGAGTCAGTGACGAACCAGCATCGGGTACTAGCATAACGCTGGCAAGAAATGCGTCACAACCCTTGTTCACCATGCGCATCGCCTTCATGGCAGAGATAACTAACTTTCCCGCTAAGTTCTTTGGCAAGGGATGAGAGAACTCATCCTCACCAGGAATGCGGAAAACAATCTTCTTCCTACGACAATCCACTAACGCATAGTGCTCCTCTAGCCAATCCAGACCAAAATACAATCATAGTCTTTCATCTTTAGCAAGAAGAAACACCCATCTAGGAATCTATCCTCAATGCACACAGGTAACGACGGAATGCACTTCCTAGTCGATACCGTACCCGCAGGGGTGTGCACAGACAAGGGGACCTCTAACTCCTCAGACTCTATGCCTGACTCTAGGGCTAACTGCCTAGCGAACCGCTCGGAAATGAACGAGTGAGTGGCACCCGTATCAAACAAAACCCGAGCGTGCACACTGAAAAGTAAAACTGTACCTTCGGTGACATGCTCCGCCTGCTCGGCGTCCTCATGAGCTAACGCAAACACTCGAGCTGGGGCTCGAGGCCTTCCTGGTCGTCCTGTCGCTGGCGCGGCTGCCGCTACTACTGGTACTGGCGCTCCTCGCTGAGCTTCCTGCTGAAGTCTTGGGCAGTCCTTGATCTTGTGGTTGCTACTCCCACACTTTAGGCATTTGCCCGCTATCTTCCAACATTCCGTACCACCATGTGCCCTTCCACAGTGAGGGCACTCCTTCTTGTCACCAGAGGAACGTACAGAAGGTACCTGAGTGTTGCTGACTACCACAGGGCGCTGTGGTGACTGGTATGTTGTTCTCCTCTTGTCCTGTCGCTGGAAAGTGGCTGCTGGTCTCTTCTGCGAAGCCTTCTTCTCCTCAAGGTACCGCTCCATCTCGCCTTCCTGCCTACAAGCAGCGCTAAGGGCTTCGTCCAGGGTACGATGATCAAACGCTACGAGCCTCGTCCGCAGTGATGGCTTAAGGCCCATCACAAACTTCTTTGCCTTCCTGCGCTCATCTGCCACAATGTGAGGTGCATACTTAGATAGTTCTGCAAACCTGGCCTCATACTCGAGTACGGTCATGGAGCCCTGAGTCAAAGTGAGGAACTCCTGCTCCATCCTGTCCTGGATGTGCTCGGGGACGAACTTGGCCCGAAAGAGCCTCACGAACTCGTCCCAAGCAACATCAATCGCACCGTCCTCAAACCGTGTACGTAGTAATGAAGCCCACCACACATCAGCTCTCTCCTGCAACATAACCTTCATAAGCACCGCTAAACAACTTCAACTTAACAGGGAATAGGAAACACAAAACTAACACATACCTGTAGCATGTAGGTGGCTAAAGTAACCTTGTCCTCATCCACACACCTGATGGCCCGGAAGATCTTCTCGATCTCCCTCATCCAGCTTTCTGCTAGCAACGGATCGCTCTCCCCCTTGAAAGAGGGTGGCAGCATCCTCTTGAATCTTTCCATGATGGAAGGTCCACCATGGTCCTGAGCTGGGGCCTGAGCCTGCTACACCAAACAATAACGATATACAATAAACACAATATCATGCAATTTAAATAGCAAACTACTAGGTTGTTTTCTTATTCTACCTGGGCCTCCAACTGGGCCTGGAGTGCTGCCTGGGTGTGGGCCTGCGTCTGCATGGCTTGCACCAGACCTTGCATAAATACTCCATAGTCCACTGGCGGTGGTGGGGGAAGCACAGGACCCTGTGGGGCGGGGCCTGCTGCTCTGCCCGCTCCTCACGCCTCTGCTCGTCGTCGCGAGCTGGCACACCTCCACGTCGTCCACGGGAAGCCATGGCTGTAATAAAATTTTAGCCACCAATTAGAGCTAGGTTACTAAGCTTCCTAACCATTTTCTTATCTATTTTTCCATTCATTATTAGTCGTTTCTACCCATGTGGACAATCTATAAAGATTTAGCATGCAATGAGGATGATGTCATGTATATTCATGTAAGATCTCAATCGGTCTCTCTGATACCAATCTCTGTGACGACCCTCATTATACCGGTACGGTTATACCAACCCACGTCGGTATAGTAAAGGTTATCACAGTGGGACATTTACCCAAACACTATCACATGATTGAGATATACACAAATATAGACACAGAGTCGCGGAAGTAAAGGACTAACTGTCATCACATTTCATCATCCACATTTCTCATACATGATCCATATAGCAAATTAAAGGACTAAACTTTCATAATTGAAATTAAACCAAACTACATTGTCCACAAGATTAAAGTTCTACATTTAATACATAATTTGTCCACAATTACATAAATGATAACTCTAATACAAGCTACAATTTACATACTATGAAACAAAAAAGGGACACAACGTCAACTCCACAAGCTACTCTCCACGCTCGGAGTCGCTCTCCACGGTCTCCTCCAAAAGTGTGTCACCAACTAAACCTGTACGCCGAAGCAAGGAGTGAGTCTAAAAGACTCAGCAAGTAACTCCATACACATCATTCATGCATACATCATAGTAGGTTCTACTATTCAATTTGCACGGCAATCATACAGCATGCTTGAACATCAATAAGAGACAACCTATCATGGTATTTCTACAAAGTCAAAACACATGGTACATGGTTTAAGATGTTTCACATAACACTCCCTATCACATGCTTTCTACTCATTTAATCACATGAAAACTACACTTCCAATTTGACTATAACATGATGGCAATTTACATGGAATTAGAAATATCATAGCATGAATTATCGTCTCATACTCTAACACATTCACTTCACATGGTTACACATTCCCATATTTCACATGGTTCATTTTTCAAACATTTCACATGTACACAATGTTCACATTCTAACATAAATAGTTCACATGATTTCACATTTCACATTCACATGTTCACATATACACATTTTACACATGCTCACATTCACATTTCACAATTTATTTGCCGTGACACATGGTCCAAAACCGCTAGAAGGACACATCACATACACATAACACATAGCACATCACCTAGGCAATACAGTGATGACTCTTGGCACTGCGCAGACCGGGAGAACACGTCTCCACCCTAACCAGTGGTACTTGTCCACCTCCAGGATTTCATCCTAATGCCCTTAGGATATCTTAACACATTGAACCTTCTCATGGGGACCTTTCCATGATACAGTTCCACAGCCCTCTATGGAAGCAGTGTCACACACGGCACATTTTACACATTACACATTCCGATTAACACACGTTTTACATATGATATTCACATTTCTTGTTTATGCACATGGTTCTGTTCTTCCCTAGCATGGTGCTACTAATAACAGAAATCAAACATTTATTAGCTCTCATGGATTAATTGGAATGCACATCATTTAACCTAAATCATGGTACATGTATTTGTAGCTCATTTTCACATGGAAATCTCATAGAGTAGGCTAATGTTATCAAATTTTCCTGAAAATTTAACCACATGCTGTTTTCGGTTATAAGAACACACATACAAATTTTCAGATTTTTCTGAATTCACATGTATTATAGAAATTAACATTTGGTTCATGCCATTCATAAATTAAGTTAACATAGAAACATAGCATGGATTTCAGCACAACATGAACCACACATACATATTGGCACAAGAAATTTTTCCCAATTTAATTCCCACAACACCGATTTACTAGAATTTTTGCAAGGTCTACACATGTTTTCTATTTCTCATTGTAGAAATTATAAAAATTCGCATGAGTATGGGAAAATTTCCAAGTTTGCAAGCATGGACTGATACATATAAACATGGTTCATAAATTTTCACACAGCCTTTAATTCCTCAGAATTCATGGGAACAAAATTTAACATGCGTAACCTCTTTCCACACATGCCTTTTAATAATTCTAATAATTATTCCATCCACACAAAAATACAGGAATTTCACACACATCACATTATCTATTTTACATAACATATAAAATTTACATTATATCCTCATGCGCAGAAATCCAGAATTTAAAGATATAGGGCAGATAGTTTTCACTGTTCTGTCAAGAAGAACTCAACGGCATACTATGGACGTTACAAGAGTTGGCGGCAACATCGTTGGCCGCTGACTCAAGATCTCAATGGCAATAGATCTGGCCATCAAGTTCGGACCTGTGTAAAAACACAGTCCGAGCTCTAAAGAAGGTGAATGTAGGGGATCCAGGACACGAGGAGGAAAATCCATAAAAATGATAGAAACCTCCTAGACACATACATGGACAAGGTGAAAGGGTTACTTGCCTTTGGAAAAACTCCTAAAGGGATCAAATGGTTGGAGAAGCTCTCCTTGGGCAGTCCCAAGAAGCCTCCAAGATGTCTCCACTCCGGCCTCGGTGATGCTCCCCTCTGCAATCCAGGGTCGGGGATGTGTAGCCGGATGTGTTGTCTCCCTCCTTGTCGAAGTAGATCTCAGTTGAGGCCTTGGATCGCCGGATCAAAGCCTCCAAACTCCAAGTTTTCTCACAGTTCACTAGGGTTTTCTCTTATCTCTTTGCAAAGAGCCAAGAGAGCTCTAGAGGTTGCAACAAGGGTTCTCTTAAGAGAGGACCCTCTTACCCCACGCAAGAGTCGGTTGGAAGGTCAAGGAGCCGTTGGGAGTGGTTGGTATCTCCCATCAAGGCATGGCACACCATGCTGCTGCAGACTGGTTTGTCAGGATATAGACGTCCACCGATATGGCCGTCGACTGAATAATCGACGTCCACCTATATGACGTTAACAATAAGTGAACGTCCATTCATGTTGACGTCGACTAACCCTTCGGCCAGAACCCAAAACCATGCAAAACCCTAATTTCTCCTAAGTTCATGCATGCAATACATAGGGTGTAATGCACACCCTCACTATGTCACGAAATCAACCGAATATATATATATATACAACTAAGTATATACGTACATTCATAAGTACACCAAGATAATGTATACATAATATTTACACGATAATGCATATACATACATAAGCATAAAATTTCACATAAAAAATAATAAGGACAAATTCGAGGGCCTTACACCCACTCTCTCTCTCTGAGTGGTTTGTTTTTATCATCAAAGGGCCAGTTCATTTAAGGAAATCTGAGTGGTTTGTTTTTCATCATCAAACTGTTGGGGCCAGTTCATTCTTAAGGAATCAAAATAGCAAGGCATTTTAGCTCTATAATGATTACTGCTATCTGAATAAGATCCCTGAGGTTCAGTTTGGTCAATTCCATGGAGCCCTTGCTCACCTCCGAACTGAACATCCAGTAAATTGCTCCTTCCAAGTGGATCTCACAAGCCTCAGAATGTCTGATACTGTTTTTCTTCCCAAGTTACATTCCCTAGTTTTTGATTCCTCTGCTGGCTCTCATACTTTTGAAAGATTTGCTCATGTGATGGGCCGTCAGTCAGCTAAGCAGGGTCACCTCCCCTCCTTTCTGAGGTTCATATTCAGATAATACCATTTGGGGCACATCTCTTCTGAGGTTCTGGCTCCCTTAATCTCTGAGTGTGAAAGGATTTCTCCCACAGACTGGGCAAAGCACTATCATCAGTCTACTCTCCAACTGGAATCAGTCAACAGTTCTTTGTTCAAGGAAGGGAAGCTGAATCTATCTACTGAAGCCTTCTTGGATCTGAACTCTATAAATCCAGTTCAAGAATTGTATGTTCAATGGGCCTCAAGATATTCAGCTTTCTTTGCTTTGAAGAAGGACCTGCATGATTACCAGATTGTCTATCCTATCACCCTTGATCGGTTCCTTCAGTGTGCTAGCTTTGGGAAGAGTACCTACTTCAGATTCACTATGGACAAGGATCAGTATGCAATATTCCTGGAGACACAGCGGCAGCTGTATATTCAGCGCATGATCCCTTCCATAGGTGATTCTTTCACCATTGCACCTGGAGTTTTCAGGCAACTTTTTGAAGACTAAGAGATTAAGGCATGGACTGTTATTTCTCAGCATGCCTCTCTTCTTTCTCCTCTGTTCTATCTTCCTGTACCTTCTCAAAAGTAATACCATATCTTTGTTTGTGTGTCTTTTCTCTTCTTCTTTGTCTCAGTTTACCTTTTTGCTTAATGACAAAAAGGGGGAGAAATACCTAGTTTTCTGAAATACATTTCGAAAAATGTTCGGTTATTCATATTTTTTTTGTTAAGTTATGTCATCACCAAAAAGGGGGAGATTGATGATCAGTCTGTCCCCATGTAATTTTAATTAATTATATATTTATTTTGGTGATTAATAAAACCTTCTCAAGTTTTCTAACATACATTTTATAAGCTTGTGAGCACAGGAAAAATCTCAAAGAAAATCAAGCCCATTTGGTAAGTATTAGTACATCTATAGCATGTCAAGTTCAGTACGATATTTCTCTAAGTCCACATCGACTTCTATTGAAAATCACAACGATTTCCTTAAAGCTGTAACGATTTGATGTCGCAACGATTTCTTAAGTCATCATAATGATTTGCTCATCGCAACGATTCCTTTAGTCATCGTAACGATTTGCTCATCGCAATGATTCCTTTAATCATCGTAACGATTTGCTCATTGCAACGATTTATTAAGTTGTCATAACGATTTGCTCATTGTAACGATTTCTTAAGTTGTCATAACGATTTGCTCATTGCAACGATTTCTTAAGTCGTCATAACGATTTGCTCATCGCAACGATTCCTTTAGTCATCGTAACGATTTGCTCATTGCAACAATTTCTTAAGTCGTCATAACAATTTGCTCATCGCAACGATTCCTTTAGTCATCATAACGATTTGCTCATTACAACGATTTCTTAAGTCGTCATAACAATTTGGTCATCACAACGATTCCTTAAGACGTTATAACGATTTGGTCATCACAACGATTCCTTAAGACGTCATAACGATTTGCTTCACATCAACTCCTTTAGTGATCATAATGATTTGCTTCACATCGACTCCTTTAGTAATCATAACGATTTGCTTCACATCGACTCCTTAGTAATCATAACGATTTGCTTTGCGCAACGATTTCTTAAGTGTTCATAACGATTTCCTTAATGAACACAACGATTTGCCTTCTACAACGATTTCTTTATTAATCACAACGACTTTATTGTAGAAACATAACGATTTGATGCTAAGTTACAACGATTTGGCGGTTAGTGCATAACAATTTCATAAGCCATGGATGCATCGATTTTATGTTTATAACGACTTGATATTTAACAGCGTTGAATAGTCAAAGTCTTCATACATATCTTTCTCACATATGTGCATTTAATGAAGACTGAACGTATCTCTGCATGCATGCAGACAATATAGTCCATTATCATGCTTACTCTTTATGCATTTTTAGAACAGCAAAATAGCATTACCACTTTGGTGAATACTCACACCAACGATGTCTGACAACAAGAGACAGCTTGGCTGTCTACTGTTTTAGCATTTAATATATGCAGGTCTTTGACAACCATTTGTTATACAACGTTGGACCGTGTAGTAGCTGAAGGACAGTTCAGAAGATCCTATCTCTTTGCGTGCACAAATGGATAAAAGACTGTTGACTGGAAGCTTCCAAGTGCCACCAAGTCTAACGTCCACCAAAAGCTAGAGGCAACGGATACTTCAACATTCAGATTTCAAATTGAAGCTATATATTGAAGAAAGAAGCTTCAGAAGAACATATACATAGAGAACGATAGTCATAGAAATTGCTCTAATCATCAAGTCTTCTGCGAGTTCTCAAGAAGGAGCCAAGCTTCATTCCATTAGATTAGCTCATTGCTCTCTACATTGTTTGTAGATTTTTTGTGAGAGCTTGTTTGGTTCTGAGAGTGAGCTTGTGTTAATAGATCTCATTTCTCTCAGTCCCTAGCTTCAGATCTTAGCTTGTTAAAGCTTGATCCAGGGGCTTAATCTCCTGCTTGCTTCTGTGGTTGTACCCTTCGTGTGTGAAGGAAGACCTGGTGGTATCCAAGGTGTGTGTGTGCCCTTCTAGTGTGAAGGAAGACCTGGTGGTATCCAGAGTGTGTGTGTGCCTTCTAGTGTGAAGGAAGACCTGGTAGGGTATCCAGGGTGTTGTTCCTCTTCTGGGTGTGAGGGAGAGACCAGCTGAGTTGGGTGTTATAGTGTCGTAGGGGGACTTACCCTAGTTAGTAAAATCTTGAGTTGTTGCTCAGGGACTGGACGTAGGACTCCTGTGGAAAGGAGGTTCGAACCATGATACATCTGGTGTTGTGTGATTGTCCTCTGGTGTTTGTTGTTTTTCTTTACTAACACTAACAATCTTCAAAGTGTATTCTTTGTGAACGTTTTTAGTGAACATGTATTAATTGATAAATTTCAAAAGACCCATCCCCCCCCCCCTTCTGGGCTATCTAACTGGGCAACACTTTGAGAGCACAATCAATCCCTTGTCTACACAACCCCCTGATCGGACAAACATCCTAATTAGGTTGGCTGGCCCAAACGGACTCCAGTTGTGAGTTTTCCTTGATTCAACCGTCATATTACAACTCCTTTGACTCAGACAACACCAGAAACTAGTCAAAGTCCTACATGGCAATGCCAGGGACCCTACCATTGGGTTACAGTTGTAGTTACATGGGTAGATCACCCTACCTCTTTTCCACATTTTTCTCTCAGACGATTCGTCACTTGCTTCTACCCTAACTCATTCATGTGGCTTTCTAGAATTCCTATCCTCGAAGATAGTCTCTTCCATAAAATCTCCACGTCCTTTGTTTACAGAGACACCAACCTTTCAGTCCGCTCTGCTCCCTTGCAAGATCAAATGTCTTGGAGGGGCATTTGTAGACGCGAGATTTGGCCCATCTCCGCCTGGTTCATGGCCCAATAAGGCCAGTATGACCGCTTGTTGACTTGCCTTGGATCCCATGTAGATGTCCACATCGACCATCGCTGACTCCCGACTCCGGTTGACGGCCACATGTGTTGACGTCTGCATGTGGTTGGCGGCAACATCGCTTGCAGTCAACCTGGGTTTACTTGGTCTGCGCAATTGCCCGAGATTCCAGCCCACTTGCATCATTCTCTCACCCATGCAACACATGGGGCCATTCCCAACGGGTAAATGGGCCACCTTGGCACCCCCTTGACCCAGTAAAAGTCCGACATGGCCCCCTCTCATTGGTTCAAGCCTTAACACATGGATTGCCACATGTTTAAGTGTGTTTCTTCACACTTGAGCATCCTATGCTCCCTACCTTTGACCCCACTGCCTATATAGGGTAGTCCTTGGCCTTCTAAGTGAGGGGGAAGATGCTGGACGAGCCCAAGCCTTGTTGCTTTGAGAGAAGAGAGAGAAAGTGCACCTAAGCTTCCACCCTTGTTCCTTCTCTTCCTCTCAACCATTGGAGCATCCATGAGGCTTCACCACGTGTTGGAAGAGCCCACAAAGGAGTCAACCACGAATACAAACGAGGATCATCTTCCTCTTCTTCTTTCTCTTTCCCTTCCTTCCCTCCTAACTTTGCATGCTAGTCACTTCACACACACACACCCTAGGCACATAGTGCACCTCCCTACACACCCAAAAGGGGTTTTCCAACCAAAAAAATGGAGGTAAGAAGGGTGGTCATAGCACTTGGCCACCCCTCTTCTCAAGCCCGCAACCGGTATGGGGCTCTCCTTTTGGGCTTCTTCTTTACATTTTGGACATTTACTACACTGCATTTAAGTCTAATAGAGCTTCTTTTGTGGCAGGAACACTTCAAACGAGACCGTGGAGCTTCCTTTCTTTGGCCGGCCGAAGAGAGGAAAGTTGAAGTCCCATCATCATCCGCTACGTGAGGCAGTGTCACCGGCACGATCAAGACACCTCCTTGGGCACAGGTAAGGCCCTGGCGATCACCTCCCTTCATTTACTTTGTTAGCTTCTCTATCTTTCCCTTGGTCAATCTGGTCAAACCAGAGTCAAAGGAGCTAACAAGAGTCAACCAGCATCCATCCAATGTCAACGAGGGAGCGGCAACGTTCGGGAAACTCCGGAGCAACCACCGCGCATCTGGGGGCGCAGAACGGAGCGTCCACAGAGAGGACTTGGGGCAGTACTTATGCAACATGGGAAAGTGGTGGCATATGCATCTAGGCAATTGAAGCGTCATAAAGAAAGTTATCCCACACATGATTTGGAATTGGCAGCGGTTGTCTTTGCATTGAAGATTTGACGGCATTATTTTTATGGAGAAAATTTGAGATATTCACAGACCATAAAAGTTTGAACTATATCTTCTCTCAGAAAGATTTAAATTTAAGGCAGCGTAGGTGGAAGGAATATCTCAAAGATTATGATTTCAGTTTGGCATATTACCCAGGTAAGGCAAATGTGGTAGCGGATGCTTTAAGTAGGAAGGTGGTTATGAATCACATTATGATGAAGGAATGGAAATTGTATGAGAATGTGGAAGAAAGTTCTTTGTTTGTACCAAGTAACCGACGAAGAGCTGTATTAGCTAATAGTGCGGTAGAACCGTCTTTGTATTGGCAAGTTGTGGAAGCTCAAAAAGAAGATGAATATTTAATCGACATTGTGAAGATGGAGGAAGTTACAATCGATGATGATTGTGTTGTGCGATTTAGGCACATGTTGTATGTTCCAAATGAAGCAGGTGTTAAGCAGAAAGTGTTAGAAGAAGCTCATCGATCCAGGTACACCATACATCCGGGAAGCACTAAAATGTACCAGGATTTGAAGAAATATTTTTGGTGGCCAAGCATGAAGAAGGAGATAGCGAAGTTTATAGCAAGATGTGAGGTGTGTTAGTAAGTCAAGGCGGAGCATCAAAGACCAGGTGGTTTATTGCAACCACTACCCATACCACAATGGAAGTGGGATGATATTTCAATGGACTTTGTTGCAGGGTTGCCCAGAACAGCATCGGGTCATAATGGTATTTGGGTTTTTATTGATCAGTTAACCAAAGTGTGTAGGTTATTACCAATTAGCATGTCATGGGCAGTAGATCGGTTGGCAAAATTGTATGTTGAAAGAATTGTGCCATTGCATGGGATACTGGTTACTATTGTTTCAGATTGGGATCCTCAGTTTACATCCGGATTTTGGAGAAGTTTGCAAAAGGTTGTGGGTACACAATTGAGGTATAGTTCCACATACCATCCCCAAACCAATGGACAAACGGAGAGAACAATCCAAACCATTGAGGATATGCTCCGGGCGTGTTGTTTGGCTTGGGGAGGAGGATGGGAACATCACCTTGGTATGATTGAATTTGCCTACAATAATAGCTACCATACAAGTATCGGTATGGCACCATATGAGGCCCTTTATAGGAGACCTTGTAGAACACCATTGAATTGGCATGAAGTAGGTGAAAGACAGGTAATGGGACCGGAATTGGTTCAGCAATGTGCAGAAGTGGCCAAATTCATTAAGGAGAAACTCTAAACAGCACAAAGTAGACAAAAGAGCTACGTAGATGTTCGGCGTAGGCCTTTGCAGTTTGAGGTTGGAGAATATGTGTTTTTGAAAGTTTCCCCGACTAAAGGTGTTCTGAGGTTTAGCAAAAGGGGCAAGTTGAGCCCCAGGTTTGTAGGTCCTTTTCAAATTTTGGGAAGGATCGGTGAGACGGCTTACAGGTTGGAGCTTCCGGCGGACGTCATGGATGCTCATAATGTATTTCATGTCTCAATGTTGAGGAAGTATATTCGAGATCCTTCTCAAGTTGTTAGTTATCAACGGGATGATTTGAGGTCGGATATCACCATGCCAGAATATCTGACGATGATCACAGGCAAGCGGACACAGAAATTAAGAAATAAAGACATAGATTTGGTAAAGATTCGATGGCAGAATAGACAGGGTGGTGAGGATACTTGAGAATTGGCCGATGAGATGTTCAAGACATATCCATACTTGTTTCAGCAAGCATTATTCTATTTTTTTTAGGTGATAGTTAGGCATGTATGAAATTGCTATATATGTTTGCTTCTTTTAATTTCGAGGACAAATTTATTTTTAGGTAATAGTAATGTAATATCTGGTGCATTCGAATCGAGGTTTACCGGGTTTGGAGGCCAGTGGGTGGCCATTGTTAGACCATGGAGGTCTATATGTATTTTCACAGGTTTTCTTGGTCAGGTGGATAGGCTGAGGGCTTGGGCATCCCAGCCCAAAACAGGCTCTGGCGGGCTCATTGAGAACGCGTCCGATACAGAGGATGCAATTCTCAATGAGTAACGCATCCACCTAGGTCGACGTGACTTGAATAGGGTCACGTCTAGTATCTTCGACGCATTTTAGCACCGCTTTACGTAGGCGGTGCTACATGTGCACCGCGTGGCTCATGCAGGGACGTCGGCGATTAAATGCGTCGCAAGAGTCGGACGCGTTTCTAAACATGGCGTGAATACCCAACGCGATTCGGTTTCATTGTGAAATGGCCTTATGCCGTTGGCCGAATAGTGCGTTCACACTGTTCAGCTGAAGGGAGAGTGTTGCGGGTGTTGAAGGCGATTCCGGGAGGATTTCACCCGTTAGGAGTCCGATCAGCGTGCTTCCGGTGCGAGGACGAGCTTCGGAGCGTGGAGGGTGCTGGGTTATGATTGGAATTGCGTTTCTTGTATTTGTAGGGGAATTCTACCCTAGTTTCTGTCCTGTTTCCTATTGTATGGTGTGTGCATGATAGAGATGATGGTTTCTTTGGGGAATTGCATATACATGATAGAAAGCATGAGTAGGAATGCATTACAGCGTTAATACCTGCTTTACATGTTTATGGGGCAGGGTGGTGTGTGTTCCCTGAATGGGTTTTCAGGGTGTAAACCTGAAGGTTAAAAGGCATCTGACACAGCTACCGTGTTTCTAGTAAACGCGTCGGTTGTAGTCGACGCATTCTAGTTGCATGAAGACGTCCACTATGTTGGACGCGGTTTTTTAAGTGGCCACCCGAGCTCTGGGAGCTCTTGGCCAGTTTGTTCAGTTTCCAACCTACGTTGCTTGGGCTGTGCTCCCAAGGCAATGTAGTTACTGTTGGGGTTGTGTTGGCCCATATTGTGATCGATAGAAAGGTGTTTTACGTGGAAATGTGTGCTTAGCAAGTTGGGTGTCACACCTTCCGTAGTTACCTCTCCAGTCAATTACCCTAGCACCGGGTGCTTAGGGCTTGTCCCGATATGGGAGTACTATCAGGGTTTGTGTCATCTTCTTGGATACCCTCACTCCTGAGTTTGAGTTGCACGTCCGGCTAAGGGAAAGACGACAAGGGACAGCGGCTTGTGTTTGTGGGTGTGCGGCTGTTTGTAGCGTGCTCTTGGTTGAGGGACGGACACCAGTAGACGTACTATTCCTCAGCTAGTCCGATTTCTAGTGCCTCACTTTAGGGTTCTCAGTTGGAGTTCCTAAAGGTGTCAGGCCTGGTCCTGCAGCAGTGTTGCTTGCAGGTGTGGTGTGGTTTGTCTCCAATGTTCTTGTCTTGTTGAGGTGGAGCGGCAGCTGGACCTTTCGTCTGTGGCTGCGAAGCTGAGAGGTGTACTTGTGTTGTTTGTCCGAGTCTGTGGCTCGTGTCACAAACCAGTCTTTGTGACTCGTGTTTAGCGTACCCTTCTGTAGCTTGTACACTCGTGTGTGGTTTGGTTTGCCATTTATTTACTTTCAGCTGTTGCATCATGTGTAGATGTTTACACTTTTTTTATGCTTTACAGTTTTGATATAAACTGTGTTTTATGACTTTGGGGGAGTTGCCCTATTGAGCCAATGACTTGTAAGGCTCACCCCTTCTTCTTCCAGGTGAAGGAGAGTAGGAGGATTCTCGTCCCTCCTCTAGTTCCGGTCAGCTTCGTAGTGGAGTTGGGCCCTCACCACCAGTAGAGTAATGCCTTCTCTTGTGGAGCCTTGGGGGTTTGTCCCGGGCTATTGTACTTTGCTTATGACTATATATGGAACTGAGTATGTGCATTTCATGTGAATATGTGTGAGAAATAAGAGCTTATGTGTGATCAGTGCATTCTCTTATATATTCACGGACATGTGTTGTCACGCCCTGATATTTAGCAGCGGAATAAATACCGGGGTGCGTGAATTATACAAATCGACGTATCACAGTTGAATAGCGCAGAGTCGCAATTGAATATAATAACACAGTGGAAACTATAATATTGTCATAAAAGTACTCCTTATTCCATTCATTCAACTAATTAAAAACCTTACATCAATCGAGCCAATCAAAGGTCCCATTATTCAAATAAAAATGTTTCACTATTACATCGACTACTCAAATAACTATTCTTAGACTATCAACTCCTTATATGGCGGGTGCTCATCACTCTTGTCCTACCCCATCTGACTCCTCTGGTTCCTCACCACTACCTAAAAAGGACAGGATGATAGGGGTGAGCGAACTAGCTCGATAGGATTTACATCTCAATATTGTGCGGGCACTAATATACATGATTAACATTTTAAATAGGGATATATGAATATGACCATGATGACAATGCATGCTTTTCTAACAAGTTGAATAACGGAATAGAACGGATGTCATATCAAATCAAATATCGAGTTGCATATACAATGGACAGATATTTCAAAAGTAGAATCAGATCAAAATGAATTGTCCATATTCACACAGATATCATGTATTCACATGAACAGACGTATCATATCAAACATATCATATCATATCATATCGAATGAAGGCACATTCTCACAAATCTTGCGTATTTGTTGTGCTATGCCAAGCACCAAAAGTCCATACTCCTGCGATTAATAAGTACATTGGGGCGCTCTTCCCCAGGACCAGACATGGCCCCTATTGCACAGGCATTAGTCAAATGGACCGAAGTCCCATATTGTGGCGAACAAACATATACATATTATGGCCACAGAGTTTCAATGACAAGCTCATAGTAATAGGGACATGATCATTCATAGAGTCAAGGTATGACAATAGCTCAAGAGATCAAATGGGCTGCATAACGACATATCTTACGTTTCATAATTCATTAATGTCTTGACATGAGGATGACTAATGACAGATCGTACGTGGAACATGTGCTCTCTATCTCCAGGGTACTTCATGGTACAACCAGCTCGGTCTCTATGTGGGAATCCATAGAGGATGGAGACTTGCGGAGGTCTTAAGGAAAAGATTGCTAGTCTGCCAATTCAGAATGACTGGCAGAGAGCTCCCAATTCCCCAAGAAGGGTGTGCCTAATCGTGCAAAGGTGTAAGTGACGAGTCACGAATCGTTCCTAACATGTATGCAATTGAAAATTAATTAATTGAAACAATGGAAAGCATATAACTATTGAAACTCATTTGCAAATCATGATAGAAACTTATCTAACAAGTCCATACTAACATGTATTCATCCCCACATTCATATCATATTCTTATCATATCAAATTGACAATAAGTAAGATCACAAGATAATTAATCAAATGAACATAAGGTCAATCACAATTACACATTAGAATCACATTCATATCATTACCGTTTTTCAATGGGTTGATTGCTTTTAGGTCCATGCATACTATATAACACCATGCACATGCTGATAGAACAAGAAAACTAACAAGCAAACTGACAGGCCAAAAAGTACAGTCTCGGGTCGGTCTGTGAATCCTGTCCTACACAGTGGATGTTTTTCCAAAACACAGTGTACAGGTAAACAGGCTAACCGCACAGGAAACAGAATCGCGTCGGCCTACATGGCCGCATTTTAATGAATCGCGTCGGGTCATCCCAATGCGTTAATGCATAATCATTAAATAAAAATGTTGGGCGGGAAACCCGCCTGAATCGCGTCGGGGGATCCCGCCGCGGTTTAGACCGGGCACAAACTCCCACGCAACGTGAAGTCTCACGCCGCCGTTGACTGGTCAGCACGAGAATAGCATCGTACCTCATGGATGCCTTTTACTGCATCGTGTCGGACCAGGCCGACGCGATACCAGGCGCTGGAATTGCGTCGCCTGGTTCGAATGCGATTCCTAGCTTAACTCGAAAACGCCGAAAAACCAGTTGATCCTCTTACCATGCTTATATCTCTCTGTCTAATGATATTTAGACAAAATGTTTAACATGAAACATGACGAGGACAACTAGTAGAATAACTTTGATATTGGGGTTTGATCTAATTTGGTCTCGAATCTCATGAAAAACCTGAAGAATGTGGAAGACAAGTGCTACCTGAAAACGCAGTATCATGCAGTGGCTCTCTTTCCATGCTTATAACTCTCTAACTAATGACATTTAGATAAAACATTTAACATGAAACATGACGAGGACTATAGTATCATAATGTTCATGATGGGGGTTTAGTCTAATTCGGTCTCGAATCACATGCATAATAAGAAGAATGTAAAAATGCCCTAACTTTGCGCGACTTAGGGAAAACGACTAATACTCAATGTATACTCCATGAAAATTAGCCAAATCAAGTGCAAATGAACCTGGACTCGAAGCTCTACAAGATGGTATTCGTTTTCTTTAATTTTGGCCCGAGAACATTTACCTTTGAATGCTAAGAACTCCCTGCAGGTTTCTGGGTCGATGCAGAGCGAGGTTGAGGAAGACCACGTTTTCCCCAGCCATTCTCCTCTCCTCCAGCGCCCTAGGCTTGCTGTTCACGACCCCAACCTATTGCTAAACCTTCCCTAAACGTGTTGTGACAAACTCTTATAGTTTTAGGGTTCAATTGCATGTCCTAATGGGACTAGGAAAGGGGGCTGTGAATTCTGCTTGGCTATTCCATGTTTTGGGATTCTCCAACCCAATTAGAGTGGCAAAGGGTTTAGGAAACCACCTCTTAGGGTTAGGTCCGGATTTTCTTACCTTGCATGGCTAATTACCTTTTTTTAACCCTAATTTGCCCTTCCTAATTATTGCATATTTACAGGTGCGAATTTCTGAGTATTTTCATGTTCCAATTTATTATTGGGCTAAAAGTGATCCATTGGCCCAATTTCATTAATGGGTCACTGATACATAATGTTGGAAGTCTCTCCAACCTATTTATTTAATTTATGGTCACGTCATTTTTCCGCGTTAACAATTTTACGACTTGGTTTCCTAATTTGGGTAATTAGTCCCATGTGATGTACACTTGACCAATCGGATTTTGTCGTTGCACGAATTTCTTCGTGGAACACTTAAGGATAATATTTGGGGTTGATTTATAATTTTTACGAAATTTTCCGATGTGTTTCTCACGTTCGATAGTGGAACGTATGTTCTACCATTCCGATAATACGGAAACTATTTATTTACTATTTTCATACTTAAATTTGTTCATGGATCATAAGTTATCCATTAGTCCAATTTATTTTATGGACTATCCCCACATATTTTTTGGAGTCAACCATAAATTTTTAATTTAGTTATGATCTCATTTTATACACATGATAATGGATTTTCCAACTTATTTCCTAATTACGATAATAAGTCACAATAACTCTTAAATATACCCAAATGACTTTTATTGACCCAAATTTTGTGATGGATCATTAGAGGATATTATTTGAAGTCCATCTATGATTTTTATTAAATTTTCTGGCTCCTCTAAGTATGTGTGATAATGATTTCCCGACTTATTCCCTGATTACGATACTTAGTCGCAAAACGCCTTAAACATGGACTATCCGATTTTTCTTTGCACAAATTTCTCGTGGGTCATTAGGGAGTATTATTTAGAGTTGAACTATAGTTTTTATGAAATTTTCTAATGGGTTTTTGTATGTATGATAATGTCACGTGCATTTTTTTACTATTTCACTAATATTGAATTTATTGTTTTCAATTTATTTTTAATCTTCTAATTACCAAATTTCTGGGGTGTTACATCCTCCCCCACTTAAAAGAATTTGGTCCCCAAATTCACTTGTGTTTTAGGAGCTGGACTTACAGAGAATTAAATTTGGTCTTACCATTCTTATATCTCTCTATATAATGATATTTAGATAAAACATTTAACATAAAACATGACGAGGACAACTATTAGAAGAACTTTGATGTTGGGAATTTGATTTAATTTGGTCTCAAATCCTATGAAAAACATGAAGAATGTAGAAGACAAGTGCTACTCGAAAACACAGTATCATGCAACGGCTCTCTTACCACACTTATAATTCTCTAACTAATGACATTTAGACAAAACATTTAACATGAAGCATGACGAAGACTACTAGTATCATAACTTTCATGATAGGGGTTTAGTCTAATTCGGTCTCGAATAATGTGCATAATAAGAAGAACGTAAAAAAGTGCTAACTCTGCGTGACATAGGGAAAACGACTAATACTCAATGTATACTCCATGAAAATTAGGAAAATCAAGTGCAAATGAACCTGGACTCGAAGCTCTACAAGATGGTATTGGTTTTATTTAATCTTGGTCCGAGAACACCTACCTTTGAATGCTAAGAGCTCCCTGCAAGTTTTTGGGTCGATGCAGAGCGAGGTTGAGGAAGACCACATTTTCCCCAGCCGTTCTCCTCTCCTCCAGCGCCCTAGACTTGCTGCTTATGACCCCAACCTGTTGCTAAACCTTCCCTAAATGTGTTGTGACAAACTCTTCTAGTTTTAGGGTTCAATTGCATGTCCTAATGGGCGATTAGCATTCAAAGGTAGGTGTTCTCGGGCCAAGATTTTTTGCTATTTAGCTAATATTGAATTTATCATTTTCAATTTATTTTTAATTTTCTAATTACTGAATTTTCAAGGGGTTACATGTGTGGTTTATATCCCTTGCGAGGCTTCAGCCCGATCCCGGGAGGCGGTGTCGTATCGGGCACGTTATTGGGTTAACGGGCCTGAACGGCGAAGGCCGTTACATTGTGTTCATGCCCCCACTCTGACGAGATGTGGAGGTCTGGATCTGGGTCGAGGGTAAGATGTTAGTAGACACTCCTGAATGGTTGACTAGTGCTGGTGGTTTCCGTAGCTAGTATCACTTGTCCAGACAGGGTTCCTTCTATCTGTGTTACCAGCCGTGTGGTAGTCACGACGTGCAGGTCGTACAGAGTTTCTGACCGCGTTGTTCTTTCTGTACCGTTGTTAGTTAGTAGTTTTACTTCCGCACTTTCTTATGTAGGTTAGAATATATAACTGCTATCATTTACTTTAATTATGTATATTCTTTCCTGCCTGTTAGAGCCAATTGGAGTTTGGTAGTCTCTACTGAGCTTCTGTTATGAAGCTTAACCCTCCTTTTTGTAGGTGAGACTTCCCAACAGTGGCAGGGTGCACGTCGGGCAGAGTAGATGGGACAGCCGTCGTCACCCCCGTAGCTAGCAGTGGGACCCCCCTTTTCTTCAGTTGTACTTCACCCTCGAGGTATGCCCCTAAGGGCCTTGTTCTTCCCCTTTGCTTACTTGTACTCGTTACGTGTTGGGACTGCACCGAGAGTGTTACATAGCGGTCTCGCTCTTCCCTTATCTACTTCTGCGTGTGTGCTCCTAGTTAAGTAGTTGACGTTAATTTCCTTTACATATTCTGTTAGACTTGTGTTATATCCCTTCTGGGTCCCCAGATTCCGTGGGTGGCAGCCGCGAAAATCAGGTCCTCGCCTTGGGCCGAGAGTCGGGTTCTTAGGGTCGTTACAATGGTCTAGTAGCACCATGCCCCAAGAATAGTCGCCCATGCATTCCAAGTCCCCCAAGGAGGGAAAATACCCATAGCTCACCACGTTGCCTTGTGATGCTAGCAGTAGCTTCCCAATCATGAGCAAGATGAATCACCTCAAGTCTATGTCTGCCTTTGCACCCAGGGCTGTGTGAAAGGAAGAACAGGCCTACTCCACTCATCGTTGTTGATACTCCTCACTCATCTCCCCCACTCCCTATCTAGTTCTCCTCAAGCCCAAGCTCTCCAGTAGCTATGTCTATGAGACAAGCACAGTCCTTCGGTCTCCCTTTAGCCATAGGTCTAGTAGCTCCTGGGTCATCTCCTGATAACATGTGTATGTGAACTCTCTCAGTGCTACCCCACGGATCCTCAAATCAGTGATCCTCGTCATGTTCTCTAGTGTCAGAATCATATGACCCCATGGGAAGAGGAAACTACTTCTCTTTGCATTCCATCACTCCTTCATAGCCTGCATCAACACTATGTCCATGTGAAATAGATCGAGGTGAAGGAACTTCTCGACGCCCATCCTCTCTATCAACTCATGGTGGAAGTCCAGAAGTGCAACATATGCTATCTGTACCAATCTCCAGAAGATACAGGATCACAATATACTCTATAAAGCAATCAAAATCAAGATCAAATTAGCATTCAAAAATTTGACTGATAAGGCAACACATACCCCTGTTGCGTTGGTCAACATAAAGCGGCACCCTGACCAATCACCTTCTTGGCATGACGGCCAACTCTATAGCATTACCAGTGTCTCTGCGGCCGACACTTCCCTTGTGGGAAGTCCTATTTTCTTGAGCAATATTGCTTTATACATGATCCCAAACCATTCCCAAACCACTCCTAAACATTCATCAACCCACATCCCATAAAAAGTAGCAAAATAGGGCACAGTCGTACCTCCTTGGTGCCGCCACCACCACTGACCTCTTCACTCCCTCTGGCACCAGCATCTTCCTTCACCGTTTGTAGTTCTTCATCCTTAAAGGTAGACTCTTCCTTCATGAGCTCATTTGGTTGAGGCCGAGCTTCCTTCCTCTTCCTCTGGTTGGATGAGGAAGAGGGCTGCCACTTGTCATCACCACTTTTCATTAGAGAGAAAGGAGAAGAAGAAGAAGGGAGACCGAATGCCGCTGTGCACTGTAGCCGGAGATTAGGAAGATAACTGGAGAAGAAGATGGATGGTAGGAAAGGACGAAATGAGAAAAGAAAAGAGGGAAAAGGAGTTTTAAACCATCAGTTCCATAAGATGATAGGAAGTATATTCACATTATAAAGGCAACATCAGATACCTGATTAGATAGGTGTGCGATGATCAACCAAGAGGCGAGGGGTGAATTGGTTGTCGCCTAAATAAAAATTCTTTTTTCACATAACATATTAAACTTAATTAAGAAAATCTATTATGCAAGATGCACAATGGAATATAACACTTTAAACAGCAAAACCAACTATCATAACATGCGTAGAACAGAGATAGAAAAGATGGAAGCACACCACAACGTGCACGTAAGATTTAGAGTGGTTCAACCAACACACCACGTGTACATCTATGTCCACTACCACACACCCCTGTAGAATTTCTCCACTAACTTGTTTCACCAGGTACAAGTTATAAACCCCTCACACGGTTTTTTCTTACGGACAACACCAACCCCTACACAATATTTGTTTCACGGGTACAAAGAAACCAAAAACCCAATATGTGGTCACAATTCGAGCACACACAGAAACACTGATGTTCAATATAAAACTAAAACAACCTAATAAGCCCGTGACAGTGGGAAAAGAGATAAAGTAGAAAGCATAAGAATTCCCCCTATTTGAAATATGGAGAGCCTTTATAGAAGCAAGAATATGCTGTAGGACATAGGTCGATCTCTCCACCAAAAGCTTCCTGGACTTTGCTTAGATGTAGAACAACCTTCTAGTGCTTGATAGCAACTCCAAATAGTAGTTGGAAAGCTTGGATCTATTGATCACGAAGTCTTCTACATTTTTTTTTTAAAATAAAAGGGTCCTTAGGGACAGCGATCGGGAGAGTGCACCCTACTCCAGGGAAGTAGAATGTTCCCACTCCACCAGTGCGAACCACTTGGGCCTGGATTTCAATTAATAAAAAAGGAGGTTACAAGGGTAAAGGGGCATACCCTAGCTAAACTGGCCTAAGACTAGGAAGACCAGACCGGTCCAAAGTAAGATGACCTTTACACTCACGGGGCAATGAAAGGGAAGAAAAGAAAATTACATTTCTAAGAAGATTACAACCCAAATTAGCTAAAGCATCGGCCACCTGGTTTGCTTCTCTATAAGTATGAACCACCTTGACCCTTGAACTACAGATAAAGGCTTGAGCATCACGCCACCAACGCAGGCAAACCCAAGAGGGAGAGATATTGGTATGGATTGAAGTAACAAGAGCTGCCGAATCAGACTGGATCAAAGACAGCAGGAGGCCATGTTCATACGCCAGTCGGATACCATCATAAAGGGCACGAACCTCAGAAACAAGACTAGCACCAGAGCCATAAAAATAAGCAAAAGCCAAGATAAGATGACCCAAACTATCTCTAATACACCCGCCACCAGCACAGAGACCGGGATTCCCCTTACTGGCGCCATCAACATTTAAAACCAGACCAGAATCTGGCGGGATCCACCTGACAAGCTTGAACAATCGTGCTTTGACAATAGGAGAGAAACCAAAGGAGCTCAGATCGACGAGGCCTTTATCAGGTAAGGGGTGCGTAAAGGACACAGAATCCAGGGACGCGGAGACCGTGAATCGAATATTGTGGATGATGCTGTGTAAGGAACACTGCTTCCCTTCGAAATGAAGAGGCATCGGGCACGCCATATTTCCCATATGACCAGCATGGACGCATACAAAGAGATAAAGCCTAGTGGATTAGACGGGCTACACTGCCTCAAGAGATGCCAAAGGCAAACAGTTATATTGTCATAAGTGGACAGGTTAATGTCCAGGAGAGGAGCCACCCATTTCCACAAATAAGTCGCTAGCTCACCTGATATGAACAGATGGTTCAGGTCCTCAGTGCTTGGGTTGTTACAGCAAGAACACCGAGAGGCATAAGCAATACCCTGATCAGAAATCCGGGAGTCCACCAGAACAGCTCGATAAAGAATCTTCCAACAAAACAGGGAGGCACGTTGATAAAAAGCATGATGCCACAGCCTAGCCAGAGGTTTCCTTGTCACCCCATGCAGAGACAGACTCTTGTACGCAGAAGAAGTACTGTAGCAACCTCCAGGAGAAGCCGTCCAAACACAGCAGTCCCTCAGATCAGTTAGCTTGATATCATCAAGGATAGTGGAACAGGAGATGAGGCTACGAATAGGATGGTGAACATTGGTAATAACCTCACGGACAGAAAGACGAGGCCCACTGTAAGGGGCGGACAGAACTATCTCAAGAGGGTCTTGTCCGAGCCAGACATGTTTCAAAAAATCAACACTCCTACCATCACCAATAATCCATCTAGAATTTTGAAGAACAGCTTGATGGGCTACACATTGAAGACCTCTTTAGACATACCATGAGGAATTGAAAATTTAAATGGTTCTCCACACTAAACCTGAAATCTATTCCGAGCATAAGAGGCCCATAGTGTGACGGCCCTGGATATTTATGCCCATTAAGGCTCCATATCCAGATCCGCCTCCCGCGAATAGACCGAAGTCTCGTAAAGGATAGCTCACACAAGTGTCCAGTAAGAATATAAAAGACAACTACACAGTATAAGACACAAGAAAGTACATGTGCTCATACCTGCATATAACAATTTATAACTGTCCCATAACATTATTACATGTCCAATTAAAAAGTACAACTACCTGGGGCATACCCCGAGGGAGCACAAGCTCACATAATACTAACTACTACACAACTGCTAGTGGTACAAGTCTGACACAATGCCGCTGCAAGCCAAACACTCGGCAAGCCCTGAAAAGAACTGTAGGGGAGGGAGCCTCAACAAGTCATAGGCTCTGTAGGGGCTACCCAAAACAACACCGTAACCACGGACACCTCAACCCCAATGGGTCTCACTGGCAGCACCAATAGCCAAACCATTTCATGCTCACAACATTTATATTTAAATAACAGCTTAAACAGTAATTGATAAACAAATGCATATTCCTTATAAAGAAAGAGGAACCACAGGCTAGTCCGCTCAACAACTGAAATGCCTAGGCCGCAAGCCTCACATGCACATTATTCCAACGACTGGTCGCCTACGCTACAAGCCACATAGGAAAACTACTGCCTAGGCTACAAGCTTCACAGGCGCATCTCAAGTATGTGGGTAATAGGAATGTTAACCAAAAGTTGGTCCTTTATACCCCAAACCACAATACGTCAGAAGCCACACACAGAATGGCGGGGCTGGCTACAACGGCCAATACTTCATACACGAAAACCATACACGGAAGCTTACTCGAGAAAGGTAAAACACAGTGAGTGGAAGGTCACACCTCATGACCTCCACGAAACACAGTTCCACGTCAATACCACAACAGACTGGTATACGACGTACCATCACAAACCATTACCCACACAAGGTACAGGTACCTATTACCAAAAGGCACCAGCACAGAAACCACAAGTAAACCAGTGTCGTAACAGGGCACACCATAGCGAGCTAAACCACATTTGGTGAGTCAACATTCACCAACCATAACCAAAACTATGCCACCACTTGGGCACACCATAAGCCACAACTGTAGTCACAACTGTGCCAACACTAGGGCACACCTCAAACGAGTCAAACCTCGACCATGAGTCACTAACTCACAAACCACGACGAGTAGCAAAGCACGAGTCAGAAAGGAATGATGCCACCACACGGGAACGGACTACTGGCTAATCAGGCCAGTATCCAACCCGGACAACACAACACAAGAACAACCTCTCAGTCTTGCAGTCACAGACGAAAGGTCCAACTGCCGCTCCACGAGAACAAGTCAAACAACTGTAGAGACCAACCAACACCACACTTGCAGACACACAGCTGCAGGTCCATGCCTGGAACCTCTAGGGTCTCTGGCTGGAACACCCTAAAGTGAGGCACTGGAAAACAGGACTAGCTGGGGACCAATACGTCTACTGGTGTCCATACCCCCAATCACGAGCGCGCTACAAGCGACTGCACACCCACAAACACAAGCCGCTGCCCTATTGTCGTCTTTCCCTTAGCCGGACGTACAACTCAAACACAGGAGTGAGGGTGTCCAGGAAGGCGACACAGACCTCGACGGTACCACACTATACCGGGACAAACCCCGAGCACAACAAACACACATGTCTGGCTCACAAAGAACCTGGGGTACCCGACTAGAGAGGCATTCCGGAATAGGCGCCGGACCACCACACTCGGCAATACACAAACCACAACACTTACACATTTATTACAAATCACGATACATGTGTGAGGAGTAGCTTGTCCTGGTCACTCGTGACCTACAAGCTAGCCTACACAAACACATATATGAACCATATTAATAATAACACTATAGCCTAACATCGGCCACCTCGTGACCTCCGTGGCAGCACACACACCACTTAACACATAAATCAGTATAATATTCTTCGAAAGACAACAACAGACCAGGGCTAGGTCGGTGTGGACCTTCACTGCCCAAGTATTACAATATAACCCCATAAATCACATTATAATAATCATAATATCGACCTCTAGTCATGCCTACATATGCATGTCATCCGAATCATAAAAACACTTCCAATTCTTGGCTAGGCTCACACAAGAACCTCACTGCCATAACACCACAAACTCACCACAATTTTTGGAATACAATTAACACAATAACGTACAGTGTGTCATACACACACAAACCATATGCACAACACCCAAACCACATAGACACCACGTGTATAATACACCAACAGGGTGCACCACACGTCCAACACCATAAACTGCGGAAAAAGGAAACATAGCTTGCTGGGAACTCACCAGCGGATAGATGGCAATATCGACCGTTGCTAACGAGGGACTAACGGCAACATCGATTGCCGTTATTATTTTACCTGAAGAACCTAACAGCAACCAACCTTGCCGTCAAGATCTTCCCTGAAGAGTTTAACGGCAAACGATCACGCCGTTTATCTCTTCCCTGAAGAACTCAACGTCAACATCCCTTGACGTTGACTTCGTCAACTCCCAGCAGCTGAACTAGCCACAAACCACATCCCCTAAGAGCAATCCAGCCCTCAAAACCGTGATGTGATGAAGAGGGAACACTTCCTCTCACCACCACACACCACCGTAATGTCAGAAAAATACGATCCAACGCATGGATCGGCCAAACCACCCTAAAACCCGACAGAAAGGAAAATCTCCCCAAAATCACGATTCTACGCAAATTACACGCAACAGGCATGGAATAATACACAAGAGAAGCTAAAGGGTTTACGTCCCTACCTCAGAAACACATATAAACCCCGATAGAACCTCGATTTACACCGAACCCCCATGAGCTTTCTGCAAACACCGCCCTTCAATCCATCATTCCCCACCTGATCTGCCGCTGCTGCACGCATCACGGCCTTCCCACGTGCTCTCGTCGACCACCGGAAGTAGTGAAGAGGCACAAGGGTGAAGGTGGGGGAAGAGGAGGGGAGAAAGTGGGGAAAGAAGAAGGCTCGGGCTGCCCCTAAAAACACAGTCGCCTTAGGATAACGTCAACCTCTGTGCCGCTAACCAAACCGCCCCAGCTAGGGGTCCACAACGCTCGTCTCCAAGTTTAACGGTAGACGTCCACATCGATGGACGCCAAGAACATGTTAACGGCAACACCATTGCCGCCAACACATAGTAGACGTCACACACCTGGACGCCAACCCACTGTTGATGTCCAGCACACTAAACACCAACACAGATCCATAACCAACCCCAGTAAGGATCCACTAAGAAACACACAACATAAGTCGCGCTGGTCAAGGTGTGACCACCCCATACGCTAAACTGAGGATCCACGAAGATCCAAAAAATGCGCGACGTTACACATAGAGAGGACCCATGATAGATATTCCTAACTTGTTTGGTAGCCAAAGCAAGTTGAACATGCCAAAGACTCTTGATACCAAGGCCTCCTTCAGAGATAGGGCGGTGAATAACATCCCACGAGATCCAGTGCTTCCGATGAGAACCATCTGCACCACTTCAAAAAAAGTTAGCACAACACTTCTCAATGTAACTCACCACTGTTTTAGGAATAGAGATAGCGGCGGCTAAATATATAGGAATGGAAGAGAGGACAGACTTAATAAGGGTCGCCCTGCCAGCCTGAGAAAGAAATTTAGACTTCCAGGATATCATCTTAGCATTTACCTTGTCCATGAGAAACTTATAGTCAGCAACTCTAGTCCTCCCGAGCCTGATGGGGACACCAAGGTAGCGGAAAGCGCCCACTTTCTGGTGGAATCTCGTAGTACTAGATAGCCTCCTAGCCAGGGAAGGAGGAGCCTTTGGAGATAAAATAAAAGTACTCTTATGAATGTTAATTTTCTGGCCAGAAGAAATCTGATACCTATGCAGGAAACCCATCAACCTCATAACATTAGATCCCTAACCATTGCAAAATATTAACGTGTCATCTGCAAAAAGCAAGTGAGAAACCGGCTGACATCTTCTGGGACCGCCAAAAGGAAGCAGCGAAGAAGAAGACTGGATATGCTTCAATCCCCTACTAAGCGCCTCCTCCATGATTATAAAGAGGGCAGGAGCAAGGGGTCACCTTGGCGCAGACCTCTAGAAGATTTGAAATACCCCACAGAGGAACCATTAAAGATAATAGAGAATCAGCAATTAGAAACCAGCATACCAATATAAGATATGAAGCGGGTTGGACCCGAATATTCTTTTGTGGATTTGGCAGCCGAAAAAATGAAGCTTGATGAGGAGTTCTCTACTTATGCTGATCGATGGCGCGCACTATCTTCTAAAGTTCGTTGCCCCATGCCAGAAGAGGAGAAAGTTAAGTTGCTGATCTCCAATGCCACTCCTACCTACCGAGCCATCCTGGCCATGAATGACATTACCACCATGCACCAGTTATATAGCCGAGCCCGCTTTATTAAGACCCAACTCAGAGACTCGCCTATACACTCCATATTCGAGACCCCTAAAGCCAGTTATGCCAAGAAACCCCAAGGTCCCGTCACCGAGGGAATCCAAACCAACGAACAGGTAGGTGCAGTCAGTAATCCCCAAGGCCCAGTAGGTAGATCCCAGCAACCTCAACATCCATGGAACAACAATAGACAACCTCCTCCTCAAGGTCAGAATCCTCCCCAAGATCAGCGCCAATACTCTCAGGTCCCTCCACCCCAAAATGGTTTTGCACCTAGGAAACCCAACGGACCCAAGAGAGCCCAATATCCTCCTCTACCCGAATCTTTGGCCGATGTTTTCGCAGCCCTCATGTCCTTGAATGCACTCCGACTCCCTCCTAAGAAGCCGAATTGGAATATGGCAGCGGAACAGACAAAGTATTGTGTGTATCATCGCCATCCGGGCCACAATGTGTCAGATTGCTTCCAATTCAGGGACATCATATATGATCTTCATGAGCAGAATCAGATCGATTGGGTAGAGATGAAGAGATTAATCCAGACACTAAGAGACCAGCAGGGTCAGAGGCAACAGCAACAGCAGCAGAGGCGACAGCAGCCACAGCAGCAGCAACAGTACCAGCCCTTCCAGCAACAGTATCACCGGCAACAGCAACAGCAACAGCCGCAGCAACCGCAGCAGCCGGTGAATGACCTTGGCATAATCCACAATCCCATGCCCCAACATCCGGTAGCTCCGAACCCTCAGCCTGCTCCACCGCCTCCTCCACCCGCACAAGTCAATCCAGTTATCCATCACCCGCCACCAGACGCTCAATGGGCCTTTGATGATGAACACGAAGTGGGCCAGCTTTTGGCTATTTCTCACATCACACCCTCCTCTACCACGGCTACACCCAATGAACCTCCCTCCCTCACACCCACCATTGCCACCATCACCTCACCACCCTACAACTTCCCCATCATATCACCCATTACTCCCCCACTAAACAACATCCCGCTATCCCCTGCGCCAGTACCTTTACTAGCCAACCCCTCCATTCTAGACACCTCACCTTCTCCCCTCCATCACAGCCTTGCCTTGCGGAGCGGACGGATGTTCCATCGGATGTACCCTAATGCGTCCGTGGCCATGCCAGGTCAGCCGGTACAACAAGCCAGCACCCAACAGCAGCAAGATGCAGAAGAAGTAGAGCCGGTCCTGGGGACCCAATATGATATTTTGAAACATCTGGACCAAACTCCCGCCAAAATCTCTATTTTGGAACTGATCAAGAGATCATAGACTCATCAAGATGCCCTTAGGGCCTTCCTACAGAGGGTCATGGTCAGTGAGGACATGAACCCCGACAACCTGCCCTCCGTGCTTTCTATTGTGAACAAAGGGCCCACAATCACTTTCTCTGATGGCGAATTAGCTGCTCCTGAAGCCAGGAAAATGCCCTTATGTGTAACACTCACGATAAATAAGGTAGCCATTGATGCAGCGTTAGTGGATATTGGAGCTTCCATCAACGTATGTCCACTAAGAACCCTAAGAGCCTGCAACATCTCAGAACGCCAGTTGCAACCTACCCCTACTACAATAGCTGCATATGACAATTCCCGGCAGGCTTGTCACGGGGTCATCACATTGCAGGCAGAATTGGGGCCACTTGCTATGTCAGCCGAATTCTATGTATTGGACATCGATCACACTTATAAGGCCATTCTGGGGTGCCCGTGGATCGAGTCACTAGGGGCAGTGCCTTCCATAGCTCATCAATGTTTGAAATTTCCCTTTCAAGGAAGGATAGTCAAGGTCAAGAGTGTGACAACAACCCACACCATAGAAGCAGTTGAAAGAATTTTGCCCTCAGTCTGGCCATCCAATAAACTAGTCATTTCTATACTTGACGTGAACTACCCCTGGGCATATACCTTCTCCTCCAACCGTCCAATTGTGTCCCCAACAGTGGCAGCAGTCAGGAAGGATGGGTCAGCAAATGCAAAAGGATGGGATATCATGGTCAGAATTGGCTACCAGATTGGAAAAGGGTTGGGTGCTCACCTCCAAGGCCGAGTCAGAACTGTCACTGGCACAAGAAAAATCCACGAAGCATCGTTTGGGGTATGTGGTATGGGCAGCATCTTCATCCCATTCACAATCAGATCAGCAACCTCTTGTTTGGACACTTTATGATCACTTCGTCAGAGGACCTATACAGCCAGGATATAACACTATGGTGAAAGAAATACCGAGTTCTGCATATCAAGCCCTAGAAGCACAGCGTCCTGGCAAGAAGAAGAGGGCAGAGGCAGAAACCGAAGAATCAGATATCGAAGATCTGATCTCTACATTTAGTCTGTTGTTCAAAGAGGATAGCAGTATTTCTGCACCAGAAGCGAATACAGAAGAGCCAGGAATGGAAGGCCTCAACCGCTTGTTCAGCAAGGAGGGAACATCGCAGTCTCAAGTGGCGGTATCAGCATCAGCAACCACCACCAAGCGACAGTTGCTTGGATTTGGTGAGGAAATTGAAATGGTCAGTTCAACCAAATCAACAAGGGAGCTCTGGCCAGGGTTTCCCCGTCTTCGCAGTCATTTTATTTCATCCATCATTATCTATAAATTCCATTTTATTCCCTTATCCCCTCCCCTCATTTTCCAATTCTCCCCCGACACTGTAGAAGCGTTACTCTACCCTTCGACCTTCTTCACCATCCTCTTTAATGGCTCAGTTCTGTCCTTATCCCGAAGCCTCCCGAATTAGTTTAATGTTTCCTAAAATAAATAAATAAATAAATAAATGTGGGTCTTCTTTTTCCCCAGACGGCGATCCCCGTCTCCTCCTGCTCCTGCTCCCGACGGCGATCCCCGTCTCCTCCTGCTCCTGCTCCCGACGGCGATTCTCGTCTCCTCCTGCTCCTGCTCCCGACGGTGATCCCCGTCAAATCCCTGCTTTCTCCTGCTCTCGACAGCGATCCCCGTCACCTCCCTTGTCACGCCCCTCCAATTTAGAAGCGGAATAAATCGGAGGGAGACGCGAACAACGAATATGGTAACGATAATTGTGCATACTTTCGCAAACATCAGAGCATCTAATAAACAATAATTGGAATAAACTCTTTATTTCATTATAAACTCACTAAGACTATTACAACCACTAATTCAGAGCCAATACATAGGGCTCAATGACATTATTACATTGAAAAGAAATCTAAAACAATCATTACTAGACTCCATGGTGCTAGGGTAACTTTGTCATTTGACTCCAGGTCACTCATCACTTTGGTCCTGTCCCATTGGTACGTATAACGTCATTGTCCGACTTACCTGAGACACAATAACAAATAACGAAGGCTGAGCGATAACGCCTAGTAGGACTTAAATCTCAGACTCAAGCAGGCTTTAAATAATTAATGCATTAAATGGCAGAGTAACTAATGATAGAGAGAGTCATGTAAAGTCGAGAAAGTAGTAGCACAAGTAACATGGTTCAGATAGCAGATGAATCAAGTATAGCATGATGACTAAAGTCAAGTCACGATAGAAACGATAACAACGCAACAGCATGTAGCGACAATGGCAAGCAATAGCAAGCGACAGGTATAGCAAGGAAAGATAGTAGTTGGTCATGTAAAATGTAAATTGCACTTTGATTGGTTTTCATCAATCGAGATAGTATAGCACTTTTGATTAACTTTTGTCAATCGAAATAGTAATGGCATTTTGGTTATCCATAGATAGCCGAGAGAGTATAGCACTTTTATTGTCATTAGACAACGAGAGAGTAGAGCACTTTGAATGCGATTAAGTCACGATAGTACGTAATAACTCAAGATAGCAAGTATCAAGTAGAGCAAGTAGAGTGTATGACAAGATAGCATGTAACGAGATAGCGTGTATGGTTGCACAACGGTGCACTAGTAGAATACGACAGTAGTCACTTTGGGACAGTAGCCGTTTCACGATAGTACATTACATCTGAACTCCTCAGACTAATGTTATAACAGTCAGTGCTAGCACAGTAATAGCACAGAAATGGTACTATACGTCTGAACTCCTCAGACGAATAGTAACAATTAGATGTCTAGCCAAGATAGTATAGTCAGAACCGGTGAAATGCAGAACACCGTCAATAGCCCCTGCAGGTATTTTCGGGTGGCTCTCTGCCCCCAGGACTAGATTGGTGCCCCTCGGACACTCTCCGTGCCCTGCACAGTATGCATTGGATACAGTAGAGTCACAAGACCCATTTTATATCGCTAGACAGTCATGAACAGTACAAAACAGTAGGAGCCACACAGCTCAAAGAGTACTAAGAGAGTACTAGATGAATAGACGAGAGAGATGAGATAGTAGAGTGAACGTGAATAGACGAGCGAGTAGAGTATAGATGAGATCTTATGGTCATTGCACAAGAAACGTCAAGTAACGAGCGATAGTAACAGTTGCACAACACACACGTACGGCGTTGGCAGTCAAGTGGAATACACAACCCATCCGCTAGCCTCGTTATGTACAGATCCTGAGGTCCAGCGTGAAATCAAGGTAAGAACGAGAGCAAACTAAGGCCGTTTGGATCATGTTGACCCCTAAAGGGTATCATAGGTGTTAGGGTACAACCGGCTCCTCGACCATGTGGGAATCCATGGATAGAGGAGACTTACGGAGGTCTTGAACAAGGATTCACTAATCCGGCAGAAGGAATATCCGACGGAGAGTTCGTCCAAGTCAAGGAAAGTGTGTATATAGAAACAAGTGCCCGACGTTCTAGAGGAATTCTAGAACAGTGGAGCGTCGATAACGGTATTCCCAAACAACGCGAGAAACGAAGACAAGTTCATTTAAAATAGAGCAATTTAATGTATTATTGCAATAAATTAACCAGATACATTATGAGATATTTTGTGCCAAGTCAAGCCATAATTGGATGGTTCAAGTGTGTGAACATGTGAGAGAAATCATAGATAGAAAGATGTCGTGTTATTACATTTTAAATCATTCAATGTGACTCTATTTTATAACAAGTGTTTTTAGCAAGTTTGATAACAAGGCAAGAAGTGGATAATCGGCAAGTAGAGAGCATGAACATGAACTTAAAATTCAATTTAAAATTATTTAAACATGTTTTAACTTTGATATGGGTTGAAAAATGCATGTTAAGACTTTCTAGAACCTTCTTAGAAGAGATAAAACTCACACATGCAAAGAACGACACAAAACGATGGAAACCAAGACATATGCCCCTTAGAAGGCAATTGTTGTCCCATCCCTTCACTTCCTTAGGTCATAACTCATTGATTTTTTTTATTCAAATCTCACACATGAATATACCATATTTAAGCCCTTTGAATGAGAAATCCAGCAAAGAAAACTGCTCATCAATCCGAGGTCTATAGAAAACGTTATGGCCAATTAAGTGGACATAGGCAGAAGGCGACACAGCGCCTGTCGCCTTCAGAACATGAAGGCGACCATGATCTTGTCGCCTTCTGAAAAAGACCACGAAACGGCCTGATTTTTGGTATGGGTCACGACCATGATGTTGTCGCGTTATGGTAGCGACGTGTCGACCTGTCGCTACCTGAAAATGACGTTTGGGTTGCTTTTTCTACCTATTTCCAACTCCGACTTGGATTGGGTTTGACACCTGTGGGTTTGAAAAATCAAAACAAATGCTAGGGTGATCCAAATCGAGTGAAACCACCTATGTTAGTTAGATTACTTCCAATACTTTCTACAGTAGCAAATAATTGAGAAACAAAGGTCGTTTGACTAGGTAATAAAACATATTGTGACTGACTATGTGAATCTGACACAGTGGTAATATTTGGACTAATACTCTCACTATAGTCAACAAAAATTGGTGAAACCAGTGCCAACTGAAAGTAGACACATGAGGTAACAAGTTCTCTGTTGAACACTTGGTCCAAAAACGACTCCACAAAGAGATATGGAACTTGTAACACAAGTCAAGGTTAAACCACAATAGTACATTGTCGAAATCATGCAAGATTTAATTCGTGACAAAGGATGGATAAAAATTAGGGCTTTTAGGGGTAAAAGATGCCTAACATCCATCAGTAACTCTAGTTAAAATTTGAGAGCACGAGGTTGAGTATACATGGAGATCAAGAAAAAGAAGAAGGGTCGGGTTCATCATATTTGCAGAATTTCAAAAATAGAGATCAAAAGATTGGCTCGATGAAAAAGAGTGAAACAAGAGGGCTTTTGTTCCTAATGTATGGAAAAATCTACAGACGGATTTAATTGAGTTTTACTCGTGAGAATGCCTACCTTTAGTCGTTTTACTTTTCTAGGGCTAGAACTTGATGAACAAAGGAAGATGCTTGAGAGAGCCTTCTCCCCACGAATTCTCCTCCTCCTTGACCTTCTCTCCACGTCCAGCAAGCCCCAACAAAGTTTCAAGGCCGGCCATGGAGAGTTAAGAGAGTATTTAAGCTAGTAAGGGTTCCTATTCCTACTACTACTCAAATTTCTCTTTAATTACGAGATTTCCTTACTCCTTCTTTCCTTCCTTGCTTTCCAACTTCTATTTGGGTTTGGTTGAGGTCTAAATTCGTGCTAAACCATATGGGGTAGGTTTAGGAATCCAATTCCATCTCAAATTGCTTATTTAATGCATTAAATGTCTTTTTTCTATTTAAGTAATATTTAAGTTGCGAATTTAGGGAATTTTCCCATTATTCTTATTTTTAAAATCCTTATTTTGGACCACTAAATTCTAATGGGTCCATTTAACCAAGCCCATTATTTATTGGAATTTATCTTATAGGTTTTTCCCTTTTTAATTAGGGAATAATAAAGTTATGATTTTTATTGCATTTTCTTATTTGAATTTATTCATGGGCTATGAGAGGTCCATTGGTCCAAACCCGATAATGGTTATTCATTTCATGATGTTGGAAATCTCTTTGACATGTTCGTTTAATTTATGGGTGTGTTATTTTTCCATGTTAATGGTTTTCTGACTTAGTTTCCTAATTTGGATAATTAGTCACATTGTGACGTACGTTTCGCCAATTGGATTTTTCGTTGCATGAATTCATTCGTGGAACACTTAGGGATAATATTTGAAGTTGATTTACAATTTTTACGAAATTTTTAGATGTGTTCTTGCACATACGATAATGGTACGTATCTTTCTATTATTCCGTTTTTATAGAAATTTATTATTTCAAATTTTTAAATACGAAATTTTCCGGGTTACTACATCCTCCCCCACTTAACAAGAATTTGGTCCCCAAATTCATATGATATGATACAACTATAGCAATTTATTCTAAATATTTCAATCCATCATCTCCCCCACTTAGGGTTTTGATATCGTGAAAATAATATGAACTTATCTAAGGGTTTGGTGATGATACCTTGTCCACCTTCATTGGTATGATTTATATCCACAAGGGCTTGTAATCATCCTTGGCGTGAAGTTCGGTTCTTCTTTGTTGGACAATCAATGACTCGATGTTGTTGACTTCCACATCGCAAGCATCTGCCCAATTTCTTCCAACAGTTATCAATCTGATGACCTGGCATTTTACAAAATTTACAGAATTCCTTCCGCTTCACTTCCCCTTTCATTCTCTTGCTATCTACTATAATTTTTCCTTTATTATCATTGGAATGAGTGGCGCGTTCCCTTTTCAACACTTTCTTCTTATGAATCTTTTCAAGAAGTTCTATGGTGTCTTCTACTAATTGAGCTCTCAATACCATGACTGAATATACTTCAATGTCTAGTGGAGCCAATTTTTCCCAGAACACAGGTCTCAACCCTTCTAGGAATCTCTTCGCCTTCATCTTCTCCGTACTCACCAAATGTGGTGCGTACTGTGCTAGTCTTTCAAATTGCACTTCATATTCTGCTATAGACATCATTCGTTGTTTTAAATTGGCGAATTCATTTGCCTTCTTCTCACGAATCCTCTCGGAAAGTATTTGGTGTTGAAGAGTTCTAAAAATTTATCCCACTCTATGTTGATGTTGGGTAATTGTCGACTGGCAGCTTCCCACCAGGTTCTAGCATCGTGGTCCAATTGGAAGGTTGCCAGAAGGACTTTCTCCTGCTTTGAACATTGCATAACCCTAAAGATCCGTTCCATTGCCTTCACCCAATTTTCAACTTCATCGGGATCCGGAGTTCCATTATACCTAGTGGGATTTATTCGTTGAAAGTTCCCATATAAGTCTCCTGCCCCATTTCTTGCTCCTGCTTGAATTACGTTGTTAAGGGCTTGAGTTAACCCCTGTACGGTCTGTTGTAATTGTGCATTGGTGCATGCTCGCCAGCCATCTCCTCTAGTTCCTGCGAGCAATAATACTTATTAATTTCCTTCTTAAACTTAGGGTACTTATACATATAGTTATGCTCCTAGCATAACCCCAAGCTTTACCCAATCTCTCACATAGGTATGGCAGCTGACTTAGACACGGTTATGGCAGTTCACCTAGAACATCCCTAGACTTAAAATATCCTAACAAGGACATCCTAGGCTCTGATACCAACTGTCACGCCCCTCCAATTTAGCAGCGGAATAAATCGGAGGGAGACGCGAACAACGAATATGGTAACGACAATTGCGCATACTTTCGCAAACATCAGAGCATCTAAAAAATAATAATTGGAATAAACTCTTTATTTCATTATAAACTCACTAAGACTATTACAACCACTAATTCAGAGCCAATACATAGGGCTCAATGACATTATTACATTGAAAAGAAATCTAAAACAATCATTACTAGACTCCATGATGCTAGGGTAACTTCGTCATTTGACTCCAGGTCACTCATCACTCTGGTCCTATCCCATTGGTATGTATAACGTCATTGTCCGACTTACCTGAGACACAATAACAAATAACAAAGGGTGAGCAATAACGCCCAGTAGGACTTAAATCTTAGGCTCAAGTATGCTTTAAATAATTAATGCATTAAATGGCAGAGTAACTAATGATAGAGAGAGTCATGTAAAGTCGAGAAAGTAGTAGCACAAGTAACATGGTTCAGATAGCAGATGAATCAAGTATAGCATGATGACTAAAGTCAAGTCACGATAGAAACGATAACAATGCAACAGCATGTAGCGACAATGGCAAGCAATAGCAAGAGACAGGTATAGCAAGGAGAGATAGTAGTTGGTCATGTAAAGAGTAAATTGCACTTTGATTGGTTTTCATCAATCGAGATAGTATAGCACTTTTGATTAACTTTTGTCAATCGAAATAGTAATGGCACTTTGGTTATCCATAGATAGCCGAGAGAGTATAGCACTTTTATTGTCATTAGACAACGAGAGAGTAGAGCACTTTGAATGCGATTAAGTCACGATAGTACGTAATAACTCAAGATAGCAAGTATCAAGTAGAGCAAGTAGAGTGTATGACAAGATAGCGTGTAACGAGATAGTGTGTATGGTTGCACAACGGTGCACTAGTAGAATACGGCAATAGTCACTTTGGGACAGTAGCCATTTCACGATAGTACATTACATCTGAACTCCTCAGACTAATGTTATAACAGTCAGTGCTAGCACAGTAATAGCACAGAAATGGTACAGTACGTCTGAACTCCTCACACGAATAGTAACAATTAGATGTCTAGCCAAGATAGTATAGTCAGAACTGGTGCAATGCAGAACACCGTCAATAGCCCCTGCAGGTATTTTCGGGTGGCTCTCTCCCCCAGGACTGATTGGAGCCCCTCGGACACTCTCCATGCCCTGCACAGTATGCATTGGATACAGTAGAGTCACAAGACCCATTTTATATCGCTAGACAGTCATGAACAGTACAAAATAGTAGGAGCCACACAGCTCAAAGAGTACTAAGAGAGTACTAGATGAATAGACAAGAGAGATGAGATAGTAGAGTGAACGTGAATAGACGAGCGAGTAGAGTATAGATGAGATCTTATGGTCATTGCACAAGAAATGTCAAGTAACGAGCGATAGTTACAGTTGCACAACACACGGGTACGGCGTTGGCAGTCAGGTGGAATACACAACCCATCCGCTAGCCTCGTTATGTACAGATCCAGAGGTCCGGCGTGAAATCAAGGTAAGAACGAGAGCAAACTAAGGCCATTTGGATCATGTTGACCCTCAAAGAGTATCATAGGTGTTAGGGTACAACCGGCTCGTCGACCTTGTGGGAATCCATGGATAGAGGAGACTTACGGAGGTCTTGAACAAGGATTCACTAGTCCGACAGAAGGAATATGCGACGGAGAGTTCGTCCAAGTCAAGGAAAGTGTGTATATAGAAAAAAGTTCCCGATGTTCTAGAGGAATTCTAGAATAGTGGAGCGTCGATAACGGTATTCCCAAACAACGCGAGAAACGAAGACAAGTTCATTTAAAATAGAGCAATTTAATGTATTATTGCAATAAATTAACCTGATACATTATGAGATATTTTGTGCCAAGTCAAGCCATAATTAGATGGTTCAAGTGTGTGAACGTGTGAGAGAAATCATAGATAGAAAGATGTCGTGTTATTACATTTTAAATCATTCAATATGACTCTATTTTATAACAAGTGTTTTTAGCAAGTTTGATAACAAGGCAAGAAGTGGATAATCGGCAAGTAGAGAGCATGATCATGAACATAAAAATCAATTTAAAATTATTTAAACATGTTTTAACTTTGATATGGGTTGCAAAATGCATGTTAAGACTTTCTAGAACCTTCTTAGAAGAGATCAAACTCACACATGCAAAGAACGACACAAAACGATGGAAACCAAGACGTATGCCCCTTAGAAGGCAATTGTTGTCCCATCCCTTCACTTCCTTAGGTCATAACTCATTGATTTTTTTTATTCAAATCTCACACATGAATATACCATATTTAAGCCCTTTGAATGAGGAATCCAGCAAAGAAAATGGCTCGTCAATCCGAGGTCTATAGAAAAAGTTATGGCCAATTAAGTGGACATAGGCAGAAGGTGACACAGTGCCTGTCGCCTTCAGAACATGAAGGCGACCATGATCTTGTCGCCTTCTGAAAAAGACCACGAAACGGCCTGATTTTTGGTATGGGTCGCGACCATGATGTTGTCGCGTTATGGTAGCGACGTGTCGACCTGTCGCTACCTGAAAATGACGTTTGGGTTGCTTTTTCTACCTATTTCCAACTCCGACTTGGATTGGGTTTGACACCTGTGGGTTTGAAAAATCAAAACAAATGCTAGGGTGATCCAAATCAAGTGAAACCACCTTTGTTAGTTAGATTACTTCCAATACTTTCTACAGTAGCAAATAATTGAGAAACAAAGGTCGTTTGACTAGGTACTAAAACATATTGTGATTGACTGTGTGAATCTGACACAGTGGTAATGTTCGGACTAATACTCTCACTATAGTCAACAAACATTGGTGAAACCAGTGCCAAATGAAAGTAGACACATGAGGTAACAAGTTCTCTGTTGAACACTTGGTCTAAAAACGACTCCACAATGAGATATGAAACTTGTAACACAAGTCAAGGCTAAACCGCAACAGTACATTGTCGAAATCATGCAAGATTTAATTCGTGACAAAGGATGGATAAAAATTAGGGCTTTTAGGGGTAAAAGATGCCTAACATCCATCAGTAACTCTAGTTAAAATTTGAGAGCACGAGGTTGAGTATACATGGAGATCAAGAATAAAGAAGAAGGGTCGGGTTCATCATATTTGCATAAATTCAAAAATAGAGATCAAAAGATTGGCTCGATGAAAAAGAGTGAAACAAGAGGGCTTTTGTTCCTGATGTATGGAACAATCTATAGATGGATTTAATTGAGTTTTGCTCGTGAGAATCCTACCTTTAGTCGTTTTACTCTTCTAGGGCTAGAACTTGAAGAACAAAGGAAGATGCTTGAGAGAGCCTTCTCCCCACGAATTCTCCTCCTCCTTGACCTTCTCTCCACGTCCAGCAAGCCCCAGCAATGTTTCAAGGCCGGCCATGGAGAGTTAAGAGAGTATTTAAGCTAGTAAGGGTTCCTATTCCTACTACTACTCAAATTTCTCTTTAATTATGAGATTTCCTAACTCCTTCTTTCCTTCCTTGCTTTCCAACTTCTATTTGGGTTAGGTTGAGGTCTAAATTCATGCTAAACCATATGGGGTAGGTTTAGGAATCCAATTCCATCTCAAATTGCTTATTCAATGCATTAAATGTCTCTTTTCTATTTAAGTAATATTTAAGTTGCGAATTTAGGGAATTTTCCCATTATTCTTATTTTTAAAATCCTTATTTTGGACCACTAAATTCTAATGGGTCCATTTAACCAAGCCCATTATTTATTGGAATTTATCTTATAGGTTTTTCCCTTTTTAATTAGGGAAAAATAAAGTTATGATTTTTATTGCATTTTCTTATTTGAATTTATTCATGGGCTATGAGAGGTCCATTGGTCCAAACCCGATAATGGTTATTCATTTTATGATGTTGGAAATCTCTTCGACATGTTCGTTTAATTTATGGGTGTGTTATTTTTCCATGTTAATGGTTTTCTGACTTAGTTTCCTAATTTGGATAATTAGTCACATTGTGACGTACGTTTCGCCATTGGATTTTTTGTTGCATGAATTCGTTCGTGGAACACTTAGGGATAATATTTGGAGTTGATTTACAATTTTTACGAAATTTTTAGATGTGTTCTTGCACATACGATAATGGTACGTATCTTTCTATTATTCCGTTTTTATAGAAATTTATTATTTCAAATTTTTAAATACGAAATTTTCCGGGTTACTATATCCTCCCCCACTTAACAAGAATTTGGTCCCCAAATTCATATGATATGATACAACTATAGCAATTTATTCTAAATATTTCAATCCATCATCTCCCCCACTTAGGGTTTTGCTATCGTGAAAATAATATGAACTTATCTAAGGGTTTAGTGATGATACCTTGTCCACCTTCATTGGTATGATTTATATCCACAAGGGCTTGTAATCATCCTTAGCGTGAAGTTCGGTTCTTCTTTGTTGGACAATCAATGACTCGATGTTGTTGACTTCCACATCGCAAGCATCTGCCCAATTTCTTCCAACAGTTATCAATCTGATGACCTGGCATTTTACAAAATTTACAGAATTCCTTCCACTTCACTTCCACTTTCATTCTCTTGCTATCTACTGTAATTTTTCCTTTGTTATCATTGGAATGAGTGGCGCGTTCCCTTTTCAACACTTTCTTCTTATGAATCTTTTCAAGAAGTTCCATGGTGTCTTCTACTAATTGAGCTCTCAATACCATGACTGAATATACTTCAATGTCTAGTGGAGCCAATTTTTCCCAGAACACAAGTCTCAACCCTTCTAGGAATCTCTTCGCCTTCATCTTCTCCGTACTCACCAAATGTGGTGCGTACTGTGCTAGTCTTTCAAATTGCACTTCATATTCTGCTATAGACATCATTCGTTGTTTTAAATTGGCGAATTCATTTGCCTTCTTACTCACGAATCCTCTCAGAAAGTATTTGGTGTTGAAGAATTCTAAAAATTTATCCCACTCTATGTTGATGTTGGGTAATTGTCGACTGGCAGCTTCCACCAGGTTCTAGCATCGTGGTTCAATTGGAAGGTTGCCAGAAGGACTTTCTCCTGCTTTGAACATTGCATAACCCTAAAGATCCGTTCCATTGCCTTCACCCAATTTTCAGCTTCATCGGGATCCGGAGTTCCATTATACCTAGGGGGATTTATTCGTTGAAAATTCCTATATAAGTCTCCTGCCCCATTTCTTGCTCCTGCTTGAATTACGTTGTTAAGGGCTTGAGTTAACCCCTGTACGGTCTGTTGTAATTTGTGCATTGGTGCATGCTCGCCAGCCATCTCCTCTAGTTCCTGCGAGCAATAATACTTATTAATTTCCTTCTTAAACTTAGGGTACTTATACATATAGTTATGCTCCTAGCATAACCCCAAGCTTTACCCAATCTCTCACATAGGTATGGCAGCTGACTTAGACACGGTTATGGCAGTTCACCTAGAACATCCCTAGACTTAAAATATCCTAACAAGGACATCCTAGGCTCTGATACCAACTGTCACGCCCCTCCAATTTAGCAGCAGAATAAATCGGAGGGAGACGCGAACAAACAATATGGTAACGACAATTGCGCATACTTTCGCAAACATCAGAGCATCTAATAAACAATAATTGGAATAAACTCTTTATTTCATTATAAACTCACTAAGACTATTACAACCACTAATTCAGAGCCAATACATAGGGCTCAATAGCATTATTACATTGAAAAGAAATCTAAAACAATCATTACTAGACTCCATGGTGCTAGGGTAACTTCGTCATTTGACTCCAGGTCACTCATCACTCTGGTCTTGTCCCATTGGTACGTATAACGTCATTGCCCGACTTACCTGAGACACAATAACAAATAACAAAGGGTGAGCGATAACGCCCAGTAGGACTTAAATCTTAGGCTCAAGCAGGCTTTAAATAATTAATACATTAAATGGCAGAGTAACTAATGATAGAGAGAGTCATGTAAAGTCGAGAAAGTAGTAGCACAAGTAACATGCTTCAGATAGCAGATGAATCAAGTATAGCATGATGACTATGTTAGGAAATGCACAGAGCGCAGCAGAAACACGATTTCCACAGATAGATATCGTTGCCGGCGGTCGGAATCGAACAAAAACGGAGAAAGACCGCACACAGGCAGATCTCATCTTTACTTTTGCGGGGTTGCGTAACTCCCGAATCCGGGGAGGAGGTGGCGCAGGAGGCGCCGGTGCTTCAAGCCGTTCAAGTGTCCGGCCTCTAGACGTATCCACGCGAGCACCGGACGCAGACGGGATCTCCTCGTTCTCCACGCGTCTCCCGGATCTCAACTCCACCAAGTGCCGAAGAGAGGAGAGAGAGGGTGGGGGGAGGCCTGGGAGAGAGAGAGGAGGGGGGCGGCTAGGGTTAAGCCTGGAGCTTGGCCCAGGGTTTAACTCTCAGCGTATATTTATAGACACCGTGGTTTTTCACAAAAAACCCAGTCATTGTCTATAAAGAACACCTTGCCCAATCTGCTCGGAACTCTTATGTGTGTGACCCTCTAGGCCCAACTGCTAGTCCAGTTTTCAGCCCATTAAGCTCAATAACTCTTTATTGACTTATGGTAATTAATTAACATCTCATATTAATTAATTACACAATCAATTATCATCTCACGATAATTGACCGGGCTTCCAATCAAGTTGGGTGCCAAGCAACACCACTTGATCCTGGAAAGCATTGGGGTTCAGCAACCCATTCAAGGAACCTTTTGTATCATCAGTTACCACGTGACTATAATCCTTCGCTCGTACAATGCTCCCGAGTGCACTTAGGGTATGGTCAACTGTCAAACCCTAAATTGCACACTCACTCAGTTTAGATGCCGCACAACTATATTAGAAAACTCCTTTTCTGATAAGTAGTCTTGCCCTGGCCAGGGTCTATCAGACATCCTTCCGTAGAGCATTCACTCTCCTATTACCGAGAGCGAGCGATCCCATATTGACCACACAATCACCTTCGAAGGTATTCCGCTAGATCTGAACACTTAACTGATTAAGACCTCATGGCTAGAGATCTATAAGTCAAGGTCAAAACCCAGAAGTCCACCAACAATGTGTCCTTGGTGTCTCAGGTCTAAGGACCAATCACGCCACTGTGACAATGAATCTAGCTGGTTGACAGTTAGGTAACATTACCATCCAGTGATTCTTAACGGATCAATTCAGTGAACTCATTCTCTAATGAGCACCTACAGATTCACCTTAGTGTCCCCACACAAGTGACTATGAGACCAGCTACCCTCATCATATGAGCAGGTGCAACCTGTACTAGCCTAACCGGATATCCGATGTCCTTCTCGGATATCCTCCGACTTGGAACAATTAAGAATATACGTTTAAAGGATATTAATCTCATTATTATGATCTCATCATAATTAATATCCATTGCGCATATTTATGGACTTCATAATGAAACGATAAACGAATTACGCATAACGAATATAAAAGCCTTATTATTATTATCAAAGAATAAGATTGTACAAGTTATGATTGGCTTGAGGACATCCATAACTAACAATCTCCCATTTGGACTAAAGCCAATCACCTTTAAGCCTTAAACCCATGGACTCAAGGTGGCGCTCAAACACAATTTGAGACAGAGGCTTTGTCAATGGATCTACAATGTTGTCGACTGAAGGAACTCTTTCCACCAGTACATCTCCTCTAGTGATTATCTCCCTGATTAGGTGAAATTGCCTCAGAATGTGCTTCGACTTCTGATGAGACCGCGGCTCTTTCGCTTGCGCAATGGCCCCATTGTTGTCACACAGCAATGAGATTGGATCAGAGTCACCTGGCACCACACCAAGGTCGGTGATGAACTTCTTCATCCACACTGCCTCCTTGGCGGCTTCAGCTGCAGCAATGTACTCAGCTTCTGTCGTCGAGTCTGCAGTGGTTCTTGCTTGGAACTCTTCCAGCTCACTGTACCCCCGTTCAAAGTGAACACAAACCCAGATGTAGACTTGCTATCATCTGGGTCTAACTGGAAACTCGAGTCAGTATATGCCCGAAGTTTCAAGTCCCCTCCTCCATAGACCAGAAATATATCCTTAGTCATTCTCAAGTACTTAAGGATACATTTCACAGCCATCCAGTGTGTTTCACCTGGATTTGCCTGATATCTGCTCGTAACACTTAGAGCAAATGCCACATCAGGTCTTATACATAGCATGGCATACATGATAGACCCTATAGCCGAGGCATAGGGGACTCTATCCATGGCCTCTCTTCAGGAGTCTTAGGAGACTGCTCCTTAGAGAGAATAATCCCATGTCTCATAGGTATGAGACCTCTCTTGGAATTTTCCATGCCAAACCTTTTGACAATGGTATCTATGTACATGGATTGGGTCAAGCCAAGCATCCTCTTATATCTATCTCTATAGATACGTATTCCTAATATGTAGGATGCTTCTCCCAAATCCTTCATGGAGAAGTTCTTTGACAACCAAACCTTTACTGATGATAGCATCCCTACATCATTCCCAATGAGCAAGATGTCATCAACGTAAAGTATGAGAAAAGTGATAGCACTCCCACTGATTTTCTTATACACACATGGTTCATCTTCATTCTTAATGAAGTCATAAGATTTGATAGCCTCATCAAACCTTATGTTCCAACTACGAGAAGCTTGCTTCAATCCATAGATGGACCTTTGAAGCTTGCATACTTTATCTGGACACTCTTTGGATGTAAAACCCTCAGGCTGTATCATATACACTTCTTCCTCAATGTTTCCATTGAGGAAAGCAGTCTTTACATCCATCTGCCAGATCTCGTAATCAAAGTATGCAGCAATGGCGAGAAGAATTCTGATCGACTTTGTCATGGAAACTGGTGAGAAAGTTTCGTCATAGTCAATTCCTTGCCTTTGACGATACCCTTTTGCCACCAACCTTGCCTTATAAGTGTCGATCTGTCCATCTGCACCGATCTTTCTCTTAAAGATCCACTTGCACCCAATAGGTACAATACCTTCAGGCAAGTCTACCAAGTTTCAAACTTGGTTGGTGTACATAGACTGCATCTCAGAATTCATGGCATCTCACCATTTCCCTGACTGAGGACTATCAACAGCCTCTTGGTAGGTCTTTGGATCATCATCCTCATTATAAGACATGCCTTCACTGATATGTCCAACATATCTTTCAGGCTGTCTAGGTACTCTACCAGACCTACGCTGAATGTGTGTATATTTTTGAACAGGTTCCGGAATCGATGTTTCAACTGGTGGACTTTGCACAGTTTGTGGATCTAGAACCTCTTCTAGATCTACCTTACTCCCAATGTCCTCTTAGGTAAGGAACTCCTCTTCCAAGAAGACAGCTCTCCTAGCGACAAACACTCTTTGTTCACCAGGATGGTAAAAGTAGTACCCAAACGTTTCTTTTGGGTATCCAACAAACTTGCACTTATCGGTTCTGGATTCCAGTTTATCTGGGTCGTGTCTCTTCACGTGGGCAGGACAGCCCCAGATTTTAACATGTTTAAAATCAGGCTTTCTACCCTTCCATATCTCATATGGAGTAGAAGACACAGATTTACTGGGAACCCTGTTCAGTAGATATGCCGCTGACTGTAGTGCATATCCCCATAAGGAAACTAGTAACTGCGAATGGCTCATCATGGATCGTACCATGTCCGACAAGGTGCGATTCCTCCTTTCCGATACACCATTCATCTGTGGTGTATAGGGAGAAGTCCATTGAGAAAGGATGCCATTATCCTTTAAGAATTGTGTGAACTCTGTACTCAAGTATTCACCTCCTCGGTCTGACCGTAGGATTTTAATACTTTTTCCAGTTTGCTTCTCAACTTCATTCTTAAATTCTTGGAACTTCTCAAACGCTTCAGACTTGTACTTCATTAAGTAAACAAATTTGAACCTTGAGTAGTCATCCGTGAATGTAATGAAGTATGAGTAGCCACCCTTGGCTTGGGTAGACATTGGACCACATACATCCGAGTGTATTAGTTCCAATATGTCCTTGGCCCTATCTCCATGTCCACTAAATGGAGATTTGGTCAACTTACCCATTAAATAGGATTTGCAAGTTGCATATGATTCATAATCAAATGGATCCAAGTATCCATTCTTATGCAACTTTTGAAGTCTATTCTCGCCAATGTGACCAAGCCTACAATGCCACAAGTAGACAGTGTTCACACTATTCTTACTTCTCTTAGGAGAAACATCAACATGGAGATTTTCATAAGAAACATCAAGTAGATACAAACCATTTACCAAATTTGCTAAAGCAATTAGTTTATTTCTCAAATAAACTGAACAACTATTATTCTCAATGGTAAACTTGTATCCAATTCTGTCTAAACAAGAAACAGAAATAATGTTCTTATTAATGCTAGGCACAAAGTAGCAATCATCTAATGAAAGAAAATCTCCTGAGGGTAACTTGAGCTTCACTGTCCCTACAGTAAGTGCAGCAACACTTGCGCCGTTTCCAAGCCTCAAGTTCACCTCACCCTTGCTCAGCTTCCTTCTACTTGTCAACACTTGCATATCATTGCAGACATGAGAAGCACATCTAGTGTCTAAAACCCAAGATGTAGAATCTCTAACAAACAAGTGAAGATCTATCATATAGATACCTGAAGCTTCACCAAGCTTCTGCTTCTCCTGAGCCTTCATTGTAAGGTAGTCCTTGCAATTTCTTTTCCAGTGCCCCTTCCTTTTGCAGTGGAAGCACTCACCCTTTTCTGCACCTTTGCTTATGTCCTTCTTTTGTCTTTGCTTGGACTTTTTCTTTGCATTGCCTTTCTTAAAGGCTTGCATTGCTCTCCTCTTCTTGTTAGACTTTCCAACCATGAGAACAGTGGGCTTTTCCTTCTTAAGGTTGCCCTCAGCAGTCTTCAGCATGTTTAGCATCTCAGCTAAACTCACCTTCCAGGACATAGGCAATGCGCTCAGACCTGAGGACAATCTTCAGGTTCTTGAGCCATTCCGAGTAGTTTGGGCCTGTCAATTTGTTGGCATCCAGTATGCCACATAGTGGGTTACCCGACGACATTTTTGCCTATAAAGGAAATGTAAATACAACTAGCAGATGTTCATAATAATAATTAAATCTAGATTAGGACTTTAATCAAGAATAGCTCCCACTATTTTCCGACAGACTGTATAACCCTCAAATATACAGAATGGGAGACGCCGACGGTCTCCTAGTGGGGATCAAAATCTTACAGACTCATAGCATGATCTTGTGGATAGCACAACAAACCATACTATGATCTGAAAGCGGTCAACCCTTGACACTTGCAACTCTTGCAATATCCGATCTTATTTTGGCCCCTAAATTTTAATGACCTTGTGGATAGAACAACAAGTCATTAAATCCAGTCTAAGCAGTACCATCATTACGTAACGAGCATAGATTTGGATGTAGCCCTTGTGGATAGCACAACAAAGCTACACTATTCCTCTACCCCGTTTAAGGCATCACCATGCCATAGTTTTAGTCTGTCATCAGATTTGGCAAGCCTTGTGGATAGCACAACAAACTTGCCCGATCTAATGGGAATCCTAAAACTATAATGATGGAGGGCCACGTAATTCATTCTTAATGATTACGCTAAGGCTTAAAATTTAAACGAGGAGGGATTTTGACATATTTTATCTTGGTCTCTATATCTGCGTGCTATTGATATATAGAATTTGGAATATCATATATTTAATTATATATATCATAGCACATTCCACATATATCATATATATGAAGAAAAACGATGGATGATCATGGACTTTAACCTAGAGTGGCATTACCAGAGCCAGTTGGTAATCCACAAACATGGTAAACATATGGCAGCCCCGCATCGAATGCTTTTGCTTGATGTAACTATATCTCCAGGAAGGCCTTGCATGGTACTCTCCTCCATCTCCGTCAATCCGCTTCTTAAAATTACAAGTAACATTTAAATTGGGCTCGCAGACCCATAAATATACATCAGATAATAATAAGAAACCTTGAACAAGTCAAGGGGAGTACATAATATGAGGGAGATAGAATGTACAACCCGGATTTAATAGAGAAAGAGAGGGAGGAACGCAGTCCTCATAAATTACATCACATGCCATAAACCATAAACATCATCACATGACATCTAAGTCCATGATCATCCAACCACACACATCAACACATCGCATGCATCAATAAGTAATTATCACATAATTACTTCTGAAATAACTTTTATTTCAAAAATATAATAATTATATTTTGAAAATCATTTAACTAAACAATTTAGCTAACATGGATAGCATCTAATCAACATTAGATAAACGTCATTCACCGTTACTGCATGAATCCGTAAAAATTTACGGTTAATTAATTTAATGAGAATCACATTCTCAAACTAATTAATATACATTAATTAGATAAAAGGAAATGACTAATACAACTTTAGAATTTCCTTAAACTAATTAAACATTGGGTCAAACATTTGAATATTAATTTACAGAGAGCTAAACACTTTTAAAAACTCTCAAAATAATTTTCAGAATTTTTGGGATTTTTAAAATATTTTTTCTGGTTTTTAAACTATTTAAAAAACCATTTAAAACATTTTAAAAAGGGAAAAAGGGTGGGGGCGGACCGGATCCGGGCAGGCCGGATCCGGTGGCCAGTCCGCCTAGGGCGGACTGGCATGGGCACCCGTGCGGGTTCCCTGGGCCCCGCCCACGTCCGGGTAAGTCGACCCGGACGCGGTAGGCCCACAGGGCAACCCGAGAGGGTCGCCCCTCCCGCCCGACAGGGGGCTGCGGCCAGGGAGAAACCCTGGCCACTGCCCCCAACGGCGCAGCGCCGGAGCGGCATGGCCTCGCCGCCGTAGGAGGCGGCCGCGGACGGCGCCGGCCACGCCGGAAACCGCCTGCCACCGCCCCCAAACGCCCAGAAAGCCCCGTAAAAAACCCCAAAAATGCAGAAAATGCCCCTTTCTTGGACTATCCAAGAAGCATGGCGGCGGCATCTTGCAGGGGGTCGTGTGGTCTCTACAGAGGGCCAAACGACGCCACAAAGGGTTCTTCGCGAAGCCCTTGGTACCAAGAACAATTTCCATGTACTAAATGGGAAGTGCACATCTCATGTGCGACCCAAGAACGAGGTAAAAATTAGGGATTCATGCAGAATGCGAATCGAAGAAAACGCATAAAATGACATTCATATGACGCCGATCCCGACCGAGCCAGCAACCTGGCTCTGATACCACTGTTAGGAAACACACAGAGCGCAACAGAAATGCGATTTCCAGAGATAGATATCGTTGCCGGCGGTCGGAATCGAACAAAAACGGAGAAAGACCGAGCGCACAGGCAGATCTCATCTTTACCTTTGCGGGGTTGCGTAACTCCCGAATCCGGGGAGGAGGTGGCGCAGGAGGTGCCGGTGCTTCAAGCCGTTCAAGTGTCTGGCCTCTAGACGTATCCACGCGAGCTCCGGATGCAGACAGGATCTCCTCGTTCTCCACGCGCCTCCCGGATCTCAACTCCACCATGTGCCGGAGAGAGGAGAGAGAGGGTGGGGGGCGGCCTGGGAGAGAGAGAGGAGGGGGCGGCCAGGGTTAAGCCTGGAGCTTGGCCCAGGGTTTAACTTTCAGCGTATATTTATAGACACCGCAGTTTTTCACAAAAACCCAGTCATTGTCTATAAAGAACACCTTGCCCAATCTGCTCGGAACTCTTATGTGTGTGACCCTCTAGGCCCAACTGCTAGTCCAGTTTTCAGCCCATTAAGCTCAATAACTCTTTATTGACTTATGGTAATTAATTAACATCTCATATTAATTAATTACACAATCAATTATCATCTCACGATAATTGACCGGGCTTCCAATCAAGTTGGGTGCCAAGCAACACCACTTGATCCTGGAAAGCATTGGGGTTCAGCAACCCATTCAAGGAACCTTTTGTATCATCAGTTACCACGTGACTATAATCCTTCGCTCATACAATGCTCCCGAGTGCACTTAGGTTATGGTCAACTGTCAAACCCTAAATTGCACACTCACTCAGTTTAGATGCCGCATAACTATATCAGAAAACTCCTTTTCTGATAAGTAGTCTTGCCCTAGCCAGGACTATCAGACATCCTTCCGTAGAGCATTCACTCTCCTATTACCGAGACGAGAGATCCCATATTGACCACACAATCACCTTCGAAGGTATTCCGCTAGATCCGAACACTTAACTGATTAAGACCTCATGGCTAGAGATCTATAAGTCAAGGTCAAAACCCAGAAGTCCACCAACAAGGTGTCCTTGGTGTCTCAGGTCTAAGGACCAATCACGCCACTGTGACAATGAATCTAGCTGGTTGACAGTTAGGTAACATTACCATCCAGCGATTCATAACAGATCAGTTCAGTGAACTCATTCTCTAATGAGCACCTACAGATTCACCTTAGTGTCCCCACACAAGTGACTATGAGACCAGCCACCCTCATCATATGAGCAGGTGCAACCTGTACTAGCCTAACCGGATATCCGATGTCCTTCTCGGATATCCTCCGACTAGGAACAATTAAGAATATACGTTTAAAAGATATTAATCTCATTGTTATGATCTCATCATAATTAATATCCATTGCGCATATTCATGGACTTCATAATGAAATGATAAACGAATTACACATAACGAATATAAAAGCCTTATTATTATTATCAAAGAACAAGATTGTACAAGTTACGATTGGCTTGAGGACATCCATAACTAACAGACTAAAGTCAAGTCACGATAGAAACAATAACAACGCAACAGCATGTAGCGACAATGGCAAGCAATAGAAAGCGACGGGTATAGAAAGGAGAGATAGTAGTTGGTCATGTAAAGAGTAAATTGCACTTTGATTGGTTTTCATCAATCGAGATAGTATAGCACTTTTGATTAACTTTTGTCAATCGAAATAGTAATGGCACTTTGGTTATCCATAGATAGCCGAGAGAGTATAGCACTTTTATTGTCATTAGACAACGAGAGAGTAGAGCACTTTGAATGCGATTAAGTCACGATAGTACGTAATAAACTAAGATAGCAAGTATCAAGTAGAGCAAGTAGAGTGTATCACAAGATAGCGTGTAACAAGATAGCGTGTAACGAGATAGCGTGTATGGTTGCATAACGGTGCACTAGTAGAATACGGCAATAGTCACTTTAGGACAGTAGCCGTTTCACGATAGTACATTACATCTGAACTACTTAGACTGATGTTATAACAGTCAGTGCTAGCACAGTAATAGCACAGAAATGGTACAGTACGTCTGAACTCCTCACACGAATAGTAACAATTAGATGTCTAGCCAAGATAGTATAGTCAGAACCGGTGCAATGCAGAACACCGTCAATAGCCCCTGCAGGTATTTTCGGGTGGCTCTCTACCCCCAGGACTAGATTGGAACCCCTCGGACACTCTCCGTGCCCTGCACAGTATGCATTGGATACAGTAGAGTCACAAGACCCATTTTATATCGCTAGACAGTCATGAACAGTACAAAACAGTAGGAGCCACACAACTCAAAGAGTACTAAGAGAGTACTAGATGAATAGATGAGAGAGATGAGATAGTAGAGTGAACGTGAATAGACGAGCGAGTAGAGTATAGATGAGATCTTATGGTCATTGCACAAGAAAAGTCAAGTAACGAGCGATAGTAACAGTTGCACAACACACGCGTACGGCGTTGGCAGTCAGGTGGAATACACAACCCATTCGCTAGCCTCGTTATGTACAGATCCAGAGCTCCGGCGTGAAATCAAGGTAAGAACGAGAGCAAACTAAAGCCGTTTGGATCATGTTGACCCCTAAAGGGTATCATAGGTGTTAGGGTACAACCGGCTCGTCGACCATGTGGGAATCCATGGATAGAGGAGACTTACAGAGGTCTTCAACAAGGATTCACTAGTCCGGCAGCAGGAATATCCGACGGAGCGTTCGTCCAAGTCAAGGAAAGTGTGTATATAGAAACAAGTGCCCGATGTTCTAGAGGAATTCTAGAACAGTGGAGCGTCGATAACGGTATTCCCAAACAACGCGAGAAATGAAGACAAGTTCATTTAAAATAGAGCAATTTAATGTATTATTGCAATAAATTAACCAGATACATTATGAGATTTTTCATAATTGGATGGTTCAAGTGTGTGAACGTGTGAGAGAAATCATAGATAGAAAGATGTCGTGTTATTACATTTTAAATCATTCAATATGACTCTATTTTATAACAAGTGTTTTTAGCAAGTTTGATAACAAGGCAAGAAGTGGATAATCGGCAAGTAGAGAGCATGATCATGAACTTAAAAATCAATTTAAAATTATTTAAGCATGTTTTAACTTTGATATGGGTTGAAAAATGCATGTTAATACTTTCTAAAACCTTCTTAGAAGAGATCAAACTCATACATGCAAAGAACGACACAAAACGATGGAAACCAAGACGTATGCCCCTTAGAAGGCAATTGTTGTCCCATCCCTTCACTTCCTTAGGTCATAACTCATTGATTTTTTTTTATTCAAATATCACACATGAATATACCATATTTAAGACCTTTGAATGAGGAATCCAGCAAAGAAAACGGCTCGTCAATCTGAGGTCTATAGAAAAAGTTATGGCCAATTAAGTGGACATAGGCAGAAGGCGACACAGTGCCTGTCGCCTTCAGAACATGAAGGCGACCATGATCTTGTCGCCTTCTGAAAAAGACCACGAAACGGTCTGATTTTCGGTATAGGTCGCGACCATGCTGTTGTCGCGTTATGGTAGCGACGTGTCGGCCTGTCGCTACCTGAAAATGACGTTTGGGTTGCTTTTTCTACCTATTTCCAACTCCGATTTGGATTGGGTTTGACACCTATGGGTTTGAAAAATCAAAACAAATGCTAGGGTGATCCAAATCGAGTGAAACAACCTTTGTTAGTTAGATTACTTCCAATACTTTCTACAGTAGCAAATAATTGAGAAACAAAGGTCGTTTGACTAGGTAATAAAACATATTGTGACTGACTATGTGAATCTGACACAGTGGTAATGTTCGGACTAATACTCTCACTGTAGTCAATAAATATTGCTGAAACCAGTGCCAAATGAAAGTAGACACAAGAGGTCACAAGTTCTTTGTTGCACACTTGGTCTAAAAACGACTCCACAAAGAGATATGGAACTTGTAACACAAGTCAAGGTTAAACCGCAACAATACATTGTCGAAATCATGCAAGATTTAATTCGTGACAAAGGATGGATAACAATTAGGGCTTTTAGGGGTAAAAGATGCCTAACTTCCATCAGTAAATCTAGTTAAAATTTGAAAGCACGAGGTTGAGTATACATGGAGATCAAGAATAAAGAAGAAGGGTCGGGTTCATCATATTTACAGAATTTCAAACATAGAGATCAAAAGATTGGCTCGATGAAAAAGAGTGAAACAAGAGGGCTTTTGTTTCTGATGTATGGAACAATCTACAGATGGATTTAATTGAGTTTTGCTTGTGAGAATGCCTACCTTTAGTCGTTTTACTCTTCTAGGGCTAGAACTTGAAGAACAAAGGAAGATGCTTGAGAGAGCCTTCTCCCCACGAATTTCCTCCTCCTTGACCTTCTCTCCACGTCCAGCAAGCCCCAGCAAAGTTTCAAGGCCGGCCATGGAGAGTTAAGAGAGTATTTAAGCTAGTAAGGGTTCCTATTCCTTCTACTCAAATTTCTCTACGAGATTTCCTAACTCCTTCTTCCTTCCTTGCTAAACTTCTATTGGGTTAGGTTGAGGTCTAAATTTCTGCAATTTTTTCCCATTATTCTTATTTTTAAAATCTTTATTTTGGACCACTAAATTCTAATGGGTCCATTTAACCAAGCCCATTATTTATTAGAATTTATCTTATAGGTTTTTCCCTTTTTAATTAGGGAATAATAAGTTATGATTTTTATTGCATTTTCTTATTTGAATTTTTTCATGGGCTATGAGAGGTCCATTGGTCCAAACCCGATAATGGTTATTCATTTCAGGATGTTGGAAATCTCTTCGACATGTTCGTTTAATTTATGGATGTGTTATTTTTCCATGTTAATGGTTTTCTGACTTAGTTTCCTAATTTGGATAATTAGTCACATTGTGACGTACGTTTCGCCAATTAGATTTTTCGTTGCATGAATTCGTTCGTGGAACACTTAGGGATAATATTTGGAGTTGATTTACAATTTTTACGAAATTTTTAGATGTGTTCTTGCACATACGATAATGGTACGTATCTTTCTATTATTCCATTTTTATAGAAATTTATAATTTCAAATTTTAAATATAAATTTTCTGGGTTACTACATCCTCCGCCACTTAACAAGAATTTGGTCCCCAAATTCATATGATATGATACAACTATAGCAATTTTCTAAATATTTCAATCCATCATCTCCCCCACTTAGGGTTTTGCTATCGTGAAAATAATATGAACTTATCTAAGGGTTTAGTGATGATACCTTGTCCACCTTCATTGGTATGATTTATATCCACAAGGGCTTGTAATCATCCTTGGCTGAAGTTCGGTTCTTCTTTGTTGGACAATCAATGACTCGATGTTGTTGACTTCCACATCGCAAGCATCTGCCCAATTTCTTCCAACAGTTATCAATCTGATGACCTGGCATTTTACAAAATTTACAGAATTCCTTCCGCTTCACTTCCCCTTTCATTCTCTTGCTATCTACTGTAATTTTTCCTTTATTATCATTGGAATGAGTGGTGCGTTCCCTTTTCAACACTTTCTTCGTATGAATCTTTTCAAGAAGTTCCATGGTGTCTTCTACTAATTGAGCTCTCAATACCATGACTGAATATACTTTTTTTCCAGAACACAGGTCTCAACCCTTCTAGGAATCTCTTCGCCTTCATCTTCTCCGTACTCACCAAATGTGGTGCGTACTGTGCTAGTCTTTCAAATTGCACTTCATACTCTGCTATAGACATCATTCGTTGTTTTAAATTGGCGAATTCATTTGCCTTCTTCTCACGAATCCTCTCGAAAGTATTTGGTGTTGAAGAGTTCTAAAAATTTATCCCACTCTATGTTGATATTTGGTAATTGTCGACTGGCAGCTTCCCACCAGGTTCTAGCATCGTGGTCCAATAGAATGTTGCCAGAAGGACTTTCTCTTGCTTTGAACATTGCATAACCCTAAAGATCTGTTCCATTGCCTTCACCCAATTTTCAGCTTCATCGGGATCCGGAGTTCCATTATACCTAGGGGGATTTATTCGTTGAAAGTTCCCATATAAGTCTCCTGCCCCATTTCTTGCTCCTACTTGAATTACGTTGTTAAGGGCTTGAGTTAACCCCTGTACGATCTATTGTAATTCGTGCATTGGTGCATGCTCGCCAGCCATCTCCTCTAGTTCCTGCGAGCAATAATACTTATTAATTTCCTTCTTAAACTTAGGGTACTTATACATATAGTTATGCTCCTAGCATAACCCCAAGCTTTACCCAATCTCTCACATAGGTATGGCAGCTGACTTAGACACGGTTATGGCAGTTCACCTAGAACATCCCTAGACTTAAAATATCCTAATAAGGGCATCCTAGGCTCTGATACCAACTGTCACGCCCCTCCAATGTAGCAGCAGAATAAATCAGAGGGAGACGCGAACAATGAATATGGTAACGACAATTGCGTATACTTTCGCAAACATCAGAGCATCTAATAAAAAATAATTGGAATAAACTCTTTATTTCATTATAAACTCACTAAGACTATTACAACCACTAATTCAGAGCCAATACATAGGGCTCAATGACATTATTACATTGAAAAGAAATCTAAAACAATCATTACTAGACTCCATGGTGCTAGGGTAACTTCGTCATTTGACTCCAGGTCACTCATCACTCTAGTCCTGTCCCATTGGTACGTATAACGTCATTGTCTGACTTACCTGAGACACAATAACAAATAATGAAGGGTAAGCGATAACGCCCAGTAGGACTTAAATCTCAGGCTCAAGCCGGCTTTAAATAATTAATGCATTAAATGGCAGAGTAACTAATGAAAAAGATAGTCATGTAAAGTCGAGAAAGTAGTAGCACAAGTAACATGGTCAGATAGCAGATGAATCAAGTATAGCAAGATGACTAAAGTCAAGTCACGATAGAAACGATAACAACGCAACAGCATGTAGCGACAATGGCAAGCAATAGCAAGCGACAGGTATAGAAAGGAGAGATAGTAGTTGGTCATGTAAAGAGTAAATTGCACTTTGATTGGTTTTCATCAATCGAGATAGTATAGCACTTTTGATTAACTTTTGTCAATCGAAATAGTAATGGCACTTTGGTTATCCATAGATAGCCGAGAGAGTATAGCACTTTTATTGTCATTAGACAACGAGAGAGTAGAGCACTTTGAATGCGATTAAGTCACGATAGTACGTAATAACTCAAGATAGCAAGTATCAAGTAGAGCAAGTAGAGTGTATGACAAGATAGCGTGTAACGAGATAGCGTGTATGGTTGCACAACGGTGCACTAGTAGAATACGGCAATAGTCACTTTGGGACAGTAGCCGTTTCACGATAGTACATTACATCTGAACTCCTCAGACTAATATTATAACAGTCAGTGCTAGCACAGTAATAGCACAAAAATGGTACAGTACGTCTGAACTCCTCAGACGAATAGTAACAATTAGATGTCTAGCCAAGATAGTATAGTCAGAACTGGTGCAATGCAGAACACCGTCAATAGCCCCTGCAGGTATTTTCGGGTGGCTCTCTGCCCCCAGGACTAGATTGGAGCCCCTCGAACACTCTCTGTGCCCTGCACAGTATGCATTGGATACAGTAGAGTCACAAGACCCATTTTATATCGCTAGACAGTCATGAACAGTACAAAACAGTAGGAGCCACACAACTCAAAGAGTACTAAGAGAGTACTAGATGAATAGACGAGAGAGATGAGATAGTAGAGTGAACGTGAATAGACGAGCGAGTAGAGTATAGATGAGATCTTATGGTCATTGCACAAGAAATGTCAAGTAACGAGTGATAGTAACAGTTGCACAACACACGCGTATGGCGTTGGCAGTCCGGTGGAATACACAACCCATCCGCTAGCCTCGTTATGTACAGATCCAGAGGTCCGGCGTGAAATCAAGGTAAGAACGAGAGCAAACTAAGGACGTTTGGATCATGTTGACCCCTAAAGGGTATCATAGGTGTTAGAGTACAACCGACTCGTCGACCATGTGAGAATCCAGGGATAGAGGAGACTTACGGAGGTCTTGAACAAGATTCACTAGTCCGGCAGAAGGAATATCTGACGGAGAGTTCGTCCAAGTCAAGGAAAGTGTGTATATAGAAACAAGTGCCCGACGTTCTAGAGGAATTCTAGAACAGTGGAGCGTCGGTAACGGTATTCCCAAACAAGGAGAGAAACGAAGACAAGTTCATTTAAAATAGAGCAATTTAATGTATTATTGTAATAAATTAACCAGATACATTATGAGATATTTCGTGCCAAGTCAAGCCATAATTGGATGGTTCAAGTGTGTGAACGTGTGAGAGAAATCATAGATAGAAAGATGTCGTGTTATTACATTTTAAATCATTCAATATGACTCTATTTTATAACAAGTGTTTTTAGCAAGTTTGATAACAAGGCAAGAAGTGGATAATCGACAAGTAGAGAGCATGATCATAAACTTAAAAACCAATTTAAAATTATTTAAACATGTTTTAACTTTCATATGGGTTGAAAAATGCATGTTAAGACTTTCTAGAACCTTCTTAGAAGAGATCAAACTCATACATGCAAAGAACGACACAAAACGATGGAAACCAAGACGTATGCCCCTTAGAAGGCAATTGTTGTCCCATCCCTTCACTTACTTAGGTCATAACTCATTGATTTGTTTTATTCAAATCTCACACATGAATATACCATATTTAAGCCCTTTGAATGAGGAATCCAGCAAAGAAAACGTCTCGTCAATCCGAGGTCTATAGAAAAGTTATGGCCAATTAAGTGGACATAGGCAGAAGGCGACACAGTGCATGTCGCCTTCAGAACATGAAGGCGACCATGATCTTGTCGCCTTCTGAAAAAGACCACGAAACGGCCTGATTTTTGTATGGGTAGCGACCATGATGTTGTCGCGTTATGGTAGCGACGTGTCGACCTGTCGCTACCTGAAAATGACGTTTGGGTTGCTTTTTCTACCTATTTCCAACTCCGACTTGGATTGGGTTTGACACCTGTGGGTTTGAAAAATCAAAACAAATGCTAGGGTGATCCAAATCGAGTGAAACCACCTTTGTTAGTTAGATTACTTCCAATACTTTCTACAGTAGCAAATAATTGAGAAACAAAGGTCGTTTGACTAGGTAATAAAACATATTGTGACTGACTGTGTGAATCTGACACAGTGGTAATGTTCGGACTAATACTCTCACTATAGTCAACAAAAATTGGTGAAACCAGTGCCAAATGAAAGTAGACACATGAGGTAACAAGTTCTCTGTTGAACACGTGATCTAAAAATGACTCCACAAAGAGATATGGAACTTGTAACACAAGTCAAGGTTAAACCGCAACAGTACATTGTCGAAATCATGCAAGATTTGATTCGGGACAAAAGATAGATAGAAATTAGGGCTTTTAGGGGTAAAAGATGCCTAACATCCATCAGTAACTCTAGTTAAAATTTGAGAGCACAAGGTTGAGTATACATAGAGATCAAGAATAAAGAAGAAGGGTCGGGTTCTTCATATTTGCATAATTCAAAAATAGAGATCAAAAGATTGGCTCGATGAAAAAGAGTGAAACAAGAGGGCTTTTGTTCCTGATGTATGGAACAATCTATAGATGGATTTAATTGAGTTTTGCTCGTGAGAATTCCTACCTTTAGTCGTTTTACTCTTCTAGGGCTAGATTTTGAAGAACAAAGGAAGATGCTTGAGAGAGCCTTCTCCCCACGAATTCTCCTCCTCCTTACCTTCTCTCCACGACCAGCAAGCCCCAGCAAAGTTTCATGGCCGGCCATGGAGAGTTAAGAGAGTATTTAAGCTAGTAAGGGTTCCTATTCCTACTACTACTCAAATTTCTCTTTAATTACGAGATTTCCTAACTCCTTCTTTCCTGCATTGCTTTCCAACTTCTATTTGGGTTAGGTTGAGGTCTAAATTCGTTCTAAACCATATGGGGTAGGTTTAGAATCCAATTCCATCTCAAATTCCTTATTTAATGCATTAAATGTCTCTTTTCTATTTAAGTAATATTTAAGTTGCGAATTTAGGGAAATTTTCCCATTATTCTTATTTTTAAAATCCTTATTTTGGACCACTAAATTCTAATGGGTCCATTTAACCAAGCCCATTATTTATTGGAATTTATCTTATAGTTTTTCCCTTTTTAATTAGGGAATAATAAAGTTATGATTTTTATTGCATTTTCTTATTTGAATTTATTCATGGGCTATGAGAGGTCCATTGGTCCAAACCCAATAATGGTTATTCATTTCATGATGTTGGAAATCTCTTCGACATGTTCGTTTAATTTATGGGTGTGTTATTTTTCCATGTTAATGGTTTTCTGACTTAATTTCCTAATTTGAATAATTAGTCACATTGTGACGTACGTTTGAACAATTGGATTTTTCGTTGCATGAATTCGTTCGTGGAATACTTAGGGATAATATTTGTAGTTGATTTACAATTTTTACGAAAGTTTTAGATGTGTTCTTGCACATACGATAATAGTACGTATCTTTCTATTATTCCGTTTTTATAGAAATTTATTATTTCAAATTTTTAAATATGAAATTTTCCGGGTTACTACATCCCTGCTTTCTCCTGCCCCCGACGGCGATCCCCGTCACCCCCTTGTTCCTCTCGACGGCGATCCCCGTCACCTTTCACGCTCCTGCTCTCGACGGCGATCCCTGTCACATCTGCTCCCTGGCGGCGATCGCCATCCTTCTTTCGCTCAATTCGCGCCTTCGCCTGGTGGCCAGACATGGCCATTTCGGGCGATTCGGGCGAGGGGCCTTCTATTCCCCTACACCCCGATTCTGTTGCCGGCACGCTGAGCTCGGGTGGCCCGCTTCCTCCTCCAGTCCCATCGGAGGACCTTCGCGGCCCTGCCGCACCCTTTGTTTTCTGTTCCAATAAACCTCTGGACACTTCTCCAGAGCCTCCTGTAAATATCAAATTTTATTTAAGTCCAGGGGTAGATCCTTGCAAGTCCTTGTCCCCGTCTAGGAAGAAGAAGGGTAGTGGCATACCCCGTAGATATCTGTTGGACTTAGTGCATAAGTGTGGCGCTCTTCTAGCTGTCGAAGAGTTCGTCTGGGAAGCAGTGGTTCTGAGCATAGGGGATCTGCATTTAGAGGAAGAGTTAGACGATGAACTTTGAGTATACGAGATTCTAGCTGAAGATGACTCATCAGATGAAGGGGATTATGAGATGGAGGATGCTGCCGAGATGTATGCAAGTGGCATGAGGAAATTCGATGAACCTACCTCGGCAGTAGATGAACCCACCAAAGAGGTAAACGTGGGAACGAAAGAGGACCCCAGGCTCCTAACCATAGCCTCTAATCTCCCTCCCGAAGAAGAAGAAGAGCTCATAGAGATGTTAAGGGAGTTCAAGGATTCATTTGCCTGGTCCTACGATGATATGTCTGGCATTGACCCCAACTTGGTAGAGCATAGGCTGATCTTGAAGCCAGGGGCAGTTGCAGTTAAACAGAAGCTAAGAAGATTCCTCCCCCACATAGCTTTGAAAATGAAAGAGGAGATTGATAAACTACACAAAGCCAAGTTCATTCGTGTAGTCCTCTATCCTTTGTGGGTGGCGAACATTGTACCGGTAATGAAGAAGGACGGAAGAGTGCGTATCTGCATAGACTTTCGGGACTTGAATAAGGCATGTCCAAAAGATGATTTCCCGCTACCTCATTTGGATGTTTTGATTGATAATACAGCAGGGTTCGAAACTCTATCATTCATGGATGGGTATTCTGGCTACAATCAGATTCGTCTAGCCCCGGAGGATCAAGAGAAGACCTCCTTCACCACCCCATGGGGAACATATTGCTACGTGGTCATGCCATTTAGACTAAAGAACGCCGGCGCCACTTATCAAAGAGCAATGTTAGCTATCTTCCACGACATGATACATATCGATGTTGAGGTTTACGTGGATGATATCGTGGTGAAGTCTCGGACCCGAAGTGAACATTCCTCCGTGCTTGCCAAAGTGTTCCGTCGTGCGCAGGAATATCTATTGAAGATGAATCCAAAAAAGTCTGTGTTTGGGGTTTCCTCAGGAAAATTGCTAGGCTTCATAGTTAGTAAACGGGGGATCCAGATAAACCCGCACAAGGCAAAGGCAATCAATGAGATGCCTCCTCCTAAGAACATATCTAAACTTCGAGGTTTGATTGGTCGACTGTAGTTCATAAGGAGATTCATATCTCAGCACTCTCAAAGGAGCCGGCCCTTCTACGAACTGTTGAGAGGAGGAGTCAATTTTGAATGGAACGATAAGTGCCAAGAGGCCTTCGATGAGCTCAAGAGTTATCTTATGAATCCGCTCGTGCTTCAGGAACCTATCCCTGGGAAACCCTTAATCCTATATCTGTCAACAATTGAGGACTCCCTAGGAGCTGTCCTTGCTCAACATGACGAATCCGGCAAAGAAAGGGCAGTCTACTACCTATCTAGACTCTTCAATCCTGCCGAGCTCAAACTCACCACAATGGAGAAAACCTGTGCAGCGCTAGTCTGGGTAGTGCAGAAATTGAAGCACCACTTCCTAGCTCATAAGGTGAGTTTGATTTCTAGAATGGATCCTATTAGATATCTCCTAGAAAAGCCAGTCCTCGCCGACAGATTGGCACGCTGGCACCTTGCCCATCTCCCTCTTCCTCATAGTGATATGGTTCAAGAGGAATTCCACGATGAAAACCTATCACTTGTCTCTCATGATCCCTTCTGGTCACTCCACTTCGATGGAGCTCTCAATTCTAGGGGACGGGGCATAGGTGTTGTCTTGCTCACCCCAGAAGGGGTCACCATTCCTTTGGCTTATCAACTCCAGTTCTACGCCACCAACAATATCTCCGAGTATGAGGCTCTCCTGGCCGGTCTTAAGCTTGCCTACCTCCTAGGCGCGCGCATCACCTCAAGATCATAGGATATTCTCAACTCGTCCTTCGGCAAGTTCTTTCTACCTATCGCACTCGTGACCCTAAGCTCAAGCCTTATCAAGATCTGGTCACGCTCCTGGCCAAGCAATTCCGTCAACTTATCTACATCCATACTCCTCGCTCTCAGAACATTTTGGTCGATGCTCTGGCATCGTTAGCTTCGTCTCTCTCCTTCCCTCTCAGCCGTAGTGCTGCGACTATCACTATTCAAAGGTTATAAGCTCCTTCCACTCAGGATCCTTGGTTCTTGAACCTTAGGAGTTCTCTAGTTCTGAAGGCAGAGAAAAAGGAGGCAAAGGAGTTATTGCTGGTTGAATTAGGAGAATTGATAGAAGAAGAAAGGCTGTGGTACCGTGAGATTGAGCAATATTGTAGAGACGGTACCCTCCCAGAAGAAGCTGAAGCAGAGGATAGGCGAGCTATTCGTAGGGCAGCGCTAAAGTACACCCTCATTAGTGAAGTGCTTTACAGACGCGCTCTAAATGGAATGCTCCTTAGATGTATGACAGATAAAGAGGCTTGGAAGGTGGTCGACGGATCCCACTCCAGTGAATGTGGAGGGCATGTGAATGGTTAGATGTTAGCTAAAAAGATTCTTAGGCAGGGCTACTACTAGCCAACCTTAGAAGAAGACAGTGACGCCTACGTTCGTAGGTGTGTCAAATGCCAAATCCACGCCGATAAAATCCATGCTCTGTCTTCCTCTTTGCATCCACTATCTTCTCCTTGGCCTTTCTCCATGTGGGCCTTTGATATCATCGGGCCCCTTGGTGATCCTAATGCTTAGATAAAACAAAAATCCTTCATCCTCACTGCTACTGAGTATTTCACCAAGTGGGCCGAAGCAGAAGTATTTGTAGAAATCAAAGGTTCGACCGTATGCAGATTCATCATGAAGAACATCAATGCGCAGTTTGGAGTACCAGGCAGCCTCGTCACCGACAATGGACCCCAGTTCATATCCCAAGAGCTCCAAGACCTATGTAAGAGATTCAATATTTCATTGCATCATTCGTCTCCGTATTATCCACAGGGCAACGGCGAGGCCGAAGCCACAAACAAAACAATTTTGAAAATTCTAATAAAACTTGTGAGTCTAATAAATTTGCTGATTGGCCAGAAAAGCTAATTGAGGCTATGTGGGCCTACCGCACCTCCATCCGCACGCCCATCGGGCAAACTCCTTTCTCACTTACATATGGAATGGAAGCTGTATGTCCACATGAAATCCTCATCCCTTCGCTGAGAATTCAGTTAGACAAGGAACTTAATCCCGATGAACATCGGGAGGCGTTGCTTACACAACTAGAACTCTTATATGAGCGGCGCCTAGCTGCAGCCGATCATGTACTTTCATATCAAAATAGACTCTCAAGATCTTTTCAAAAGAAAGTGATTGAGCACAAATTTCAAGAAGGAGACATGGTTTTGAAGCGTATTTTCATAAAACCTGGAGGTCCAAGGTCCAAATTGTCAGCAAACTGGGAAGGGCCATACGTCGTTAAGGAAGTGTACCCGGGGAACGCGTATAGGCTAGTTAATGCCGATGGCGATGAACTCTCTCACCCATGGAATGGATTATATCTTAAAAGATTCTACCCCTAATAAACAGTCTTTTGATAACAACACCAATTGACAGGTAGCCATTTGCCAAGTGTCTCACTCCCCCCTCCTACTGGCAGAATAACATTTATGCTCAACCACGCACTCAACACGGGGACCTGAGGTCATTTCCCCTTCATGTATGATGTTCCCTCTTAGCCCTCGTTCAGGGAAGCAAGGGTCAATTCTTTCCTTACTCAGAAGGTCTAGGGGCAAGGGGGAGGCTAGCCTGTAGACGTGCAACAGTGTAAACCATGTGTTTGAAGTCTCAAAGAGGGACGGGCAGTTCTAAGAGAAAAAAATGTATAGCATAAAAATAAAGGGATGAAATGATAAAATGTAGGGGCATGTTAAAGAGTGGCAGTACAGTTCCCCGCGGGACGCCATTGAGCCCGGTCGCACGCATGGCCCAGTCGAAGAAGAAAATACTGTGGCCCTAAAGTCCCTGGACAACAGATGAATCTCACATGTGACATACTCGTTGCAAGTTTTTACAAGCCAGTAACCCCGACCCCAAGATTAAGTCTTATCACATTTATATTCTTCCTGTCCTCCCTAAAATGACCAAAGAATCCCTACGCTTGGTCTGTGTTGGAACATTAATATCTAAGGGGCAAGAAATCTTAGCAAACCAAAGACGAATGCACGTTGCACATAAACCTTATTCGCCAAAATGAGATGGAGGTAAGGCTCAGGGCTAATCACTTAAGATCAAGAAGTGTTGTTATCAAAATCGAAATTTCAAAAATCCAAAAAAATCAAAAGATCCTCAAAACCCAAAAAAATCAAAAATTTAAAAATCCAAAAAAATCAAAAGATCCTCAAAACCCAAAAAAAAAAAAAAATTAATCCAAAAAAAAATCAAAAGATCCTTAAAACCCAAAAAAAAAAATCAAAAGATCCTTTAAGAATCTAAAAAAATTCAGAAATCTTTCAAAAATAAAAAAAATGTGTGTACATATCGCTTTTCTTTAGCATGCATTATTTTCATTGCCTTTTCGCCTATTTAATAAGGCTCAGTCCCTTGACAATTACGGAGTTAGATTTTATCATTTCAGCGCAAGGGGCTGAGCCTACGAACAGATTTAACTTGTTCTTCTAAGTGTGTGCAGGAACAGGCAGTTCAAAAGGGAGTACAGCGTCGCACTCAGAACTCCCAATCTCTCTCCCGTGTTTGAAACTCATCTCACATTCGTGTCAATGAACAAACCATTCTTTTTCACAAACAATTGACATAAGAACAAAAAGTTTCACTAGAATATGAGCAGCATGTACAAAGATAAAGGGGAGGTGGCTCACATATCTCCTCACTGTCCACCACCACTCTCCCCGGATCCCTCCTACCTATCCGGAGGTGGTAGCATCTCGCCACCACCTCTACCATCCTGGGCACTACCCTCACCCTGGCGGCGCCTCTCCTCCTCCTCGTTCCTCCGACGGCTGGAGGAACCTGCTAAATACTGTCCTACGGAGGCGCCGGTCACCCTGCTAACGCTCGCCCCGCTTCGGCTCCGACTGCGTGAATGACCTATGTCCGTCATGATCTGCTGAAGGCTCCGCGCCACCGTCTGCTGTGCCAACAGCTCTGCGCGCAGTCAGGTGACCTCCTCCTGGTCTCCAAGCGGCCTCTGCACCCGCAGCGTCGCCAGCTCCCTCGACATCTCCGCTACCCGTGCCTCAGCTGCCTCCGCCCGGATGCGCAGCTGGTCCCTCTCGCTCCGGGTAGCCTGGACCTCCCCCCGGAGCCGGTCCCTCTCACCCTGTAACTCCATGGCGTGCTCCGTAGTGAGCTGCAAATCTCTCTCCTGCACATCAAGCAATCAATCTGTATCAATTAAAATGATCAAACTCAAAACCTTCAAATATACTTACACGCTCCTCCAGGTGCCGCTGAGCCTCCTCAGCCCTCAGCACCGCCCCCGCCAGTCGGGCCTCCAGAAGCGACGGGGTACCCTCGCCCGTCCGTGAAGAGGAGGCACCGCTCGCCCTGGTACCCCTCACTTTCTCCAGCTCACTCCGCTGCACACAAAAGCATGTCAGTCTCCAAAATCTACTTAAATTCGATTAAAGGCGGGAGTTGGGCGAGATACTTACTAGCTCCGCTACCTGCCTATGTGCTGCCTCCTGATCATGCATCGCCGAATACAATAGTGCTCGGAGTGACGTGATCTCACCAGCTACGTCCACCTGCAATACATTTTCAAATCATCAGTTCAATTCCATAATTCCTAAATTCATTGAGCCGTGGTTTAGGAACTTTACCTGGTGTCGGGCACTCTTGTATACCTTTCCTCCATACTACAAGGCATACACCTGGAGGTAGGCATCGTCAGTGGTCGCGTCTGACTTGACTGCCTTGCCCTTGCGCTCCCAGTTCTCGATCTGCTCTCGCACCCGCTCACGCCAGTCAGTAGTGTCATGGAGCTCTCGAAAGCTCCGACCCAGTCGGCGAAACCGGTCCTGGACAGGGAACTCCACTGCACTCTGTCTGAGTCCCAATGAGCACTGGCAAAGGTGCAAGTGAAGAGGTAGCACAAGGTTTAGTGCAAGCAACCACACCGACCTACCGAAGTAGGGGCGGGCCTGCACTAACCAGGGTTGTCCCTCATCACCCTCCCCCAGATATGGCTGCCAAACCACCTGCAAAAAAAAGGGGGCAAATCTGATCAGTCATTAGGTAATTGAATCAAGCAGATAATTTATGCAAAGGGAAAGATTAAGGGTACTTACATCCAAGTAGGGGTAGCTGTCGATGGCCTCCTGCAAATGCTCCAACTGATCCACGAGATGGTGGATGTCTCGGCGAGAGTCCCATTGGCGTGCAATGGGCACGAGGCCCGGCCGTGCGAGATCCCCTCTCCCCAGGGCTGGGAAGTGTAGATAGGCCCAGACCTACAAGATGAAAAACAAGTCAGATGGCAGTTTAAGGAAATGCAATTTAATTCCAGGAAGGGATAGAGAAGCAAGTGTACCTGAAGGAAAGGGTAGAATCCGCTAGTAGAAGTCTGCTGCTCCGAAGCGCTCAAGCCGTCGTACTGGTGCACTAGAAAGGCTGCCCCCCAAGCATACCCCCCTACCTCACCTAAGTCCTCCAGCAAGGGCAGAAAGCGGCAGTGGACTGTGTCACCTCTAGTGGCAAACAAAAGTCTACCAAGAAAGAGAACAAGAAAGCGGCGCAAGTCCAAGTCCGCCTGCGGCCCGGGCTCACTCGCTAACTCTCTCCGGCTGACCCTGGCTAGCCTCTCTAGGTACTCATCCTCACTTTCTCCGACGTTCTTCCCTGCATTATACAATCCTAGACTCTCCTGTAATGCTACCCTCGGCACTAGGGAGGACCTACGCTCTACCGGGAGGTCTAGGAGTCGCTCAGCTAACTCATGATAACAGGGATAGGTATAGCCACTCACCGGTCGCCCGTAAATTCTAAGCCTTGTGATCTGGCTGACATCCTCCAGACTGGGGATCATGTGTCCCCATGGGAATACAAAGGCAGTCGCCTCAGTATCCCATCTACTCCGCAGAGCCTGGGTGAGGGCCGGATCCACCCTCATCCTCCCCATCCTAAGGATCTCTCCAAATCCCATCTCCTCTACCCTCTCTCTCTGAAAAGGGGGGAAGGCTAGGAAGACAGCCAGTACTAGTGTCCAAGACACTCGGGCCCTCATCTCACCCTTCAGATCCATTCAGGTTAAATTAAAGTCAGGTTTCTGTGTTCGGTTTGTGTCGCGATAGTATTAGCCGTCGCGACCTAGTCGCGGCAGCACGGGGCACCGCGACCTTATCGCGTCCTCTTCTTAGGCCGATATCAGGATCGGGCTGACGCGACGGACCGGGCTGAGGTGATATCAGGATCAAACCGGACGGAGCCCTCTTTGTTTGATCCTCCTTTTTTGGGCTTTTCGCCCTGCATTACGCCCTCTGGGGCTCTGTCCTACACACTCATGCATCCATACAAGGTTTTGAGGTCGAAATACTTACCGATTTCATCACCTTGGCCCGTTTCTTCCACTCCTCCACGTTCACAATCGGAGCCGTCTCCTCCTCCTCCTCTTCCATTTCGACCTCGAGCACCTCCTCCTCGACCGGAGGCTCCTCCGCCCGTCGCCGAGAGCTCCGACGCCCCGCTTGGCACTTCCTCCGCGATGAACCCTCGCCGACTTCCTTTCCTCCTTCCATCACAATGGGGGTTGATTTGTGTGAGTTTGTGAGCTAGCAAGCAGGTTAGATCAATGCAAGATGGTGGGATGGGGGGAAGATTTGGAGATGAGGTGATTTGAGTGTTTGAACGCCGAAAAGGGGGAAGAAAGGAGCCGTTTGGGTTTTGAATGAGTCGGTTCTTGACGCAACGTAGCGGACGGTCGCGTTCATGTCGCGACGCTTAAGGCCGTCGCGACATGGTCGCGACGCTCCGCTTTTGCGCGACATAAAGGCGACACCCCTTCCCGTCGCATCATCAACAAAGTCCAATGCGTTTACAGAAAAATTCAATTCAATTCATTCAAATGCAAGTCATTACATGCTCTAATTCTTTCTATGCAATCAAAATAAATGCTACAAGTCCTTTCCTAGCTACCATCTTGCCTACAAATCAAATCAAATCAATTGGTTCTCGCCACTGGCTGAATTTCCTTCAAAGCTTCGATATATTCTCTAATCCCGTCATTGTCCTCCTCCACCTCGGCTTGAACTACGCTCATCGCGCATCCCTCCCAGTGGACGACGGCGCTACGCATATCGCGCTCGTCCTGTGCATCACCTCTTTTCCTCTCTTGGATGGGCGGGAAGTGTGAGAGGATTGGGACCACCGTGCGAGCCGCACCGCATTGAAGATAGCAACGGTCCAGATTGTAGGAAACTAATCCTTCGTTGCCTAGAAGCCTCAAGGCGAACCCAGTGCGTTGGGGGAGATGAATTATCCGGCCATGCATGAATCGGGGGCGCATGTCGAACTCAATCACGGTCAACTTGCGGAGGTACTCGCGCCATCCTTGTATCCCTTTCACTTGAGCCGTTTTGCACCAAGCTCGATTGCTCATATGAAGTCGCCCTCCCATGTACGCCAATGGGTGGTTCAGCATCGTTTTGCACTCCGTGGTCAGGTCCCCTGCCGATCCGAATTGGATGTGCATTCCCATCCATAACTCGAGGGCGATGACCGATCCATAGAAAGGACCCCCGAGTGCTGCAGAAGTCAGACCGGCATACAGGAAACCCAAGACAGCTTGCCCAATTTTCATACCTTTAGAAATGGAGTCAATAATGCTAAGGTTGCCAAAAGAGATGGCGCCGTCAGATTCTGGGAAGAGTATGATGCCATAAATACATATAGCGGCTGCCTTGGCAATGGCGGCATAGTTCGTGGTCTTCCGTTTGCACTGGGAGGTAATCCACTGTGCGATTGGAAGAAGGTGGATGTGCATACCGCTCGTCATGGAGTAGAGGTCGGGTTTCCTCATGGTGATGTACGCCAAGATGCTCCAAGAGTTGATTTGCTCCACTGTGTAGGAAATTGTCGGTTCTTCGCCCCTTTGATAGCGTGGGAGGCCAAGCATGATCTCCAATTCCTCCAAAAGAATCGTCGCTTCAAACCCGGGGAAGACGAATGTATTTGTTTGCGGATGCCACAGCTCCATCATTGCCGTGACACTTTCCCACACGTGCACCATCTTGTTGTAATTCTTGGCCAGCACAAAGACGGTGGACAACCCCCACTCCTTCAAGTGGCCAATAGACGTAGGCGGCAATAGCTCGAGCATAGGCACTAGCCATGGCACTTTTGAGAACCGCCTTTGGCCGGGGAGGATATGAAATAGAAGAAGAAACATGAAGAACGGAGGGGAAAATAAGAGAAAGGAAGAGCAAAACAGGGGAAAACAGAGTATAGTACAGAAAATTCAGAACTTGAGAAGAAAGAACACTTACTTGGAGCTCCGGGCGCATGTAGATGTGCCCCGGGATGGTGGAGAGTTCCTTCAGATCGGCATAGGAGTCCCTAGCGGCTTTTGGGCCAGAGTAAGGAGGAATATCCTCCTGGAATGCAGAAAGCTTCCTCTTCATGTCTGCAAAAGAGAGGGGAAAAGCTTGAATCTGGAAGAAAAGAGGAGAGAGGAGATTAGCTGCGGGATTAGCTCTCCCAAACTGTCTATTTATACAATCTTAAGGGTTAAAAACCCACTCTAATCCCGAAACTAGGTGTTAGGATGAGATTAGAAGAGGTTTAGGAGTCCTAGTGTTAGTCTAGATGTCTTAGGATAAGGGTGAGCTCCGGTTTCCTGGTGTTTCCAAGCTCTATCCGAGTCGCGACACCGCGACCTGACGCGACAAAGTCGCGACAGGGTGCTGCGACGCGACATTGACGCGGTCATCCAGAACGTCGCCTCTCTACCAAAGGGGTTGTTTTCATCTCTGTACTGTGTATATATGTTGTTTGATTATTTATGATTGTTGTGTTTGTTATCTCATTGTGTTTATTTCTTGTCAAAAAACAAGAAAACAAACAAATTCAGAAATTCAGAAAATCGAAAAAGGGGACTTCGTCACAGGTAAGTCAGGTATTATATCTCTACCCCTACTCCTCGCATTACTATATGATATCCTACATATTATATCATTTCAAGGACCATATGGTTCTTAATGTGTTCTGGGATTTGAGTTCCCCTCTACCAAAAATAGTGATAATCTAGGTGCACATTGCTAATCGATGGATAGGCCATTAAGTTGTTTAAGTTCGGGGATGATAGATTCAGGCCTGCACTGCGGTTGTGGGTAGTCTCTTAACCCGTCCTTATTTTGACTTGACAATATTATCATTGATATATTTTTTATTTTCTCCCTTTATTTGCATTCGTTGTGACGATTTCTTTTATTTTAGCCCAGCATGCATCATGTAGGACTTTGAGCTTCCCTGATTCATTCTAGACTCTTGATGAGCCCTCGTTGAGTGCCCAATCATTCTCCAGCTCCAAAACAAGAAATCCCAATTCCACTCCGAGTCGGAAGGTTTGCCTCCGAGTGAGTTGTTCCCGTCAGTATGACAAGAATTTCCCTATCTGGATTATCTATCCGAATTCTCCTTTTCCTTCGATCCGTTTTGGTTGTGAACCGCTCCCAGGACAGAGTCATGAGTTACCTGCCTGGAACGCACATGTCCCTCTACAATGAAACCTACAGGCCAATCGGCTAGGGTACCTCTCAATCGAGGGGTTGATCGTCCTCTTTTCTCCTTCTCGTCCAGATTTATGTTCTTCTTGGCATCCTGCTCGAGCAGCTGACTCGGGGCTTTCACGAAGATTCCAATTGCCTGTTAGTTATACCGGTTGTCTCTTTACCTTGGCTCCCACTTTTCAGTCCACTCCGCGTCATCTCCGTTCCGTCGTCACTTCGTGACACCTCCACTCCACTTCCGCTTCGCTACCCTGCAAAGAGGAAACCAAGGAGGGGCAATCTGTAGACACCCGGTTCTGGCTAATTGGCTGAACTATATTTCTTGTTATCTTAGTAGACCCCTAATTGGTCACTCACCTTGAGCCCATCATTAGCCTTGTTTGAGGTCCATTAAACCATTAAAATGCCTTGAAATCCCGCATATTATCACTTTGAGAGAGTCCTTGGGGCTTAAAAAACTCTTATCTTATCATATGATTGGCTGATAATTCACCTTTTTCGGATTTATTGTCACGACGCATCGTGGCCACGCGTCTCTATGTCGCGACGGTTCTGGCTGCCGCGACAGCCCATGCATTATCCATGCACGTGGGTAATGCTGTCACGTCGATCCACCCCGTCACGTCTTAGTCACGGTCCTAGGATACGCCGCGACAATGGCCGAACCCTCTGGCCATCATAACTGCCCCCTATTTATCCTCTTATAAATCTAGCTTAATCCCTAGGGGTTATCCCAACCCCTTGGGCGGGATTTAGGCCCTAGGGACTCTCCTAAGGATTTCTAAGGACTCTATATCCGATTTTGATGAACCTTTATCTCCCATTTTTAATTTCTGAGCCATTTTAACGAGATAATGTCATTTATTCTCACCCCAAGTTCTATATAAACAAGGCCCCTCCTCAAGGACGAGGGAGAGCCTCATTACCACCCCGAAGGGCTGCCAAAATTCCCTCTCACCCATACTTAGCATCGCAGCCACTCATTTTTACCATTTCCCTTCACATTCCACTCCGCAAAGCTACTCTTCTACCATCAATAGAGCACGGACCATGAAGAGGGTGACCCCAACGATCTCCTGGATCAGTTGCACATCTTTGGAGCTGTACCCACGCCAGGGTGTCGCCCCAATGGGGCTCATCTTCTTCCTCCTATTTCTACATGCATTTTTGTGTTATTCCTAGATAGAGCATACTTACTATCCACCCACGTTTTCCCACACCCATAAGGGGTTCAAAACCACCCCAGGTGCGTTCCCACCATGATTCCCCATTTCCCTCCATTTTTAGAATAGATACTATGCTTAACATATTCTAATAGGGTGTTTTCTTTGTGATTTTCTTTGATTGGCAGGCAAACAAGTGAAATCTACGAGAAGCTCTGGTTCTCTAGCCGGCTGGAGGACGAGAAGAAGGTCCATATCTAAATTCTCTCGCATTCAGAGAACGCGACGGCGGAGAGTGACGCGACCTTAGACGCGTCAACATAAGCCGACGCGATACCAGCTATCGCGACGGCCATGGCGATCGCGACACCAGGTTCGTTTTTTTTTTGTTCTCTTTCCTTTTCCTAGTTTAAGTCAACCATTATCTTATTCCTATTCTTAGGCGACTTGCTAGGTGGCGATCACATCCATATTTCATGCTACTAGTTTTAGCACACGTTTGCGTGTAGAGGGGAGCACAATCCCTGTGATTACAACTGGTGTCGACACAATGCTTCAAACACAAGGCAAAATAAGGCAGAACTGGTCAAGTAGTGTCGACACTAGATCAAGTAGTGCCGACACTAGAGACAGCTCCCAGAAACCTTCTGGGTCAATCTGGGACAGTGTGTCGACACTAGTTCAAGTAGTGTCGACACTAGAGGCCTTCCCAGAACACCTTTTGGGCTAATTTGGGACAGTGTGTCGACACTAGAGGCCCTCCCAGAAAAAAAAAACATATAGGTCAGGGGTAACTCGAAAACACATCTCATGCAGTGATTTACTTACCCTGCTTATAACTCTCTAAAGAATGACTTTTAGACAAAATGTTCAACACAAAATATGACAAGGACAACAAGTAGAAGAACTTTTATGTTGGGGGTTTGATCGAATTCGGTCTCTAATCTCGAGAAATATATGAAGAACATAAAGCTAAGTGCAGCCCGAAATCATAGTATCATGCAGCGACTCTCTTACCATGCTTATAACTCTCTAACGATATATTTTTGGATAAAATGTCCAACATAAAAGATGATGTTGACTACAAGTAGAAGAACGTTGATGAAGGAAGTTTGGTCTAATTCGGTATACAATCACATGCATACTAAGAAGAATGGGAAAAGCCCTAACTGCGCGTGACTTAGGAAAAACTACGAATACACAATGTATACTCCATGAAAATTAGTCGAATCAAGTGCAAATGAACCTAGACTCGAAGATCTACATGATGGTTTTGGTTTTCTTTAATCTTGGCCTGAGAACACCTACCTTTGAATGCTAATAACTCTCTGCAGATTTTTGGGTTGATGCAGAGCGAGGTTGAGGAAGACCACGTTTTCCCCAGCCGTTCTCCACACCTCCAGCGCTCCAACCTTGCTGCTCACGACCCCAACTTGTTGCTAACCCTTTACAAAATGTTTTGTGAGGAGTCCTTATAGTTTTAGAGTTCTAATTCATGTCCCAATGGAACTAGGAAAGGGGCTGCGAATTCTGCTTTCTACTCTCCAACAAATCTGGGATTCTCTCACCCAAAGGAGGTAGCAACAGTTTAGGAAACCTCCTCTTAGAGTTGGGTCCGGTTTTGGCTTACTTTACATGACTAATCATCCTAATTTTAACCCTAAATTACCCTCCCTAATTATTACATAATTACATACACGAATTTCTAAGTATTTCTTGTCCCAATTTTTATCCTTGGGCCAAATGTGCTCCATTGGCCCAATCTTGTTAATGGGTTATTAATACATGATATTGGAAGTCTCTCCAATATGTTTATTTAATTTATGGTTGGGTTATTTTTCCGTGTTACAATTTTTCCTTTATTTCTAAAATTTTGCATCACTAAATTTTCGGGGTGTTACAATAAGAGTGGGATCAGCTAAAAAATCAAAATCCACAGACCAACGAATGAAACGAAAGAGAAAACCCTTCAGGTAAAGGTTCTTCCGGACAAGCACCTTCAAGAAATCTTCCTCATCAAAGAATCGAAACAGGAGATGCCTTGGGTTAAGAATGCTAATAATGCAATCACCCTTGAGAACTAGTCTTTGGGACAGGCAACTCTTAATGTCAGGGATAGAAGGCCTACCGTAGGAGCATTTAGCCACAATAGCCAACCTCAAGGGTTGTTCAGACTTCCGGATCTCTTCCTTGGAGAAGTAAACAGTAGGCAGACCATCATCAGTGAACGCCAGTGCTTTTAAAGCTAACTCAATCTTTGAAGGACGCAGAGATGAAGCCAGAGCAGCTGCAAAGGATCGGTTCTCCAACTCACTGGAGACAGCCATTGCTAGCAAGCTTCCTGCCGGCAACCAACAGGCCGCCGGCAGGGGAGGAAAGAATGCCCAGGAACCAAGAAACGTAGAAAAAACCCCAGAGCCTCTCTCTCTAGAAACTAGAGAGAGAGAGAAGGTCGCTTCTACTAACCCGAAGTCTTCTACATGCTTCTTTAGAAATTCGCCCAAAACTCTAGCTCAAATGGATATAATGCTTCTTGCACAATGGGTTCTTTGTTGGGGGCTTGGAAAATGTGTTATATATATACCTCAACCCAAAAGATCACAACATGGACGAATCTTTGAGCAGAGACCTAATGGAGAAAAGTGTCCATCTAATTTAGGAAACTGTGTTTCCATAATCGATCGACCGGTTTTAGGAAACTGGTTGTCCGATTCATGATCTGGACTTGAAATCTTTATGCTACTCTTCTATGTGTCGACATGTCTTCCTGATTCGTCATTCGATTTGTTAAAATCGGTCGTCTAATTTCCGCACTGTCCCCAAATCAAAGCTATTGGGACGATCTGTAACATCTTGATTTTTTTAGAATAAATAATCTTAAGAAAAACTAGTTAATCAATTTTAATGTTACACTTGATTAAGTGTACCCCACGATATCATTACCAAAACTATTATAAAAGTAACGCATAAATTTACATGCTAGCCAAGATAAATCTAAAATATCAACTTAAGTAAATAATGTTTGTAATTAATAGAAAAGGGTTAAAGAAATTTTAGTAGGGTTGTGTATATATATATATATATATATATATATATATATATATATATATATATATATGTATCTATTTCACTGTCCACCTACGTAACATTGGTTACGTATGAACTTTCTACGTGTTATCCCATGGTTAAATTTTCACGACGTGGGTTTAATCCGTAAGAGGAGCCCATCAGAGTGATCACCATCGTCCAAGTGTACCTTACTCCGTGAATTATCTTAACTTGTGAAATGCCCACGCACATGCTATATAAGTCGAACCTTCGCCAAAGGCTCTAGTTGCTCGCTCCTCTCATCGCCGAATTTGTGGAAGAAAAAGAGGAAGAAGGCAAGGAGCCTGTGCAAGAGTGAAGTTCTTCTATTGGAACTCAGTTTTTTCCTTCATAAGGTAGGATACTGTCTTCTCTCTTTCTTTACTACCTTTACGACGATTGTTCTGTTTATATTGCCTAAGTTAGAACTCAAGTGTTTATATTGCCTATAGTAGAACCTCATGAGTGAGTTTGTATTAGCATGTTCCAACACTAAGTCCACTCCCAACCACTATCTTAAATTAGAAACTAAACTAGTTCTGAAACGTCGCCGGAATCGGTTGACCGACTGATCCTATCAGTCGACCGACCGATCCTATTAGTTGACTGATCTCCTTCTATTTTTTTTGCTTGAGAGAGAAAAAGAAGAGAGATGAGTAACCTAAAGCTTTTCATTTCCCTTGAAAAGAGTGAGGCTAATAACTCATGAGAAACCATTGGAGATAACCAATTGGGGGCTTGCTAAGCCCTTTGTCCAGTAACCAGTATGGCATCAACCCCAACATAATGATTGTTGGACCATTTGTTCAGTAACCATTGTGATTATGACATCAATCGATGTCCAGGCTAATTGTAAGGCCAATTGCTAGATTGTTGGATACCTTGTTCAGCAATCGAAACCCTTAGTCACCAATCGATCCCCATTTATAGGCTCAATCGAAAGGATAGAAGACCAATCGCTAGAATGGTCACCAATCGAAAGGCCCACTAGGGTTGTTCAGCAATCGATGTCCATAACACCAATTGGATGGTTTTGGGACCATTCCTTTCACCAATCAGTATTTCCTTCACCAATTGATGATTTTAATGACCAATCGATATTTGGACCTTTTCCTTCACCAATCGATATTTGAACCTTTTCCTTCACCAACCAATGGCCTCAGTCACCAATCGATGGTTTTAATGACCAATCGATATTGCCTTCAACAATCGATATATCCTTTGTAACGACCCTGAGAACCCGACCCTCGGCCCAAGCCGACGACCCGATTTTCGTAGTCACCGCCCACGGATCCGAAAACCCGAAAGGGCTGTAACACAAGTCTAATAGAATATGTAAGGAAAATAAACGTCGACTACAAAACTAGGAGCATACATGCAGAAGCATAAAGAAGAGCAAGATCACTACGTATCGCTCTAGGTACAGTCCCAACACACACACACAACTAGTATAAGTAAAAAGGGGGAGGACAGAGCCCTTCAAAGCATACCCCGAGGGTGAAGTACAACTGAAGGGGCAAACCCACTACTAGCCATAGGGACGACGACTACCACTCCGTCTCCTCCACCCGACGTGCACCCGGCTGCTGTTGAGAAGTCTCACCTGAAAAAAGAAGGGATGAGCTTCACAACAGAAGCTTAGTAAGGACTACCAATCTCCTACTGGCTCTAACAGGAGGGAAAGAATATATATACAAAGTAAATGACAACAGATATATATATTCTACTCTATTCAAGAAAGTGCGGAAGCAAAGCTAACTAACCAGCGACGGTATGAAAAAGACACTGTGGTCAGAAACTCCGTACGATCTGCACGTTGTGACCACCACACGGCTGGTAACATAGACAGAGGAACCTTACCTGGACAAGAGACACTAGCTACGGAAACCACTACCACTAGTCAACCGGTCAGGAGCGTTTGCTGACTCCTTACCCTCGACCCAGGTCCAAACCTCTATTCTCGTTAGAGTGGGGGCAGGAGCACAAGTAACACAACAGTAACAGCCGTAGTCTGGCCGGACTACAGTCCCACGCTTCGCCTCTATAGGTGGTTTCGGGGCCACAAAGAGCGAGGCAGTGAGAAAAAGGACTGGCTGGCCTGCACTGGGTAGAACTCCGCCATCCTCGGTGTCCCAGACCAACCAAGAGAGCTCTACAAATGACTCAACACCGCTGTCCTAACCACCGTTTCCCCCTCTACTCTAGAGTCTGTGACTCGAGTACGCTCGTCGCCCCGAACGCTCCCTCTAAGGCGCACGAGGATGGGGGGTCCCAAGTAAACGGTAACAACCTCTCTCACGAGACATGCCCTTAGGTGCCGAGCACCGGGCGAACGACTAGTGTAGGACCGTACTAGGAACTAGCACTGGTGCCACAGGTACAGAAAGGACCAGAAACAGCAAAGGCTCTATGAGAAATAGAACTCTGCAAGTACTTACCTAAATCTGATACTATTACGACGCCACAGGCTGTTGCGACACTGTCGTGATGCCAAGGTCGGCCGCGACCATGTCGTGACGCCCTAGGGCATCGCGATGATGTCGCGGCGGCCATGCCGGTCACGACATCATCGCGACCTCTATGCCGGTCATGACCTCAGTCAAAAGTGGTTCCAGGACAATCCTCCCAAGGGTCACCCCAAAACCGTACAAAAACACATCCACATGAAGAGGGGAGTATGGGAAACACTATAGAAACTTCTAATCAAGGAAAACCACCCTCAAACCCCATAAAGCATGCATTACAAGGAAATCTACACTCGAAGGAAACCTTACTCACCACGAGTATGGACCTCACACCCCACAATCCCCAGAACCACAGAGAAACAAGGATCTTAAGGGTAAGGGGAGCATGCTAGAATGAGAGGGAAAGAGGGGTCCCTACCTCAATGAGTAGAGCCGACCCGTTGGGGCCTTCATGTCGGAATGGCCACCTCTTCCTCACTCCTAACACCACACGGACGTCACCTACATGAACGGGGCGTCACCTCCTCGCCAAGAACACCCAAGAATCACCGGAGAAGCAAAGGGGCTTGGAGGGGGACGAAGAAGGGAGAAGAAGAAGAAAGGAAGGGGAGAGGGGGAGAAGGGTCGCCTGTCTCTATTTTGAACTGACAGCCCCCAAGACGCGACGGGTCGGGTCGGCGCGATAATACCCTTGTCGCGACCGCCCTGTAGGTTACGACCATGTCGTGACTGCCTACCGCGGCGCGACACCAAAAGCGGTCAAACCTTAAAGATCGAGAAAACCATAATGTGACGGCCTGCTAGGTCGCATCAACACTGTACGTGCTTGACACCCGACAAGGCCATTCTGACATGTTGGGTTGAGTGTGTTTTGGAACTTCCTAAAGTTGTATTTTAATGATATCCAATGAACATCACTCATACCTTGATTTTGATGATGGCATACTGTGATCTAAATGATGACATACTGTGATATTGATGATGACATATCATGATGTTAATGATGAGATATTATGATCTTAATGAAGACATGTTGTGATTTTAATAATGATATATTGTGATTTTGATGATGACATACTGTGATTTTGATGATGACATGTTGTGATTTTGATGATGATATATTGAACATGTTATACATTTTATACATATCACAATAATGCTTAAACAACATGTTTTTGATGTTTAATATCTCATATTTTAATGATAATATCTTGTACTAATAGTTTATGTGTTAAATTTTCAGGTTCACACATTTTTGTCTTGGCAGTGTCGACACTAGCTCACGGCAGGTCGACACTAGTCCCAGATTCCAGAAGACCCAGTTGCCAGAAAAGGGAGGGCAGGTCGACACTAGCTCAAGGCAGGTCGACACTAGTCCCAGATTCCAGAAGACCCAGTTGCCAGAAAAGGGAGGGCAGGTCGACACTAGCTCAGGGCAAGTCAACACTAGACCCAGTTTCCAGCAGACCAGTTTGCCTAACTGGGAGAGCAGGTCGACACTAGATCAGGGCAGGTCGACACACTCCGGCTGAAAGTCAAAATTGTAAATTTCTCTGTACACGTGGATGATTGGGATTTAGGGGATTTGACCTAGGGTTCCGTGCCCATGCACCCCAAAGCACTTTATGGACATATGGGGCTATAAATACCCATGTTCCTTGTACCCCAAAGGATAGAGAGCCCATACACTTCCTGAAGAACCTTTTTGGCGGCTGAAAGGGGCTTTCGAGATCTGTCTCCACCTCCAGAAGCTTCAAGCCATCCTTTCAAAAGGAAGGACAAGGGAATCAAGGGGAATCCCTGGAGAGAAGGTTGTTGTGCAAGGCAAGGGAGCAGATCCAACTGAAGAGGCGGAGGAGAAGAAGGATTTCTGGCATTTCAGATGCCATCAAAGCAGAGCATCGCCATTTGAGGAGAATCTCCATCGAATTCCATCAAGCCTCCTCAATTGAAGCGTCTCCAAGACCTCTTCATCGAAGAACACTCTTTCTACATCTATTTCCCTCATCTCAGAGTTTGTTCTTCCTCATTTCGTCTGTGAGATTTGTTCATGAAGTTCTGCACAAATTTTCTGTGTACGAATCTGTTTTGAATCAGATCATTGCTAGAGGATCTGATCTCTTTTGTGTTTGATCTAGCTTTTGTACTCTGAGCCGTCGAGCTCTGGTTTGTGAGTCGTCGCACTCACTGTGTGGTTTGAACCGTCGTGCTCAATTTGGAGTCGTCGTACTCCGGTTGTTGTTTGAGCCGTCGTGCTCAGTTTGGAGTCGTCGTGCTCCAGGTGTTTCTTGAGTCGTCGTGCTCAAGGGTGTTTGGAGTCGTCGTACTCCTGTGTGAGTTGTACTCAAGGTTTTTGAGTAGTGTGGCCTCACTGTGTGAGGGGTGGACGTAGGAGTCACTGGAGGTGATTTCCGAACTACCTAAAAATCCTCTGTGCAATGGTTTGAATTGTGGTTTGTTTGTGTATCTCGCTAGATGCATGCATAGGGATTTCGTTCACACTACTAATTGATTTGCTCACACACACTAATCACACCTCAGATCAGTAAATTGTTTGGGTGAATTGATCTCTGATTTGAAGTAATTTTTAAATTGCTTAAGCTTCCGCGCTAATTGGTGTTAGATCTATTCAACCCCCCTTCTAGATCTGATCCATCCACCCATCCGATCCCCAACAATTGGTATCAGAGCGGGTTAATGTCTATCTCTGATCTGATTTGATTGCTTCTGTTTGATCTCTGTGTTAATTGCTTGAATTGGTTGCTTGCTCTTTCACCATCTCATTCTAATTGATGGATTCTCGAGGATTTGTAGCCGAAGGCCATTCCATTAATAGACCACCATACTTTGATGGGTCTGATTATTCATACTGGAAAAATCGCATGCAAGTTTTTCTTAGGGCTCAAAACTATGAAATCTGGAGGATAGTTGAAGTGGGTCCTTATGAAAATCAGGGAGATGAGGAAAATTGGACTAGAGAGCAGATTAGGAAAGCTACTCTTAATTACAGTGCCATGAACATGCTTCAGTGTGCAGTCCACCCTAAAGAATATTCAAGAATATCCATGTGTAAATCTGCTAAAGAAATGTGGGATAAACTTGAATTGATGTATGAAGGAACATCTCAAGTTAGGGAAATCAAAGCAAACATACTTGTTTCTGAATATGAATTGTTTATGATGAAATCTGATGAATCGATTTCTGAAATGTTTGCTAGGTTTATGATAATTGTCAATGGACTGAAGGCATTAGGTAAGGAATACACTGATGCTGATCTGGTAAGAAAAACTTTGGCTCTCTATCATCTGTATGGCACACAAAGGCTACAGTGATTGAAGATTCTAAGGATTTATCCAAAATCTCCTTGGATGAACTCATAGGATCTTTAATGACTTATGAAATAAATCTGAAGAGAAATGAAGAACACATGCTTAAGGCTAAACCAGTAGCACTTAAGGCTTCATCAAGCATCAAAGAGAAAATCAAGAAACATCAAGTTCTAATGAGTCTGAGTTTAATGAAGATGAACTTGACATCATGACTAGACAATTCAGAAAAATTTTAAAATCAAGAAGAAGAAGATTCAATGAAAAGAAACAATATTCTTCTAATAAAAGGAATGCCTCTTCTTCAAATTGTAATGATAGTAGAAATCAAAAAACTAATGAACATATTGATTGCTACAGGTACAACAAGAAAGGACACATGAAAGGTGAGTGTCCTGAGATCAAAAAGGACAAATATGAGAAGAACAACAAATTGAAGAAGCCAAAAGCCATGATTGCAACTTGGTCGGATGAAGACCAAAGTGAGGATGATGAAGAGAACTCTTCAAGTTCAGTAAATGAGGAGATATGCTTCATGGCTAACAAAGTGATGGAAAGAACTCACAAAGAAAAGGAGCAAAAAGAACTCAGAAAACTATGGCTCTCACAGCAAAGTCTAAGAGTTCAGAACACTCTTCATCCTCTTCAGAACACAAGAGTTCAAATGGGTCTAAAAGGTCAGGTAAATCAACTCCAGATCCATTTGTGCATTTCAATTCTGATTCTGATGAAGATGAGGGCATGTCTTATGCTGAATTGATTAAATTCTGTGAAAAGATACAAAGTCTTAATGTACAACTGAACACTAAAAATAAAGACATGAAAAAGACTTTAAAACGTTGCCATAAAGAAAGTGAAAACTTGAAAAATACACTTGAATTGCTCCAGAAAAATGACAAAGATCTTTTAGAAGAAATTGCGAATTTGAAAAATGAAATTGAAAATTAAATTCTGAAAAAGAGAATTTGGAAGATGAAGTCCAAATCTGTGAAACTAAATTGAATGGATTGAAAGAAAACCATGAGCTATTGAAATCAAAAGTCATTGATCTGGAAAATGAAAAAGAAGAATTGATTGATCTCAATAACAATTTCAAATTTGATAATGATCAATTAAACAAACAAATCTCTAATATGGCTCATGATCATCAAATAAATGAGAGATGCAAACAACTTGTTGAAGAAAATTGTCACTTAAAAAGGAAGATTGAAGGCTTGTTCCATGACAGACCATTGGAGAATGAATGTAGCAATTTGAGTAATAAAATTTCTGACTTGGAAAAACAAATTGCTCAATTTGAAAATGAAAAGAACAAGATGAAAAATGGTTTGGATGTTATGCTAAACAAGCTTCAAACTTCAGAAAAAAAAGTTGTTACATTAAAAGCTGAAAAACAGAAGATTGAAAATGAATTGAAGAACACAAGTCTTGCTTCTGTTAGAACTAAGAAAAATGAAAAGAAAAGCACAATAACATTTGTGAAATCTGCTGTGAACAAGAACCCTGATATCTCTAATGGAAAACTAGTGAAAGTTCTTGTTCAGAAACAGAAAGAGAAAAAGGAGAATGCCACTGTCAAGAAGATTCATCTACCTTCTCCATTAATTCAAAAAACTCCAAGGCAAGTTCAAAATTCACATCATGCCAAGAGCCACCAAAAGGTACCTCCTTCTCCTCATGGTAAGCCTCCTCACATGAAAAGGAGATTTCAGCAAATGCATACATGCCAAGGTAAGTACCAGGTAAAAAATGCTCTCATTTGCTTTAATTGTAATAAACATGGTCATCTTGCCAAACATTGCTGGAATATAAATCAAAATTTCAATAAACATGCCAAATCAGTCCAATGCTTTCATTGTCATAAAATTGGTCATATTTCTAGGGACTGTTGGTACATAAATGATTTTGTTGTGCATGCTCAGAAATTCCAGTCTAATGCTCATGCTCATACACATAGGAATAAACATCATGTTCATACTGAAAATGTTCAGAAATTCCATGTGTATAGGCATAGAAATGTTGCATAAAATCATTTTGTTTCTGCTCATATTAAAAATCCAAAAAATAGAAAACTTCATGAAAACATAGATGCATTGATCAAGGCAAAAAGAAAATATGGAACTAATTATGCTCATAGTTCTATCAATGAAAGAAATGCATCTATACAAAAATTAAAAGCATTTTGGATTCAGAAATCTTTGTTGCAATCTAACATTGATTTCATTGCAGGACCCAAACAAGTGTGGGTCCCAAAACCAGCTTGATCAGCAAGCTGAGAAGTCTTGCAGCCATACACTGTAAATGGATTCAAGATATTGGCTGTGCAAGGCTAGAAATGATTGAAGAACACAGGTAAAATCTTTGAAAAAGAAATGAAGACCATTCAGGTAAAACTTCTTTATTATTTCAATTTTGAATTGCTTGAATTGAAACGAATGTTTAATTTCTATCTGAAAAATGAGAAATGTGTTTCAATGCTACTCCCATCAATGAACTTTGTGTCATAACAATTGGAATCATGTTTGTGTTATCATGCATGCTTAACTGTTCCCATGAGTCTGTGTGCATACTAACTGCTTTGACTTCTTGGTATATCAAATGATGACATGGGGAAAAACAAGTTATGCTTGTTTGGAAACTATCATTATGCGTGAGTAAAATACTCCGCCAAGTACCAAAAGTCATGTTATGCTTAAAGCTAATTGTGCTCATAATCATGTGTGAATTGCTTGCTAACCTTTTCATTCCATGCACATATTAAGGGGGAGTAAATTTGAAAAAGTGCAAAAATGTTTTTCAATAAATGCAATGAATTTCATGCTAAAAATAAAGTGTAATTGACCCTTTTTGCAGTAACTATGTAGTATATCAAATGGTGAAATGTGAAAGGACAAGTTAGGCTTGTCTGGAAACCATCATCATGCGTGAGAAAAATTCTCCGCCAAGTATCAATAGTCTTTTCTGCATAAAGGTCATCAAGCAAAATGAAAATCTCAAAACTTTATTTTGAGTCTTTGCAAAATTCTTCTCCTTCAATAAATTGCCTGTTGATATATGCTTGATCATGTTCATACTCTTTCTGTGCAAATTGCTTGGAATGAACATATCTGAATTGCTTAAATGATCATTTCATATCATGCATATCCTATGGGGGAGTGAATTCGAAAGAATCTTTGAGTGAAATGCTGGAGAAATTTGCTGGAGAAATATTCTGTCATATCTGATTCATCATTAACTCCCATTCAGTTTGTTGATAAATATTCTTGCTCATAAATTCCTCACTCTCACATTGCATTGACATTCTTGGTATATCAAATGGTGATTTGAAGAAAGACAAGTCAGGCTTGTCTGGACACTTTCACTATGCGTGAGTATATTTCTCCGCCAAGTATCAAGAGTCTTGTATGCAATTGTTGAGGGGGAGTCATTGTCATATCTCTTGACCTTACTTGTCTATTTTGAACCCCAAAATCATCAGAATTTTTGAGTCCTTGTGCTATTTTCTTATGAGAGAACTAAAACATTGAAACTAAACTCATTGTGCATTTAGTTTAATTTCAAAGATTCAGTATCATTTCAAGGTTAAGCAATCATAATACTAAATATTTTTAAAATGATTTGCAAAACACTATTATAGACACATGAGTGGCTTTAATATTTCACATGTGTATGTTTAAGCCTTATTTTTACCACATGTTAAGAATAATCTTTCTAAATTCATAGTCTTGACTTCTCTGGTCAAAGCAAACATATTCCTGCAAAATATCAAAAGAAAAATGATCAATCTGGAAAGATACAAACAGAGCAATGCAAATACTTGAACCACTGAGTAACCGGGCCATTTCACCTGACAAGTGATTTGTTTCGCGTCAAAAAGTGGAAATCAAAATTTTCAACTCTGTATAAGATAATGAAAGTTAAACCACTGAGTAATCAGGAGGTCTTGCATCTGATCAATGTGATCTCTTGCACTGAAAAGTGAGATTTAACTAATTTATTCTTGTATTCTTTCCAGTTAAAATTGAAAGAAAATCAAAAAGACAGGATAGAAAAGCTTAAGACCTTAATTAAGTTCATGTCTACTGAGTTTAGATCTATTATTTTACATTGTGTTAAACTTAAAGCTCCTAACATCCTTGTTAAATATTTCTGCTCATTCATTTAGGTCACTTTATTTCACATTTGCATCTTTATTTTAACCACATTCAGCTCATTATAATTTACTACTCTTTGTGTTGAGTGTGTCTTTGTGATTAAACTTTGTTACACAATAACAAAAACACAATAATGTCTCTCATATGTCAATATCATTTTGCCTCATTTATTTTGATCATTTCTGAACATTCCTTTCCCACATTTCATCTCTTGGTCTCCAACCATCTTTGTCTCTCTCTCTTGTCTATCCTTTTGATGCTGTCAAAAAGGGGGAGAAAAAGGCACATCAAAAAGGGGGAGAAATTGGCACTTCCAAAAAGGGGGAGAAAAGGCCTTCAAAGGGGGAGAAAGTTCTTTAAAGGAGAAAGGTCAAAGTGTGTATATTCCAAAAAGGGGGAGAAAAGGCCTTCAAAGGGGGAGAAAGTTCTTTAAAGGAGAAAGGTCAAAGTGTGTATATATCAAAAAGGGGGAATTATTGAAGTCAAGGGAGTCAAGATATTGGGAGATTGTGCATATGTTTTGTCATCATCAAAAAGGGGGAGATTGTTGGGTTGAGTGTGTTTTGGAACTTCCTAAAGTTGTATTTTAATGATATACAATGAACATCACTCATACCTTGATTTTGATGATGGCATACTGTGATCTTAATGATGACATACTGTGATATTGATGATGACATATCATGATGTTAATGATGAGATATTATGATCTTAATGAAGACATGTTGTGATTTTAATAATGATATATTGTGATTTTGATGATGACATATTGTGATTTTGATGATGACATGTTGTGATTTTGATGATGATATGTTGAACATGTTATACATTTTATACATATCACAATAATGCTTAAACAACATGTTTTTGATGTTTAATATCTCATATTTTAATGATAATATCTTGTACTAATAGTTTATGTGTTAAATTTTCAGGTTCACACATTTTTGTCTTGGCAGTGTCGACACTAGCTTAGGGCAGGTCGACACTAGTCCCAGATTCCAGAAGACCCAGTTGTTAGAAAAGGGAGGGCAGGTCGACACTAGCTCAGGGCAGGTCGACACTAGTCCCAGATTCCAGAAGACCCAGTTGCCAGAAAAGGGAGGGCAAGTCGACACTAGCTCAGGGCAGGTCGACACTAGACCCAGTTTCCAGCAGACCAGTTTGCCTAACTGGGAGAGCAGATCGACACTAGATCAGAGCAGGTCGACACACTCTGGCTGAAAGTCAAAATCGTGAATTTCTCTGTACACGTGGATGATTGGGATTTAGGGGATTTGTAAGGCCCTCGAATTTTATCCTTATTATTTTATTGTGTGCAATTTTATGCTTGTGTATGTATATGCATTATCGTGTAAGTATTATGTATACATTATCTTGGTGTACTTATGAATGTATGTATAAACTTAGTTGTATGTATATATCGGTTGATTTCGTGACATAGTGAGTGTGTGCATTACACCCTATGTATTGCATGCATGAACTTAGGAGAAATTAGGGTTTTGCATGGTTTTGGGTTCTGGCCGAAGGATTAGTCGACGTCAACATGAATGGACGTTCACTTATTGTTAACGTCCATATAGGTGGACGTCGATTATTCAGTCGACGGCCATATCGGTGGACGTCTATATCCTGACAGACCAGTCTGCAGCAGCATGGTGTGCCATGCCTTGATGGGAGATACCAACCACTCCCCAACGGCTCCTTGGCCTTCCAACCGACCTCTTGCGTGGGGTGAGAGGGTCCTCTCTTAAGAGAGCCCTTGTTGCAACCTCTAGAGCTCTCTTGGCTCTTTGCAAAGAGATAAGAGAAAACCCTAGTGAGCTGTGAGAAAACTTGGAGTTTGGAGGCTTTGATCCGGCGATCCAAGGCCTCTTCTGGAGATCTACTTCGACAAGGAGGGAGACAACACATCCGGCTACACATCCCCGACCCTGGATTGCAGAGGGGAGCATCACAGAGGCCGGAGTGGAGACATCTTGGAGGCTTCTTGGGACTGCCCAAGGAGAGCTTCTCCAACCATTTTGATCCCTTTAGGAGTTTTTCCAAAGGCAAGTAACCCTTTCACCTTGTCCATGTATGTGTCTAGGAGGTTTCTATCATTTTTATGGATTTTCCTCGTGTCCTGGATCCCCTACATTCACCATTCTTTAGAGCTCGGACTGTGTTTTTACACAGGTCCGAACTGACGTCCAGATCTATTGCCGTTGAGATCTTGAGTCAGCGGCCAACGATGTTGCCGCCAACTCTTGTAAACGTCCATAGTATGCCGTTGAGTTCTTCTTGACAGAACAGTGAACTGTTCTGCCCTATATCTTTAAATTCCGGATTTCTGCGCATGAGGATATAATGTAAATTTTATATGTTATGTAAAATAGATAATGTGATGTGTGTGAAATTTCCTGTATTTTTGTGTGGATGGAATTAATTATTAGAATTATTAAAAGGCATGTGTAGGAAAGAGGTTACGCATGTTTAATTTTGTTCCCATGAATTCTGAGGAATTAAAGGCTGTGAAATTTTATGAACCATGTTTATATGTATCAGTCCATGCCCTGCAAACTTGGAAATTTTCCCATACTCATGCGAATTTTTATAATTTCTACAATGAGAAATAGAAAACATGTGTAGACCTTGCGAAAATTCTAGTAAATCGTGTGTTGGGAATTAAATTGGGAAAATTTCTTGTGCCAATATGTATGTGTGGTTCATGACTGTGCATGATTAAATCTGAAATCCATGCTATGTTCTATGTTAACTTAATTTATGAATGGCATGAAACCAAATGTTTTAATTTCTATAAATACATGTGAATTCAGAAAAATCTGAAAATTTGTATGTGTGTTCTTATAACCGAAAACAGCATGTGGTTAAATTTTCAGGAAAATTGATAACATTAGCCTACTCTATGAGATTTCCATGTGAAAATGAGCTACAAATACATGTACCATGATTTAGGTTAAATGATGTGCATTCCAATTAATCCATGAGAGCTAATAAATGTTTGATTTCTTTATTAGTAGCACCATGCTAGGGAAGAACAGAACCATGTGCATAAACAAGAAAGTGTGAATATCATATGTAAAACGTGTGTTAATCGGAATGTGTAATGTGTAAAATGTGCCGTGTGTGACACTGCTTCCATAGAGGGCTGTGGAACTGTATCATGGAAAGGTCCCCATGAGAAGGTTCAATGTGTTAAGATATCCTAAGGGCATTAGGATGAAATCCTGGAGGTGGACAAGTACCACTGGTTAGGGTGGAGACGTGTTCTCCCGGTCTGCGCAGTGCCAAGAGTCATCACTGTATTGCCTAGGTGATGTGCTATGTGTTATGTGTATGTGATGTGTCCTTCTAGCGGTGGTTTGGACCATGTGTCACGGCAAATAAATTGTGAAATGTGAATGTGAGCATGTGTAAAATGTGTATATGTGAACATGTGAATGTGAAATGTGAAATCATGTGAACTATTTATGTTAGAATGTGAACATTGTGTACATGTGAAATGTTTGAAAAATGAACCATGTGAAATATGGGAATGTGTAACCATGTGAAGTGAATGTGTTAGAGTATGAGACGATAATTCATGCTATGATATTTCTAATTCCATGTAAATTGCCATCATGTTATAGTCAAATTGGAAGTGTAGTTTTCATGTGATTAAATGAGTAGAAAGCATGTGATAGGGAGTGTTATGTGAAACATCTTAAACCATGTACCATGTGTTTTGACTTTGTAGAAATACCATGATAGGTTGTCTCTTATTGATGTTCAAGCATGCTGTATGATTGCCGTGCAAATTGAAATAGTAGAACCTACTATGATGTATGCATGAATGATGTGTATGGAGTTACTTGCTGAGTCTTTTAGACTCACTCCTTGCTTCGGCGTACAGGTTTAGTTGGTGACACACTTTTGGAGGAGACCGTGGAGAGCGACTCCGAGCGTGGAGAGTAGCTTGTGGAGTTGACGTTGTGTCCCTTTTTGTTTCATAGTATGTAAATTGTAGCTTGTATTAGAGTTATCATTTATGTAATTGTGGACAAATTATGTATTAAATGTAGAACTTTAATCTTGTGGACAATGTAGTTTGGTTTAATTTCAATTATGAAAGTTTAGTCCTTTAATTTGCTATATGGATCATGTATGAGAAATGTGGATGATGAAATGTGATGACAGTTAGTCCTTTACTTCCGCGACTCTGTGTCTATATTTGTGTATATCTCAATCATGTGATAGTGTTTGGGTAAATGTCCCACTGTGATAACCTTTACTATACCGACGTGGGTTGGTATAACCGTACCGGTATAATGAGGGTCGTCACAGAGATTGGTATCAGAGAGACCGATTGAGATCTTACATGAATATACATGAATCATCATCCTCATTGCATGCTAAATCTTTATAGATTGTCCACATGGGTAGAAACGACTAATAATGAATGAAAAAAAAAATAGATAAGAAAATGGTTAGGAAGCTTAGTAACCTAGCTCTAATTGGTGGCTAAAATTTTATTACAGCCATGGCTTCCCGTGGACGACGTGGAGGTGTGCCAGCTCGCGACGACGAGCAGAGGCGTGAGGAGCGGGCAGAGCAGCAGGCCCCGGCCCCACAGGGTCCTGTGCTTCCCCCACCACCGCCAGTGGATTATGGAGTCTTCATGCAAGGATTAGTGCAAGCCATGCAAACTCAGGCTCACACCCAGGCAGCACTCCAGGCCCAGTTGGAGGCCCAGGTAGAATAAGAAAACAACCTAGTAGTTTGCTATTTAAATTGCATGATATTGTGTTTATTGTATATCGTTATTGTTTGGTGTAGCAGGCTCAGGCCCCAGCTCAGGACCATGGTGGACCTTCCATCATGGAAAGATTCAAGAGGATGCTGCCACCCTCTTTCAAGGGGGAGAGCGATCCGTTGCTAGCAGAAAGCTGGATGAGGGAGATCGAGAAGATCTTCCGGGCCATCAGGTGTGTGGATGAGGACAAGGTTACTTTAGCCACCTACATGCTACAGGTATGTGTTAGTTTTGTGTTTCCTATTCCCTGTTAAGTTGAAGTTGTTTAGCGGTGCTTATGAAGGTTATGTTGCAGGAGAGAGCTGATGTGTGGTGGGCTTCATTACTACGTACACGGTTTGAGGACGGTGCGATTGATGTTGCTTGGGACGAGTTCGTGAGGCTCTTTCGGGCCAAGTTCGTCCCCGAGCACATCCAGGACAGGATGGAGCAGGAGTTCCTCACTTTGACTCAGGGCTCCATGACCGTACTCGAGTATGAGGCCAGGTTTGCAGAACTATCTAAGTATGCACCTCACATTGTGGCAGATGAGCGCAGGAAGGCAAAGAAGTTTGTGATGGGCCTTAAGCCATCACTGCGGACGAGGCTCGTAGCGTTTGATCATCGTACCCTGGACGAAGCCCTTAGCGCTGCTTGTAGGCAGGAAGGCGAGATGGAGCGGTACCTTGAGGAGAAGAAGGCTTCGCAGAAGAGACCAGCAGCCACTTTCCAGCGACAGGACAAGAGGAGAACAACATACCAGTCACCACAGCGCCCTGTGGTAGTCAGCAACACTCAGGTACCTTCTGTACGTTCCTCTGGTGACAAGAAGGAGTGCCCTCACTGTGGAAGGGCACATGGTGGTACGGAATGTTGGAAGATAGCGGGCAAATGCCTAAAGTGCGGGAGTAGCAACCACAAGATCAAGGATTGCCCCAGACTTCAGCAGGAAGCTCAGCGAGGAGCGCCAGTACCAGCAGTAGCGGCAGCCGCGCCAGCGACAGGACGACCAGGAAGGCCTCGAGCCCCAGCTCGAGTGTTTGCGTTAGCTCGTGAGGACGCCGAGCAGGCGGAGCATGTCACCGAAGGTACAGTTTTACTTTTCGGTGTGCACGCTCGGGTTTTGTTTGATACGGGTGCCACTCACTCGTTCATTTCCGAGCGGTTCGCTAGGCAGTTAGCCCTAGAGTCAGGCATAGAGTCTGAGGAGTTAGAGGTCCCTTTGTCTGTGCACACCCCTGCGGGTACGGTATCGACTAGGAAGTGCATTCCGTCGTTACCTGTGTGCATTGAGGATAGATTCCTAGATGGGTGTTTCTTCTTGCTAAAGATGAAAGACTACGATTGTATTCTTGGTCTGGATTGGCTAGAGGAGCATTATGCGTTAGTGGATTGTCGTAGGAAGAAGATTGTTTTCCGCATTCCTGGTGAGGATGAGTTCTCTCATCCCTTGCCAAAGAACTTAGCGGGAAAGTTAGTTATCTCTGCCATGAAGGCGATGCGCATGGTGAACAAGGGTTGTGACGCATTTCTTGCCAGCGTTATGCTAGTACCCGATGCTGGTTCGTCACTGACTCTTGCAGAGATCGATGTGGTGCAGGACTTTCCAGATGTCTTTCCCGACGACTTGTCTGGATTGCCACCGGATAGGGAGATAGAGTTCACTATAGAGTTGCTTCCAGGCACCTCTCCTATCTCGAAGGCCCCATATCGGATGGCCCCTGCAGAGTTAGCCGAGTTGAGGAAGCAATTGCAAGAATTGCTCGATAAGGGATTTATTCGCCCTAGTGTTTCCCCTTGGGGCGCACCTGTATTGTTCGTCAAGAAGAAAGACGGGTCACTTCGGTTGTGCATTGATTATAGAAAGCTAAACCAGGTGACTGTGAAGAACAGGTATCCCTTACCTCGGATTGATGATCTGTTTGACCAGTTGCGAGAGGCATCAGTCTTTTCCAAGATTGACTTGCGATCTGGTTATCATCAGTTGAGAATTAGGAGTGAGGATGTGTCCAAGACGGCATTTAGAACCCGTTATGGACATTATGAGTTTTTGGTTCTTCCTTTCGGATTGACCAACGCCCCTGCAGCGTTCATGGATCTCATGAACCGGGTGTTTAGTCCGTATTTAGATAGCTTTGTTGTTGTGTTTATTGATGACGTGTTGGTCTATTCTCCGGATGAGGCCACACATCGTCAGCATTTGAGGTTAGTCTTAGAGGTTCTCCGTGAGCACAAGCTGTATGCGAAGTTCAGCAAGTGCGAGTTCTGGTTGCACGAGGTTCATTTTCTCGGGCATGTTATCTCCGGTGCTGGTGTTGCGGTTGATCCAGCAAAAGTCCAGGCAGTTATGGATTGGGAGATTCCCAGGACCCCTTCGGAGATTCGTAGTTTTATTGGGTTAGCTGGTTATTATCGGCGATTCATTGAGGGTTTCTCATCCATCGCCGCCCCTTTGACAAAGTTGACCCGGAAAGGTGAGAAGTTCGTATGGTCTGAGGCATGTGAGCGTAGCTTTCAGCTATTGAAGGCTAAGCTTACTTCTGCTCCGGTATTGGTATTGCCTAGTGGTCTAGAAGGCTTTGCCATTTATACGGATGCATCTCAGATTGGTTTAGGCTGTGTGCTCATGCAGCAAGAGAGGGTAGTGGCTTATGCTTCTCGTCAGTTGAAGGAGCATGAGAGGAACTATCCGACTCATGATTTAGAGCTCGCAGCTGTGGTTCATGCACTAAAGATCTGGAGGCACTATCTTTATGGTGTCAGATTTGAGGTGTTTACCGACCACAAGAGCTTGAAGTATCTTTTCTCCCAAAAGGAATTAAACCTGAGGCAGAGGAGATGGATCGAGTTCTTGAAGGACTATGACTTCGACCTTCAGTATCATCCTGGAAAGGCGAACGTCGTAGCGGATGCTCTTAGTAGAAAGAGGTCTCGCTCCAGCAGGATTGGAAGATGTTGGAGGATGCAGCGTGCTCTATGACCGAGTTAGAGCCATCGTTGTGTCAGGCTTTTGTAGCTCAGCTATCCCTTAGATCCTCAGTCTTGGATGAGGTGATTGAGCAGCAGAAAGCCGATCCTAGATTGTTAGAGTTAGTGGGTAAGGCGGGCATTGCTCGTGATGAGGACGGTGTGATTAGATTTCAGCACCGTGTTTGTGTCCCCGATGTGGTAGATGTCCGTGAGCATGTGTTAGCGGAGGCTCATAGATCGCGATTCTCTATTCATCCGGGTAACACTAAGATGTATCAAGACCTGAAGAGATCATTTTGGTGGTCCGGCATGAAGAAGGATGTTGCGGATTATGTGTCCAGATGTCTAGTATGTCAGCAGGTGAAAGCCGAGCGGCAGCGACCATCCGGCCTTATGCAGAGGATGGATATCCCCGTATGGAAGTGGGAAGCTGTCACTATGGATTTCGTATCGGGTTTGCCTCGATCTAGAAGGGGCAATGACTCGATTTGGGTAGTTGTAGATAGATTCTCGAAGACTGCTCATTTCTTGCCTATGAAGAAGAAGCAGTCAGTAGAGAGTTTAGCTAGATTGTATGTTAGCGGTATCGTTAGATTGCATGGTGTGCCGAAGTCGATCATTTCGGATCGAGATCCGAGATTTACTTCGAGATTGTGGAAGGGTCTTCAGGATGCGTTAGGTTCGGAGCTGAAGCTCAGTTCGGCGTTTCATCCCCAGACCGATGGACAGTCCGAGAGGACTATCCAGACGCTCGAGGATATGTTGAGAGCGTGTGTTCTGGATTGGAAGGATGATTGGGAGCGTCATTTACCTCTTGTGGAGTTCGCATACAACAACAGCTTTCATGCTAGTATCGGTATGGCTCCATTCGAGGCGTTGTATGGTAGGCCCTGCAGATCTCCTTTGTGTTGGGAGGAGACTGGTGATAGACAGCTGATTGGTCCGGAGTTAGTTCAGGAGACTTCGGATAAGATCCAGTTGATTAGGAGGAGGCTTGTTGCGGCACAGGATAGACAGAAGAGCTATGCCGACAACAGGAGGAAGGATCTAGAGTTCGAGGTAGGTGATCATGTCTTCTTGAAGATATCGCCTACGCGTGGTGTCGTCAGGTTTGGCAGGCATAGTAAGTTGAGCCCTAGATTCATTGGCCCGTATGAGATTCTCAGACGATTGGGCAACGTGGCTTATGAGCTAGCTTTACCCCCAGCTTTGGCTAGTGTTCACCCCGTTTTCCACGTATCTATGCTCAGGAAATATGTCCGAGATCCATCTCATGTTATTAGTCACGAGCCAGTGGAGATCCAGCCAGATCTGTCGTATGTGGAGCAACCAGTAGCTATTCTTGACCGGAAGGTTCAGCACCTCCGGAACAAGAGTATTGCGTCGGTAAAAGTTCTATGGCGTAACTTCTCGCGGGAGGAGGCTACTTGGGAGCTTGAGGATGCGATGAAGAAGAAGTATCCCCTTTTGTTTGAGTAGTGTTGTCCTAACTTCGAGGACGAAGTTTCTTTAAGGGGGAGAGGGTGTAAGGCCCTCGAATTTTGTCCTTATTATTTTATTGTGTGCAATTTTATGCTTGTGTATGTATATGCATTATCGTGTAAGTATTATGTATACATTATCTTGGTGTACTTATGAATGTATGTATAAACTTAGTTGTATGTATATATCGGTTGATTTCGTGACATAGTGAGTGTGTGCATTACACCCTATGTATTGCATGCATGAACTTAGGAGAAATTAGGGTTTTGCATGGTTTTGGGTTCTGGCCGAAGGTTAGTCGACGTCAACATGAATGGACGTTCACTTATTGTTAACGTCCATATAGGTGGACGTCGATTATTCAGTCGACGGCCATATCGGTGGACGTCTATATCCTGACAGACCAGTCTGCAGCAGCATGGTGTGCCATGCCTTGATGGGAGATACCAACCACTCCCCAACGGCTCCTTGGCCTTCCAACCGACCTCTTGCGTGGGGTGAGAGGGTCCTCTCTTAAGAGAGCCCTTGTTGCAACCTCTAGAGCTCTCTTGGCTCTTTGCAAAGAGATAAGAGAAAACCCTAGTGAGCTGTGAGAAAACTTGGAGTTTGGAGGCTTTGATCCGGCGATCCAAGGCCTCATCTGGAGATCTACTTCGACAAGGAGGGAGACAACACATCCGGCTACACATCCCCGACCCTGGATTGCAGAGGGGAGCATCACAGAGGCCGGAGTGGAGACATCTTGGAGGCTTCTTGGGACTGCCCAAGGAGAGCTTCTCCAACCATTTTGATCCCTTTAGGAGTTTTTCCAAAGGCAAGTAACCCTTTCACCTTGTCCATGTATGTGTCTAGGAGGTTTCTATCATTTTTATGGATTTTCCTCGTGTCCTGGATCCCCTACATTCACCATTCTTTAGAGCTCGGACTGTGTTTTTACACAGGTCCGAACTTGACGGCAGATCTATTGCCGTTGAGATCTTGAGTCAGCGGCCAACGATGTTGCCGCCAACTCTTGTAAACGTCCATAGTATGCCGTTGAGTTCTTCTTGACAGAACAGTGAACTGTTCTGCCCTATATCTTTAAATTCCGGATTTCTGCGCATGAGGATATAATGTAAATTTTATATGTTATGTAAAATAGATAATGTGATGTGTGTGAAATTTCCTGTATTTTTGTGTGGATGGAATTAATTATTAGAATTATTAAAAGGCATGTGTAGGAAAGAGGTTACGCATGTTTAATTTTGTTCCCATGAATTCTGAGGAATTAAAGGCTGTGAAATTTTATGAACCATGTTTATATGTATCAGTCCATGCCCTGCAAACTTGGAAATTTTCCCATACTCATGCGAATTTTTATAATTTCTACAATGAGAAATAGAAAACATGTGTAGACCTTGCGAAAATTCTAGTAAATCGTGTGTTGGGAATTAAATTGGGAAAAATTTCTTGTGCCAATATGTATGTGTGGTTCATGACTGTGCATGATTAAATCTGAAATCCATGCTATGTTCTATGTTAACTTAATTTATGAATGGCATGAAACCAAATGTTTTAATTTCTATAAATACATGTGAATTCAGAAAAATCTGAAAATTTGTATGTGTGTTCTTATAACCGAAAACAGCATGTGGTTAAATTTTCAGGAAAATTTGATAACATTAGCCTACTCTATGAGATTTCCATGTGAAAATGAGCTACAAATACATGTACCATGATTTAGGTTAAATGATGTGCATTCCAATTAATCCATGAGAGCTAATAAATGTTTGATTTCTGTTATTAGTAGCACCATGCTAGGGAAGAACAGAACCATGTGCATAAACAAGAAAGTGTGAATATCATATGTAAAACGTGTGTTAATCGGAATGTGTAATGTGTAAAATGTGCCGTGTGTGACACTGCTTCCATAGAGGGCTGTGGAACTGTATCATGGAAAGGTCCCCATGAGAAGGTTCAATGTGTTAAGATATCCTAAGGGCATTAGGATGAAATCCTGGAGGTGGACAAGTACCACTGGTTAGGGTGGAGACGTGTTCTCCCGGTCTGCGCAGTGCCAAGAGTCATCACTGTATTGCCTAGGTGATGTGCTATGTGTTATGTGTATGTGATGTGTCCTTCTAGCGGTGGTTTGGACCATGTGTCACGGCAAATAAATTGTGAAATGTGAATGTGAGCATGTGTAAAATGTGTATATGTGAACATGTGAATGTGAAATGTGAAATCATGTGAACTATTTATGTTAGAATGTGAACATTGTGTACATGTGAAATGTTTGAAAAATGAACCATGTGAAATATGGGAATGTGTAACCATGTGAAGTGAATGTGTTAGAGTATGAGACGATAATTCATGCTATGATATTTCTAATTCCATGTAAATTGCCATCATGTTATAGTCAAATTGGAAGTGTAGTTTTCATGTGATTAAATGAGTAGAAAGCATGTGATAGGGAGTGTTATGTGAAACATCTTAAACCATGTACCATGTGTTTTGACTTTGTAGAAATACCATGATAGGTTGTCTCTTATTGATGTTCAAGCATGCTGTATGATTGCCGTGCAAATTGAAATAGTAGAACCTACTATGATGTATGCATGAATGATGTGTATGGAGTTACTTGCTGAGTCTTTTAGACTCACTCCTTGCTTCGGCGTACAGGTTTAGTTGGTGACACACTTTTGGAGGAGACCGTGGAGAGCGACTCCGAGCGTGGAGAGTAGCTTGTGGAGTTGACGTTGTGTCCCTTTTTGTTTCATAGTATGTAAATTGTAGCTTGTATTAGAGTTATCATTTATGTAATTGTGGACAAATTATGTATTAAATGTAGAACTTTAATCTTGTGGACAATGTAGTTTGGTTTAATTTCAATTATGAAAGTTTAGTCCTTTAATTTGCTATATGGATCATGTATGAGAAATGTGGATGATGAAATGTGATGACAGTTAGTCCTTTACTTCCGCGACTCTGTGTCTATATTTGTGTATATCTCAATCATGTGATAGTGTTTGGGTAAATGTCCCACTGTGATAACCTTTACTATACCGACGTGGGTTGGTATAACCGTACCGGTATAATGAGGGTCGTCACAGGATTTGACCTAGGGTTCCGTGCCCATGCACCCCAAAGCACTTTATAGACATATGGGGCTATAAATACCCATGTTCCTTGTACCCCAAAGGAAAGAGAGCCCATACACTTCCTGAAGAACCTTTTTGGCGGCTGAAAGGGGCTTTCCAGATCTGTCTCCATCTCCAGAAGCTTCAAGCCATCCTTTCAAAAGGAAGGACAAGGGAATCAAGGGGAATCCCTGGAGAGAAGGTTGCTGTGCAAGGCAAGGGAGCAGATCCAACTGAAGAGGCGGAGGAGAAGAAGGATTTCTGGCATTTCAGATGCCATCAAAGCAGAGCATCGCCATTTGAGGAGAATCTCCATCGAATTCCATCAAGCCTCCTCAATTGAAGCGTCTCCAAGACCTCTTCATCGAATAACATTCTTTCTACATCTATTTCCCTCATCTCAGAGTTTGTTCTTCCTCATTTTGTCTGTGAGATTTGTGCATGAAGTTCTGCACAAATTTTCTGTGTACGAATCTGTTTTGAATCAGATCATTGCTAGAGGATCTGATCTCTTTTGTGTTTGATCTACTTTTGTACTCTGAGCCGTCGAGCTCTGGTTTGTGAGTCGTCGCACTCACTGTGTGGTTTGAGCCGTCGTGCTCAATTTGGAGTCATCGTACTCTGGTTGTTGTTTGAGCCGTCGTGCTCAGTTTGGAGTCATCGTGCTCCAAGTGTTTCTTGAGTCGTCGTGCTCAAGGGTGTTTGGAGTCGTCGTACTCCTATGTGAGTTGTACTCAAGGTTTTCGAGTAGTGTGGCCTCACTGTGTGAGGGGTGGACGTAGGAGTCACTGGAGGTGATTTCCGAACCACCTAAAAATCCTCTGTGCAATGGTTTGAATTGTGGTTTGTTTGTGTATCTCGCTAGATGCATGCATAGGGATTTCGTTCACACTACTAATTGATTTGCTCACACACACTAATCACACCTCAGATCAGTAAATTGTTTAGGTGAATTGATCTCTGATTTGAAGTAATTTTTAAATTGCTTAAGCTTCTGCGCTAATTGGTGTTAGATCTATTCAACCCCCCCCCCTTCTAGATCTGATCCATCCACCCATCCGATCCCCAACATGACAGAAAGGATAGTGGTTAGAACGGTCAGAACGAAGTTGTGTCGCCTTCAGACGTTGCGACAAGAATGCGACGCCCACCACCATCGCGACCAGAACGCGATGGCTAGGTGTGTCGTGACCAAAAGCATGCCGTGATCGGCTCCTTTGGCACGACAACATCGTGACCAAGGAGTCCATCACGTCCAAGAGGATAGGGCTAAGGGCCCGAGAGGGCCAGGTCTTACATCCTTCACCAATCGATTGCCTTTTTATGCCAATCAATTGCCATGTTGTTAGTCACTAATCGATTACCTTATTACTCAGCAATTGATAGGATTCGACTCAGACAAATGTGTGAAGGTGTCGACACTTGGATGATGTCTGCAAATACATGTATGTATGTATCGACACATATGTGTGTGTGCGCACGTGTCGACACACATGAGAGATCAACTCATCACTAGTGGAAACCTGGTGTCTGTCTGTCGACAGATATTTAGGTGTCTGTCGACACTTGTTGACAGTAAACTTGTGGGATTCTAGGAAATGACTCTTATACTATTCATCTAGTAAACAAATGGTTTTAACATCAATTGGATGGCTTATCAGCAATCAATGTAGCCCTTCAAACACCAATCGGTTTGGAGCTTGGTCTCCAATCAATGACAACATAGGGTGGACCAGAAATGTCCTTTCCCCAGGTATGGTGGGTCAGTCCTTTTCCCAGACCAAGTTAGGGTTAGGTAAGATATGGCATGGGTTGGACATGGTCGCAGGGCCTATGTATGGCCAGATTAGACTTTTTGTCCCCTTTTGTCCTCTTATATGGAACAAAGAAAGTGATGAACAATTCATCCCCATATATTTATTTTGGTGATAACAAAACATTGAAAAATATTTGACAATAACATTTTTCTGAAGTTTGTCAACATGACACAATTGCAAGTTTCTCTATTTAAAGGACACTAGGGTAAGTTAAATAAACTCAATTAAGTTAAAGTCATTTTCGTATGAATATTCTAAGTCCACATCGATTGCTAAGCATGTTTTTTTTTTCTCTTGATCAGTCGAAGTTCTACTTCATCATAATATGAAGCTAACTTTGTCATATACGAAGCTTACTTCGTCATATACAAAGCTAACTTCATTTTGTATGGTTTTTATCGTGATCATTCGAAGCTCACTTCATCATATACGAAGTTCTACTTTGTCATATCCAAAGTCTTATATGAAGTTCCACTTCGACCATCTACGTTGTTTTCTTGACCAGTCAAATTAGTATATCGATTATCGTTAAATATCGATTCCCTTTAAACATAGATTACTATTATGTTTGAACATCAATTGTCTTTATATGTCGATCGCCTTCAAGTTTCACATCGATTAGATTTAAACATCAATTGCCCTTAGATATCGATTATCTTCAGACATCGATTGTTGTTAAGACATCGATTGTCTTTAGACATTGATTGCCTTCAAACATCGATTGCTGCTAGATATCGATTATCTTTAAACATCAATTGCCATCTCATATTGACTATCTTTATCATATCACTTGCTTTCTGCATATCGACTACTGTCTCACATTGATTATCATTAATATTTTTATCTTTATCATAATGATTATCCTTGAGGAATTCAATTGATCAAGAAATATTATGGATATACTTTACTGTTGTGACTATGGATTACAATGTTATTCGAAATCCTTATTGTTTTAATGGTATGTAATTCAAATCTCCTGCCATTTTGAGCATATCTTTCTCATGTAAGCATTCAAAGATATATGTCTATGGTATGGTCAGTTATTGGATACAGTTCCCATACTGAGCGTCCTTTATCGTTCACTATTTTCACGACATGTTTTCCTATGTTTTATATGGTGACAAAATGGAAATACCTATTTTGGTATAACATCTTTCTATACCTACTCAGAATGTTGACTGATGATATCTCTATCTTTTCTCTTTGTATCCTAGCATTTAATGCATACAGGTTTTCGGTTGTCACATGTTCCAACAACGTAAGACTTGCTACGACTGCATGGAAACGAACTTCGAGGAATGAGAGACAACAGACATCTCAATAGATACATCCTTTGCATGAAGATATATAAAAGCACACTTGATCCATAAGAAGATAGAAAAACACTGAGCGATCCATCCATCCGGAGCCAGAAACAAAAGGAGAAGAACAAGTGTTAGATAGCCAGATTGAAAAGAGTGAAAGATCTTGTGTTCAAGCTGGTCCTTGTGCTCCTCGACACTCACTCTCCTTGAAGCTTTTGTTCTTTGTCTTTGGAGAGTGTCTGTTCATTCTAAGAGAATTGATCTTCTTTGTATTCTTTTTTGAACCCTCATATTGTGCCTCAGACCAAAGCTCTTTGATTGTTCATATAAGCTTGGTTTAGGGCTTTCTGTAAAATCTTTCTTATAGGTGTTTTCCTCTTCGGGTGTGAAGAGAGGGCTTGCTGAGCAAGCAGTTGTTCCCCTTGTTGAAAGGAAAACCTATTGCTACAAGTGATTATTTACCTCTTTGGGGTTGAAGAGAAGGCCAGCGGGTGCTGGATGTGTAAGTGTCCATGAGGGGGACTAAACTTGACCAAGACCCCTTAAATAAACCCATGTGACCCTTTCAGCTGAACCTTATACTTTCTTCTTGTCCTTAAAGGCCGTCCGCAGCCTTTCCTCCTCTTCACCCTTTCTGCCTTGACCTGAGAATAGCCGAAGCTGATCTTGAAGCTTGGAGCTTGAAGCATGGAGCTTGGAGGAGTTCATCTTCTTCCTCTGGCCTCTGTATCAGATCATAGGAGTGGATTTGAGGAGCAACCCAAAAAGATAGGTTATCTCGGGCACAAATTAAAATGCTTATTCCTATTCTGAGTATCCTTGATTCTTTCCATGATAGAAATCCAGTTGATTGCCTTTGATTTACCTAATTTCTATCAAGTAAGGTGTAAGGATTCTTTGGTCCTCACACCATCGCAAGATCCTCTGTCCTGCTTGTTCCTGAGGAGCATGACCCTTGTTCTTAAGTGGACTACCCAGAGTTCCTTAACCCCTTTTAACTAGTGTCTTGATCCATGCATTTTTGGAACCCTTTTTGACTAGAAATACAACCTTCAAGTTCTTACATGTGATGGCTACGACAACTTCCTTATTGAAAATCTGGTATGTCCTTCTGAAAATACAAAGTTTTGTCCACCATTAATGTAAGACCCGGCCCTCTTGGGCCCTTGGCCCCATCCCCAAGGTCACGATGGGCACCCTGGTCATGACATGGTCGCGCCAGAGGAGCCTGCCGTGACAGGCTTCGGGTTGCGACGCACCCGACCGTCGTGTTCTGGTCGCGACGGGGGTAGCCGACGCATTCTTGTTGTAGCGTCTGAAGGCGTCGCGACTGCTTTTATGATAGACTTGACCGCTGTTCTGTCTGTCAGAATGGTCGTGTCGAGTGTTAGGTGCGTACAGTGTTGATGTGACTTGGTCAGCCGTCGCATTCTGGTTTAACGGTCTTCGAGGTTTGACCGCTTTTGGTGTCGCACCGTGGGTGGCCATCGCGACATGGTTGACACACTTGTTGTCGTGTTGGGCCGACCCGTCACGTCTTGGGGCCCGTCGGTTTAAAATCAAGGTTGTGCCCCATTTCCCCCTTTCTCCATTTCCTTCCTCTTCTTCCCCCTTCTCCCTCTCTCGAGCCCTCTTGTATTTCTCCGGCGGTTTTGGGTGCTTGTGGCGAGGTGGTGACGTCTCCTTCATGTAGGGGGCATGCTCATGGTGCTTGGAGCGAGGAGGAGGTGGCCATTCTGACGTGAAGGCCCCAACGGGTCGGCTCTACTCGTGGAGGTAGGGACCCTTGACTCCTTTCATCCTAGCATGCTCCCACCCCCTTGAGATCATGTTTTCCCCGTGGTTTGGGTTGTGGGGGTGTGAGGATCATGCTCATGTTTGAGTGAGGTTTCCATCGAGCGTAGATTCCTTGTAAATCCATGTTTTGTGGGGATTGAGGATGGTTTGGCTTGATTAGGAGTTCCTATGGTGTTTAGCATGCTCCCCTCCCCCTCGTGGAATGTTTGTATCAGTTTTTGGGGTGGCCTCTAGGAGGGTCATTCCGGAATGCCCCCTCGGCTGAGAACGCGACCGCTATAGAGGACGAGATGATGTCGCAACCGGCCAGGCCGCCACGACATCATCGCGATGCTCTCGAGCATCGTGACCTTGTCGATAGCATAGGCCACTGCGACAAAGTCACGACAGCCCTGGGCACTACAGTAGAGATAGGTAGGTCTTGCAAAGTTCTATTTTTCTATGGAGTCTTCGCCGTTTCCGCTTCTTACTATACCCGTGGCACCAGTGCTAGTTCCCTAGTACGGTCCTACACTAGTCGTTCGCCCGGTGCTCGGCACCTGAGGGCTTGTTCTGTGAGAGAGGTTGTTACCGTTGCTTGGGACCCCCATCCTCGTGCGCCTTAGAGGGATCGTTCGGGGTGACGAGCGTACTCGAGTCACAGACTCTGGAGTTGAGGGGAAAATGGTGGTTAGGACAGCGGCGTAGAGTCGTTTGCAGAGCTCTCTTGGTTGGTCTCAAACACCGAGGATGGCCGGAGTTCTACCCGGTGCAGGCCAGCCAGTCCTTTTTCTCACTGCCTCACTCTTTGTGGCCTCAGAACCGCTTAGAGAGGCCAGGCGTGGGACCGTAGTCTGGCCAGACTATGGTGGTTACTATTTTGTACTTGTGTCCTGCCTCACTCTGACAAGACGTGGAGGTTTAGACTTGGGTCGAGGATAAGACGTCAGTGGATGCACCTGACAGGTTGACTAGTGGTAGTGTTTTCCGTAGCTAGTGTCTCTTTTCCAGGAAGGGTTTCCTGTGCCTGTGTTGCCAGCCATGTGGTGGTCACGACGTGCTAGTGTTTTTCGACCGTGGTGTTTTTTTCGTACCGTGCTAGTTAGCAGCTTGCTTCCGCACTTCTTTTTTAGGTAGAAGATATAACTGATGTTATTTAATTGTTATATATATTCTTTTGTCTGTTAGAGCCAATAGGAGATTGGTAGTCCCTACTGAGCTTCTGTTGTGAAGCTCATCCCTTCCTTTTCCCAGGTGAGGCTTCTCAACAGCGGCAGGGCACGCGTCGGGTGGAGGAGACGGGGTGGTAGTCGTCATCCCCGTAGCTAGCAATGTTTCCCCCCTCACCAGTTGTTCGTCACCCTTGGGGTATACCCCTAAGTGACTTGTTATTCCCTTGCTACTTGTACTAGTGTGTGTGTGTGTGTGTTGGGACTGTACCTAGAGCGATATGCAGCGGTGTTGTTCTTCTTTCTGCTTCCGCATGTGTGTGCTCCTAGTTAGCAGTTGACGTTTATTTACATTACATATTCTGTTAGACTTGTGTTATAGCCCTTCTGGGTCTCCGGATCCGTGGGCGGCGACCGCAAAAATCGGGTCTTCGACTTGGGCCGAGGGTCGGGTTCTCGGAGTCATTACAGTTGGTATTAGAGCGAGAGTCTGACAGGACTTGTAGTGGATTTAAACTTCAATGGGAAGTCCCAACAGTAGTACAAGTACACTGCTAGCCGCCCGAGTTAGTAATGTTAACCCTTGTTGGTTGGGTGGCCGTGTAGGAAATGGCTCCGTGCAGGCATAGGCAAACTAGATAGCTGATGGAGCAGCAGGACGAGTTGGCTATGCCCGCGCAGGGGCAGGTTCAGGAGGAGGTGTCAGTAGAGGAGTCTGTGGCACAGCCTCAGGGAGCAGCGGCAGCCGGGCAGCAGTAGTTGTGGTACGAGCCTCAGCCACAGCAGTACACGGACTGGTTTCCTCTAGCTGAGCAGTTCTTCAGGACCCTGTACCAGGGAGCTTAGCAGTCTGGGAAGGCATCCTCCAGTACCTCCCCTAGTAGTACCGGAGCAGCAAGCAGATCTGGAGGCAGAGCAGTCAGCAGTCAGAGATGGTCACTGAGGACAAGACCGCTCTCTTGGAGAGGTTTTGTGCCTCCGACCGCCGATGTTCTTCGGTGAATATGATCCAGACAAGGTAGAGAGTTGGACACAAGAGTTGGAGCGCACATTCGAGACCATGAAGTGCACCGAGGAGGACCAGGTCAGACTGGTAGTGTACCAGCTCAAGGGGTCAGTCCATGAGTGGTGGAGAGTTCAGCGGCAGACTCACTTCCAGGGGCAACGTTTGGATCAGATCACTTGGCAGTGATTTTTGGAGATCTTTCACGGCGAGTACTTCCCCAACTATGCTCGACGTGAGAGACGAGATCAGTTCCATGAGTTTGTTCAGGGCGATCCACAATTACTCAGTACCACCAGAGGTTCGTCCGGTTGTTGCGGCATGTTCCCCATGTTGCAGGTGGCGAGTAGGCTTGTGTAGAGGTTCATTGCAGGACTGAGGCCGGATTTGAGGTGAGGCGTGACAGCTCACATGTGTGCCACCTTGGGAGAGGTCGTGGCTAAGGCCACCGCCTTGGAGAGAGAGACCTGGCAGCCCCAGTAGCAGCAGCAGTAGCAGGGAGGAGCCTCTTCCAGGTCCTCGCCATACCAGCATTCCGTAGGAAGTCACGGCAGTGCGACTTCTTCTTCTTCGGGCTCGGGCAGTTCCGGCAGTTCCAGATTACGCTCGAGGTTCAAGCAGATGACCACTCGTGGGGGTGGTCGGGGCAAGCAGCAGAAGCGTCAGTCGAGGTTTACGGAGCAGTCGGTACAGCAGGGAGCTGAGCAGGGCAGACAGGAGGCAGTCTATTACACTTGTGGTTTGCCGGGCCACTTCAGGAGGGACTGCCCGATGGGGCAAGTCTAGCAACCGCAGCAGCCAGTGCAGTACGCACAGCAGCTACCGCAGTACTAGTACCCTCCCCAGCAGCAGGCACCCGTCAGCAGCAGCAGGGGTAGTACCAGCAGCAGCCTCAGTAGTTCTAGCAGTATCAGCAGCCCTAGCAGTTCCAGCCGTACCAATAGTAGCAGTTTCCACAACACCAGCAACCGTCGCAGCAGCAGTAGCCCTAGCAGGCACTACAGTGTAGGCGTGGACGTGGTCGTGTGATGGCTCTCACCAGAGAGCAGGTCGAGGTGCCGAACCTGGTTATAGGTACCCTGCCTATCCTTGGTAGAGCTGCTTGTGTTTTGGTTGATCCCAGTGCTTCCCTCCGTTTTGCTTCCGAGGAGTTTTACGAGTCTCTAGTTCATCACACCCCTGAGAGGTAGTGTGATGTGATGGTCGATCTCCCGTCCGGTGATTACATGCGTTCTTTCGGTTATCTGGAGGGTGTCATAGTTGAGGTCCAGGGACACCAGTTGTCGGCCAGGTTGTACACGTTGCAGCTTCGTGACTTTGACATCATCCTGGGCACGGACTGGTTGGAGGCTCACTTGGCTGTGGTGGATTGTCAGCAGAAGACCGTTCGGTTTGAGATACCTGGAGCGCCTGTTCTCTGCTTCCGAGGTATCCGATCTACCAGTCGACCTTTTATTTCCTTCTGTAGAGCTCCTCGTTTGATCCGCGATGGCTGTGTAGCATATCTTGCTTCTGTTTGTTCCTTGGAGCCTAGCGGGTCGTCGGTTTTTGATGTGCTTGTTGTTTGTGAGTTCTCTGATGTTTATTCGGAGGATCTACGTGGGTTACCGCCTGAGTGGGAGGTGGAGTTCTTCATTGAGCTTTTGCCTAGTATGATGTCTTTGTCTAAGGCACCTTACCAGATGGCTTTGGCTGAGTTGCACGAGTTGAAGCACCAACTACAAAAGTTGCTTGAGCTGGGTTTCATCCGTATGAGTCGTTCGCCATGGGGAGCGCTAGTGTTGTTCGTGAGGAAGAAGGATGGCAGCTTGAGGTTGTGCATCGATTACATGAAGCTGAACCGGGTGACAGTGAAGAACAAGTACCCATTGCCAAGGATCGATGACTTGTTTAACGAGTTGCAGTCAGCCAGAGTGTTCTTGAAGATTGACTTGAGGTCCAGTTACTACCAGTTGAGGATCAGAGAGTCAGATATTGGCATGATAGCTTTCTGTTCGAGGTACGGTCACTTTGAGTTCGTCGTGATGCCGTTTGGGCTCACGAACGCACCCAAAGCTTTTTTGGATTTGATGCATAGGGTGTTCAGTGAGTACCTGGACTGATTTGTGGTCATCTTTGTAGATGACATTTTGGTCTACTCGGCTTCTGAGGAGGAGCACGAGGAGCATCTGAGGATCGTGCTAGAGACGTTTTGGAGTCACCAACTTTATGTCAAGTTCGACAAGTGTGAATTTTAGTTGAGGGAGGTGCACTTTCTCGGGCACGTGATCTCAGGTTCTGGTGTGGTAGTGGACCCTGCCAAGGTTGAGGCAGTGTTGTCTTGGGAGCAGCCCACTTCAGTGTTAGAGGTTCGCAGCTTTCTGGGTTTGGCAAGCTATTACAGGAGATTTATCCAGGATTTTTCCAAGATTGTAGAGCCGTTGACCAGGTTGACCAGACTTGAGGCCAGATTTGTTTGGATTGAGGACTGCGAGCGGAGTTTTCAGGAGCTGAAGACGAGGCTGACTTCAACACCAGCATCCGGGTGGTGAGCTGCAATCATTGCCCATTCCCGAGTGGAAGTGGGACGATATCACCATGGACTTTGTAGTTGGTTTGCCCTATACTCCGTAGAGGCATGATGGCATTTGGGTGATTGTGGATCGGTTAACCAAGTCAGCGCACTTTCTTCTAGTCAGGATGTCTTGGTTAGTGGATAGGCTCGCTAGGCTGTATGTGGACCGAGTTGATCCGTTGCACGGGACCCCAGTTTCGATTGTTTCTGACAGAGATCCGAGGTTCACTTCTGGGTTTTGGTGCAGTTTGCTGAGAGCTCTTGGCACAAAGTTGAGGTTGAGTTCAGCGTACCACCCACAGTCAGAAGGGCAGTCAGAGAGGACAATTCAGACTTTGGAGGATATGCTGAGAGCGTGTTGTTTGGACTGGAGTGGCACTTGTGAGTCGCACCTTCCGATGGTAGAGTTTGCATATAACAACAATTATCACTCGAGCATTGAAATGGCACCATACGAGGTTTTGTATGGTCAGCCGTGCAGGACACCACTTTACTGGTTCGAGGTCGGTGAGAGGCAGCTCTTGGGACTAGAGTTGGTGCAGCAGTGTGCAGACATAGTCAGTCTAGTCAGGCAGAGGCTTCAGATAGTGCAGAGTAGGCAAAAGAGCTATGCAAATGCCCGGAGGCCGTTGCAGTTTGGCATGGGTGACCTTGTGTTTTTGTCGGTCTCTCTGACCAAAGGTGTCATGAGATATGGCAGAAAGGGAAAGCTCAATCCCAGGTACATTGGGCCTTTCCCTATCACTAAGAAGATCGGCGAGGTTGCTTACAAGTTGAGTCTTTCGGCAGAGTTGATAGGTGTGCACAACATCTTTCACGTGTCGCAGCTCAAGAGGTATGTTGCAGATCCATCGCACGTGTTGGATTACTCTCAGCTTGAGGTAGCGCCAGACTTGTCAGTGCCAGAGTACCCAGTCAGAGTGGTGGATCACAGAGTACAGTAGTTGCACCGGAGGCAGATTCCGCTGGTCAAGGTTGTCTGGGAGAACCGCGTTGGTGACGAGGCCACTTGGGAGCGCGAGGATGAGATGAGAGAGCAATTCCCTTATTTGTTTGACTGATTGGTATGTTGTTTCTCCCCGTACTACTTTTCGTTTTGGAGTCGAGTTTCTCTCTAATTTCGAGGATGAAATTTCTTTAAGGGGGTTAGGATGTATGACCCGCCCTCTTGGGCCCTTGGCCCCATCCTCAAGTCACGACGGGCACTGTGGTCGTGACATGGACACGCCAGAGGAGCCTATCGCGACAGACTTCGGGTCGTAACGCGCTCGGCCATCGCGTTCTGGTCGCGACGGGGGTAGCCGTCGCATTTTGTCACAGCGTCTGAAGTTATCGCGACTACTTTTCTGACAGACTTGACCGTTGTCCTGTATATTAGAACAGTCATGTCGGGTGTCAGGTGCGTACAACATTGACGCGACTTGGTCAGCCGTCGCGTTCTGGTTTCCCGGTCTTCGAGGTTTGACTGCTTTTGGTGTCGCGCCATGGGTGGCCATCGTGACATGGTCGCGATGCCTAAGGGCGTCATGACACGCTTATTGTCACATCGGGTCGAACCGTCACATCTTGGGGCCCGTCAGTTTAAAACCGAGGTTGTGCCCACCATTTGCCCCTCTTGTCCTTTCCTTCCTCTTCTTCCCCCTTCTCCCTCTCCCGAACCCTCTTGCATTTCTTCGGCGGTTTTAGGTGCTCACTGCGAGGTAGTGACGTCTCCTTCGTGTAGGGGACGTGCTCATGGTGCTTGGAGCGAGGAGGAGGTGGCCATTCTGACATGAAGGCCCCAATGGGTCGGCTCTACTCGTGGAGGTAGGGACCCTTGACTCCTCGCGTCCTAGCATGCTCCCTCCCCCCTTGAGATCGTGTTTTCCTCGTGTTTTGGGTTGTGGGGGTGTGAGGATCATGCTCGTGTTTGAGTGAGGTTTCCATCGAGCGTAGATTCCTTGTAAATCCATGTTTTGTGGGGATAGAGGGTGGTTTTGCTTGATTAGGAGTTCCTATGGTGTTTAGCATGCTCCCCTCCCCCTCGTGGAATGTTTGTATTGGTTTTTGGGGTGGCCTCCGAGAGGGTCATCCCGGAATGCCCCCTCGGCTGAGAACGCGACACTCTCGAACGTCGTGACCTTGTCGCGACAGCATGGGTCGTCGTGACAAAGTCGCGATAGCCCTGGGTGTCGCGACATGGTCGCGACAGCCCGATGCGTAGCAACTACAGCTGAGACAGGTAGGTCTTGCAAAGTTTCATTTTTCCATGGAGTCTTTGCCGTTTCTGCTTCTTACTGTACTTGTGGCACCATTTCTAGTTCCCTAGTACGGTCCTACACTAGTCGTTCGCTTGATGCTTGGCACCTGAGGGCTTGTCCCGTGAGAGAGGTTGTTACCGTTGCCTGGGGCCCCCATCCTCGTGTGCCTTAGAGGGAGCGTTTGGGGCGACGAGCATACTCGAGTCATGGACTCTGGAGTTGAGGGAAAAATGGTGGTTAGGACAGTAGCGTCGAGTCGTTTGCAGAGCTCTCTTGGTTGGTCTGGGACACCGAGGCCGGCCGGAGTTCTACCCGGTGCATGCCAACCAGTCCTTTTTCTCACTGCCTCGCTCTTTGTGTCCCCGGAACCGCTTAGAGAAGCCAGGCGTTGGACCATAGTCTGGCCAGACTACGGTGGTTACTATTGTGTACTTGTGTCCTGCCTCACTCTGACGAGACATGGAGGTTTGGACCTGGGTCGAGGATAAGACGTCAGTGGACGCACCTGACCGGTTGACTAGTGGTAGTGTTTTTCGTAGGTAGTGTCTCTTGTCCATGCAGGGTTCCCTCTACCTGTGTTGCCAGCCGTGTGTTGGTCACGATGTGCAGCCGTACGAAGTTTCCGACTGTGGTGTTTTTCGTACCATGCTAGTTAGTAGCTTGCTTTCGCACTTCTTTTGTAGGTAGAAGATATAACTGATGTTATTTAATTGTTAATATATTTTTCTGCCTGTTAGAGCTAGTAGGAGATTGGTAGTTCCTACTGAGCTTCTATTGTGAAGCTCATCTCTTCCTTTTCCCAGGTGAGGCTTCTCAGTAGCGGCACGGCACGCGTCAGGCAGAGGAGACGGGGCGGTAGTCGTCATCCCCATAGCTAGCAGTATTTCCCCCCTCACCAGTTGTATGTCACCCTCGGGGTATGCCCCTAAGGGACTTGTTATTCCCTTTCTACTTGTACTAGTGTGTGTGTGTGTTGGGACTGTACCTAGAGCGATACGCAGCGGTCTCATTCTTCCTTCTGCTTCCGCGTGTATGTGCTCCTAGTTAGCAGTTGACGTTTATTTCCTTTACATATTCTATTAGACTTGTGTTATAGCCCTTCCGGGTCCCCAGATCCGTGGGCGGCGACCGCAAAAATTGGGTCCTTGACTTGGGCCGAGGGTCAGGTTCTCGGGGTCGTTACAATTGAACTCTTGCTATTGACATCATTGGGTCTGATTCATTCTTGAGCTGTCCATAGACCCTTTGTTTTCATTTTTGTTTCAAGTACACTAGGTTTTCTTTTGTGTCAACTTCGACTGGCCCTTAAGGCCAACTTTGACTACCGTTAAGACCAACTTGAACTGGCCCTTGTGGCTCACTTTGACTATCAACTTTGACTGACCTTCTGTCAGCTTCGATTGCTCTCTTTTTTAAACTTCGACTGCCATGTGACACACTTTGGCTGACAACTTCGACTGGCCCTTTGTGGCACTTCGACTTCCACTTCGACTGGCCCCCTTCTGGCCACTTCGACTGCTCCTTCTGTACACTTGATTGACTTGTGATCTGTCCCATAGAAGAGTAACCACCATGATAGTAACCTAAGTATCTTGTACATGTTAAAAGTGGCAAGAATGTGAAGATTATTCTACTGATTTCTATTCCATCTGTGATTCAACTGAAATTCCAACTTTGAATCTGCTTGCCTGGAATCTGAAATCAAGAAAAATGTATAAAGAACCCACTTGACCCCTTAATCTGTCAAGTCCTCTTTCACTTCGTTCACTAAATCCTTGGCACTCCGTACTTGAAAATCCTTGAACTGAGCTTATGTTTTTGGCTTCCATGATATCTTACAATTCTATCCTTTTTGACTCCAATGGCCATAATGTTCTTGAGGTCGGCACTATTTGGGGCTTCGGTCCATTGATTAAATGACTCCACAATGGGGCCTGATCTTGTCCTAGGGAGGAGCACCCCAATGTACTTAATAACCTAGGGAGTATGGATCATTATAAGTAGTGTTTGGCATTGGCATTCTTTGCTAACTTGATTGGAAAGTGCCTCTGTTCTATGTTAAGTTTAAAGTCTGATATGACTTAATTGATTTGATAAGATTGATAAGTTTGAAAGATGGCCAAATCTTGTTTATTGTCATGTACTTAGTGGAAATCCTTCTAATTTGTCTTGATAGCAGCATGATTGGAATTGAAACCTTGCACATATGAAATTCTTGATCTGTTATAATCATGCTTCTTATTTACATATGAGATTCTGTCTATTATCCTTGAAATTCTACTTGTGAAATTGTAATTACTTATACTTTGTCCGCACCTTGAGATGTAATTCCTACTGGGCTAGTTTGCTCATAAACCTATCTAACATTTTCAGGTGAATTTGAAAACAAGATTAGCAGATGGCGGATCCTTGTGTGTTGAGCTAGAAACACCTTAGAGGAGTCTTATCTTATTACAAGATGTGTGGACATATCATGTTACATTCATGTAACCCTTGAGGGATGGATCTATGAGAATTGTTCTCTTCGAGTTATAGATTGTATAACCCCTTTTGAATGAAAGAACCAAGTTATGGTTAATCTTTATGTGACCCATGTGATAGAGGAGCTTTTGTAATTACATGGTGTCTTATGTGTTTGAATGATGAGATTGTGTGTAGCAACCTTCACCGTAAAAATGGGTGTGTCAATCTAGTAATGGTAAGCCTTCGTCGAACCAACCTGACTGGATCTGTCAACACCTGTCCTTTGTTTGTCGACACCTAGAAGGTCAGTTGATAGCATGTTTCTTGTCTGTCGACTGCTACTGTCCCCAATGTTCCCAGAAGTTCTAATCTGAGTAGCCTTAATTGTAAGTTGGCCTTTGATAGTATATGGCATTGATGAGTGGTAGTTGCTTGAAGTATGGTCATTATATTATGAATATTTCTTGTTGAAGACATTGTCATTTGAGTTAATTAATTTTTAGGCCCTAAGTGTGTTGTTAGGCTAGGCCTTTTACTCTTTATTACATCCATTTGATTTGAATGTCGCATCCCCGAGGTGATTGAGGAGTTTGATTAAAGTCTATATTATGGAAACAATTTGTGGATTGATATTTTTTACTGTATTTATGGGTATGTATAATTTTTGGGGGCGTGGCAGTTAAAATCTAAATGGAGTCCCATCTGCCCATGAATTCGAGCCTTGACTCTGTACCTTTCAAAGATGGTTAGTTCAATAGTAGAATCCATAAAAAAAATGAGTTTCTGGAAGCAGTCTAAAATCTGGAAACTTGACGTTTGCAAATTTACTTGGTATTCTGTGTTGTGCCAATTCTTAGTCCAAAGATCATCTAGCACATATCTGAACTGAGCTAGTTGTGCCTCTGACACACTATGAAGATGACAATAGTCATTGTAGAGTTGAAACTGTCTCAAAAACTTGATTTCTCTTTGAACCTTGGGCCCCCATTCAATGTTGTGGAGACACACAAACCAATCGGAGAGAGAAAGAGGTGGATTTGATGAAGGATGTCATCTATCTCTTTCAATCTCAAACTTTCTATATAGAGCCTTGTTAGACTTACTCCATTGAAGCTCGGTCTTGGACTTAGTAATGGATAGTATCTTGCGCACCTCAAATTTAGGTACAATAGATAAGGGAAATATAAGATTAAGATACTCTGACAAAGTCATGCTTGGTAACCCAAAAATTGTTACAAAAGTGCACTTCTGAATATATTCTGTATGCATTGATTTCCGTCGCCAAAGCATACCAGAGAGATGGGAATAGCTGTGAAGAGCTGTGCAGGACTAATTCCTGTGTGATTTTTCTTGTCTTGGGAGCTGGACTATAAGATGGCCGATTATCTATTCTATGAACATGAGTGGCAACAGATAGAACTACCTTAAGAATCCCTTCCTCAAACTCATCCTTAATGTCACAAACTTTGAGGTTGGTGACACATGCTCCTTGGGGAATAATGGTAATGAAGGATGGTGGAGTAGGTGGATGAAGGGAAGAAAACGTATGGGTAGAAGGTTGAGTTGAAATCCAATGGAAGTGGTTCCATGTGAAGAGGATGTGCATGTTGGTGTTTCACTAGTTTGGGTATTTGGGAATGGGTTGGAGGAATAGGATGGGAAGATGTAGGTAAATAAGTGTTCATTGGAGGGTTTATAGGAGATGGAGGTGTTGGGGATGAAGAGGGTTCATCAATGAATGGGGCTGGAGAGGAGATGGGTTTATGGATAGGTTTCTTGGAGGGTTCTGGAGTATTAGGAGCAGTGGATGGGTTTTCTTGAGTAGATAGACTGGGTCTCTGTCCCCACTGAGCCACAGAAGGATTTTTTGCCAGTAGACAATCAGTGCCAGGCTCCACAAAATTTAGCTAATCAACTATTTTTGATGGCCCTGGTGGCCCAATTGCCTCTGCCTCCCCTAATGGCCCAACTGTCTCTTCCTGCCCTGATGACCCAACTACCTCTTCCTGTAGGAAACAAGGTGTATCTGCTAGCATATCAGGTATGTGAGGCACATTCTCATCATCCATTACCTTATAAATCTCCTTTTCAAGACCACTGGATGTAACTTGTAACGCCCCGAAAATTTAATGATTTAAAAATTCAAGGAAAATAGTAAATAAATAAAACGGTGAATAGAAATAAAATAAAAGTCATGGTTAAACTCCCAAAGTGTGAAATCAACTATTTAAATTATACTGGGCCAAGACAACTTCATTTGGGCCAAAGAACAAAACCAAACGGCATTAAACCCCAAAATTTGTACCCATAATTATATAGAAAATAGGAAAGGGAAAATTAGGGCTAAAACTAGGGTAATTAGCCATGCATGGCAACCAAATTCATACCCAACCATGTTAGGAGCTTTCCTAATGGTCTTCCCACTCCAATTGGGTGAAGAATCCCCAAAACAAGGAAGGGGCCAAGCCAAAACCGCAACCCCCTTTCCTAGTCTCTCTAGGACTTGAAATCAACCCTAATCATATAAATAATCATCCTAAAACTAGTTGGGAAGGTTTACCATCGAGTTGGGGTCGTGTGGAGGTGATCTAGGGCACCATGAGGAGAGGAGAACGGCCAAGAACCGAGCTTCTTCCCCAACTCTTCTCTGCTGCGACTTGTGCAATCACCCCTCTGAGATCTACTCAAAGGTAGGTGATCTCGGGCTTAACCTAAATGTTACACATACCATTGGAAAGAGCATCGATTCTAGTTTCATTTGCATGTGGTTTCCCCAATTTTTATGGACCATGTGAGTCGTATTAAGCATTTCCAAGAGTCACGCAAGGTTAGGGCTTTATGTGTTCTTCCTATGTTTCACGTAAATTGAGGCCAAATTGGGTCGAACCAAAATCGTGATTATATTCTTCTTGATGTCCTCGATACTTTTCATGTTCAAAGTTTTGGCTAAAGACCTCTATATGTCAAGTTATAAGTCTATCATGAAGGAGTATAGTCGTTTCTGCGTTTTCGGGCAAGATCCAAGAACCCGACAACACCAGACGTCGCATTTCTTGTTGCATGAACGTGACGTACATGTACGTCGCGATTCTGATAAAGGTGATAGACCGTTCCATCGCATTTTAGTGTCTGACCAGTCAACCTGACGTGTGAAACTGTGCACCGTATGGGTTTCAGCACCCCTCTTGAACGCAACAGCATGTGCCGTCGCGATTTTACCATTTTCCCACCCAAGAATTTCTGTCTATTTTTATATTCAGATTTTTAAACCATCTCTTGAATGCGACGTGTCAGCCATCACGATTCAGAGCATGATGATGTGAACACGACGGATAGAACCGTCGCGATTCAAGAGTCATCGTGACATGTCGATCTGTCGCGTTATGAATGCGACATACAGGATTTTCGTGATTCTATTTGGACAATCGATCCGACATCGATTCCTACTCGAAGAGGCGACGATCTATCCCGTCGCGATTTGAACGCAACGGGTAGGTCCGTCGCGATTTAGTAACTTTGTACAGAACCCTATTTTGACTGTGTATGGTCCTTTAAAGTGTGACGACTAAACACGCCATGATTTAAAGGCCAACCCGAGACTATTTTAATGAGCTGTTCAGTCTACCATATGCATGTCCTTATGTCACATCATGTCATGTAGCTATTCAATGGCTTAAAAATGACCAACCAATATGGAAGCCATAAGAATATGAATATCTATTCTAGGTGTTTTAATTGATTGATTGACTCCATCTACCATGTGATTCATATGAGCTATGAATATATTCTGACTTGTCCATAATTGAAATGTGTTTGTAATGCCCTAGCTTTTTGTATATATTTTTGCATTATTTCTTTCTGACTTCTATTAGCATCACCGTATTCATCAGTTTAGGATTTTTCTTCGCTGCGGTAAAACTGTACATATCTCGTCATAATATATTTAGTTAACTTCTAATTTAAGGAAAAGTATATATGTAAATACCAAGAAAGTATAAATGTAATAATTGTGTATATCTATAATAAAAAAAGTATGAAAATAATTATGAAATGTTAGGGTTTAAGTAATCATTGACCAATTTCATAGGGTCTTAGCTTAAATTTATAAGTTCCCAAAACTACTTTCAGATCCTCAGTTGGAGGTCATTTGCAGAATTACCCTCATGTGGGATGAAATGGTTACTTATACAAATATATTAGGCATATAAGCAAATAATTTATAGAGAAGGTATAATGGCATGATAGGATAAGGTTGAATGAGATGGTGACAAGTGTCACCATCCTATTTGATGGAGGTTTTTACAAAAATGAGAGGTGTCTTGAAAGGATAGGTAAGATGTGGATGACTAAGGTTTTGACAAGTGTGAGGTTGGTGGCCTCTTATTATACATGGAGGAGATAGTGACAAGTATCACCATCTTGGCCATTGGAAGGTGTCAAGGTGGCACAATCCTAGGGGCTCTAGAGGCCTATAAATAGGAGGGGGTTTTCTCTTCTCCTGCCACCATTCCACCACTCCATGGCATAGGAGGGAGAGAGAGGGGGCGCCCATTTGCTAGAGAAGGAGAGTAAGGTGCTATGGTCTGCAAGTTGAAGAGGAGGTTCTGCTCATAGGAACCACGCTCTGGAGGCATTGATCGAGGCGTATCATGGTGATCTAATAGAAGAAGCGCATTGTATCAAAGGCGGGATTCAACTTAATTCGTTATTGGCTTGGCATGCAAGAAGCAAGTGATTAGGAATTTTTTATTCACAATCATATTTTCTATTGACTTTTATAAGTTTTACACATATAAAAAAAAGTAAGTCTAGCCTACTGATTTTGTTACCACCTTTGTTACTATTTCTGTCTACCATTATTGCTACCTTCACTACTACTGTTATTCTTTACCATCACCATTACCATTTCTATTACCGATATCGTTACTGCCATAATTGCTATTGTTAGCCAAATGGACACTGCTATCATAGGGGTTCTACTGGAGCCGTACTATAGAAATGCCCCTATGGGAAAGCTCATACTGATTATTGACTTCCTACTACAGTTTGGGCACTATGTCTAGTTTAAAATAGACACTGCCGTCATAGGAAGTGACTAGAACCGTACTGTAGAAATGCCCCTACAGGAAAGTTCACTACTGTACAAGACCCCGAGGGCAACGGGGGGAAATCATGGAGGTGGACAAGTACCACTAGTATATGGTGGAGAGAACTTCTCCCGGTTCTGTGCAGTAACTAAGACCTATCACTCATTTGCCTAGGTGATAGCACACTGTACTAATTGATTGGCCTTCTATTGATAGTTGGGCCAATGTGTCCAGCTTAAAACTACTACTGCTACTGTCACTGTTACTGCCACTACCACTGCTACTGATATTGCAACTGTAAATGATGATACTACTGTAAATACACTATCACTGGTACTACACTCAAAGGTTATTCATGAATGAAACCTTAAAATGATTTCTTATTAATTAATGACCCCTATTGCATAGCTGATTAATCAGTATTACACATTTAATCATTTCATGCTATAGATGCAAATTGACATCTGTGAGTATACTTATTGAAAGGGACATAAATAGCTTTGAGAACAAGTTTTACATATATGATGTCGTATGTTTTTCAAATACATTAAATCATAGATTGTGAATTGAATTCTTGTTTACTTGTTGGGTCTACTTCTTAGACTCACTTTCTTACTATATTTTATTAGGAGAGTAAGAGGATCAAGTGATATAAGAAGAGCTCAATTTCATCTCAAGAGGTGAAGATTGAAGGTCCACTTAGTGCCTTGGTTTAGTTAGTGCTTTTATGGAACTTTTGTTGTTAATGTAACCATGAACTGGTTTCCTTTTTGGTAATCCAACTACATGTACTGTGATATATGGATCTTGTTATGTAATAAATGTTTGTTAAAGTCTTCCGTTGTTGTAATTATTTAATTTTGTAATTCTCAACCTATATGTCATTGTTTGGGTATGTTCCCACTGTACCATCTCTCTCTCTAGCCCTACGTGAGTCGGGATGACTGAACTGGGTTGGAGAGGGGCGTTACAGAAAGTGGTATCAGAGCATCCAGGTTGAGAATTTACATGATTAATCATCACTTGGATCCATATTTCAGAGTCATATAAAGAAACTAGAATATATGGAAAAAATTGTTAAGAAAGTGTAAGTTATAAGTGAAATAATAAGAATAAAGAGAAGAGGTAATAGTAAAAGTGAAGCTTAACTGGGTACCTTATTTCTTGGGCTATGGCTGGCAGAGGGACTCATGCTAATGCACACACGCCTACTCGTGATGAGGAGGTGAGGGCACCAACACCACAAGGACCCCCAATACCGCCACCACCACCAATAGTAGATTTCGGGACCTTCATGCAAGGGTTAGTCCAAGCATGCAGACTTAGGCTCAAACCCAGGTAGCACTTCAAGTGCAGCTTCAGGTACGGGTTAGGTTCTCTATATAAGGAATACTGGTGCTAGAAACAAGGGGCAGACCTGTGTTAAGTTACTTACTATCATTTCAGGCTCAAGTTCAGGCGATCACCCCAAAAGAGCTGGTGTAGGGGGAGCATCAATAATGGAATGAGCATTGTTTAAGTTGTATATGATGGGGTTATGCCATATTTCAGGAGAGAGCTGATGTATGGTGGGCTTCAATTTTACGTAACCAATGTGAAGGACGTGAACAAGAAGTGTAGTACCCTTGATTTTTAAAATCTAAATAAAAAAAATATTTAATAAATGAGATAAATAGATTTAATTGGAATAAAGAGATCATAAATATAATTTAAGGGAATTAAGCCACTATCCATTAAGCTAAATTATTAATGGGATATATTAATGGCCCAAACATGATAGAGTGGGCCCAAATGTGGAGAGCCCAACACATGATGGGAGCTAATTACGTGAAATTCGGATTTAAAATAATAGTAATTATAAAAGGGGTAAGATAAGTATTAAAATAAGCAAAATATATCCTAAAAGGAGTCCTAACCTTACCCTAACCCTTTACCCACAAAATTGGATCTCTTCCCAATCCTATTAGGTAGATAAAGGCAAGAAAAGGGAGATAATTAGGAAATTAGGAGTTTGAAAAGGATAGAAGAGTTTTAATGCATTAGGACTCTTAAACCACCCTATACACCTCTAATTCGGCCCTACCAAGTCTCATTTTATTGTTGGGACTTTGGAGGATGAGGAGAGGAGGCTGTGGATGAGGAGCAAGGAGGGAAGGAGCTTGGAGCAAGGGAATTCACCTCGTTCTTCATCCAAAACCCTAGCTTTTCTTTACTACAATGAAAGGTAGCCAATCTCTCAAGCTTAAATCGTGTAAAAATTATCCTAGGTAGTCTTCATGATCCCCTTTGAAAGCCCTCTAATTTTTCTCTATTTCGCTCTTCCATGAGTGCAAATTAAATGCCCAAACTTCTGTTAACATGTTGAGCCCGAACCATCATGTTTGTGTTCAATCCTCGTTTGTACGTAGTCCCATGTCCTGAAATAATTCTCATAAATACTACAAGATTCTAGCTTTCAAACACCCCTATTTGCGCTAATTTTCATCTTGTATCCGTGGCGAATTAATTCATTGTTCCTTGATTGTGCATGTTTAGGTTAACGAAAAGTAACCTAGTCAAGCATGTTCAATACATGACTGTTTTCCAATTCATCGTACTAGTGATAGATCTCCATGTCTACTCTTGTTTAAAATTAGTTTCAGGATTTATGGATTGCTATGTGAATTAATATTGATTTTTGAAGTGGACTGTGTCATGAAAGGAGGGATGAAACCCACCTGGAAAAGGGGAAATAGCTCTTTTCTGGGCTCGGGCAGCCTTCTGGTGTCGCGACGGCCCGACCCACTGTGATATCAGAGGAGGTCGCAACAGGAAGAGCCGTCGCGTTCTGAACGCGACGGGTCGACAGGTCGCGACCTGCCCCCCGTTCACCCCAGCACCCGGTTCAGCAGAACGCGACCGGTCATCGTGCCGCGACCTGATTGCGACCGTCAACCTGTCGCGACATGATGCCTGAATGCGCCATGCAACGGAGTCACGATGACCTTAACACGACACCATTGCACATCGCGACCTAACTCTATAATCGCGCCAGACACTAGAGTCGCGACCTGATTGTGCCACCCCAGTGCGTCGCGACCTCAGAGTCGTGGCCAGAACCTGAATTTGCACTTATACCCTGCTTAATATGTCAATTCAACCCTGTTTAGTTTAAAATAAACACTGTCATGCATAAATTCAATTTTTTAATTTATAATGGGCAATATTTTGTGAAATTAATTAATGTAAAAATTATGTGCACAATCATACATGTCCTCTTGATTTCTTACACATGCACACACTAAACATTCATGTTTGCCATGAGACCTTATTAATTCACTCAATAATATATCTAGTAATTTAGAGAAATAATTACTAAATTTCCCTATTTAATTAATTACACTTGTCTTCATTTTACTCGCGTGTTTTATACACTGTTACTGTTTCCCTCGGCCTTCGAGCACTCGAGGCACGACGAACCCTAGTTTTCTACACTCTCTTGGCATGGACCACCTCTCCACCGGGAAGACTCCTGACTGGATCAGGGTGTCACGTCCCGAGAATTACGCAGCGGATATTATTTCGAATAATTCGAGTCAATATTTCGAGACGTGGACAGTCGGCAAATAAGCCTCTAGCTAGCACGCACTAAATGTGTATCAACACAACATCATAATAGGGCCCACATGTTGAACTCAATATAAATTGTATTCAATCTCAACTCTTTTTTATTCAAATGAAAACTAGTACAGGACTAAGACTCAATGAAAGGGAAAGTACATTTAATCCTCACTTCCTACTACATTGTTCTAACACTCAAAATAAACTATCTATAGATAGACTTATGATTGGAACACTCTTCACTCGAACGCATTCCCATCCTCGACTTGCTCTTCCTCTTGAACTTCATAGTCACCTAGATGGGGTAAAAGTAGGGAATGAGCAAACAGCCCAGTAGGATTTATATCTCAAAGTGCGGGCAATGATATAAGTGATTAACATTTTAGAACTAGGCAAGTACGATGAATGATATGCATGTACGAATAAAAACTCGTTAAAACATGATATAAAAACAAGCTAGAGAGAGAGATCATGATAGAATAAGATTGATGAACAAGATGACAAGAGAGAACTAGAAATAGATCACTTTGTACAAGCACGCAAGATTTCACTTGATGTTAATAGCTTTCAAGAACGCAAGATATCACTAATTGCATTAAATGCAGGATGGCCATATCACGCAAACAAGCAAGCAAGCAAGCACGCACGAGCACGATCAAGTAACACTAATCAGGCACGTAGACACCAATGTACACCAAGAAAAGATCCATCAAGAATGTACACCAGGACACGTGTATGTGGTTATGTATCTATCATTCAACACGCACGCACGATTTTCCCAGCGCAGATGCAACGCCAGTAATCATTATACCCCATGGTTAACAGTATATCTATGACTCGCCGTCATTGGGGCTAGATTGGAGCCCTTGGACACACGCCGTGCCCTGTCAGCATCTCACTTAAATTTTTAAATGTAGATACCCACAGTCATTAATAATGGCCAATGAGAGTTTCAAAATGTAGCATGTGTAATGTCATGTTCATGATGATGATGAGAAGAAGTAATAATTAAATTGAACATGATTTCATGAGAACAATGGTCAAGAGATAAATTCGGCAGCATAACGGTACAATTTATACTTTCGTTCAATCTTTACATTAATGGCTTTAGTCTAGTTTGTAAGTCACACTCACGAGATTAAGAAGAGAAAGGAAGTGCACGCTATCTCCAGGGAACTTCAATGGTACAACCAACTCGTCGGCCATGTGGGAATCCATGGTCAGAGGAGATTTACGGAGGCCTTGGTGAAAAGGTCGCTAGTCTACCGATTCGGAATGACCGGTAGAGAGTTTCCAATTTCCCAAGAAAAGGCTACCTAACAGTGCTAGTGTGTAGTGCGGTACGCGTGTCTCAATTCTCAAACCATCGGTCTCAAACTCGCAGGAAGCACGTGACAATATAACATGGAATAAAACTATGCACTTTAACTCATCATGGTTTGCAAGATTTATGATAACTCTTATCATTTAAACGTGGAAGAACAGTAGGAAGATTAAATCACAAGTAGCACGAATGGATCATAATATTTAAGGAGCACTTAGAATAGCATTCATGTAATTAAAGCTTTTTAAATGGGTTAATCGCTTTTAAGCCATTAAACAACAATCATGTAAGGATTAGACCCAAGACATGCAACTTACACAGTAAATATCATATTTAAACAGATCTTGGGTATATGCGAAAAACTATGCAGGAAAACACGTGGTTTCAGGTAAAGTTCTGAGATCGCGACATATCCCTATAAGGAAGGCGACAGGTAGTTGTGAAGAACGCGACTGGGGCGGTCCGATTCAGGCAGCATGATCGCGACAACGGTCTTGTCGCAATCAGGTCGCGACATGTCGGCTGTCGCGACGAGACCTCGGAAGGTGACACATCGAGCCGTCGCATTCACAGGATCTGCGCCTGAGTCCGACTGGGATCTGACATGCTCTTGGTTCAGACTTACCATGTTTTGACACAGGAGCGATATTCATGAAATGCCTATATCTCTCTATATGCTGACCTTTAGACAAAACTTTCAACATAGAAAATGTCGAGGACATCTATTGGAAGAACTTTTATGTTGGGGGTTTTACCTAATTCGGTCTTTGCCCTTGTGAAAAACATGAAGAACGTAAAGTTAAATGCAACCAGAAAAACGCAGTATCATGCATGACTCTATTACGAAGTTTATAACTCTCAAACTAATGACATTTACATAAAACCTTTAACATGAAAGATGACCCTAACGACTAATAAAAGAACTTTTATGTTGGAGTCTTGACCTACTTCGGTCTTAAATCTCAATAAAAACAGGAATAACCTAAGGCTAACTGCAAACCCGAAAACACAGTATTATGCATGACTCTCTTACGGGATTCATAACTCTCTAACTAATGAGATTTAGACAAAACGTTCAACATGAAAGATGATCATGACATCAATTAGAATAACTTCCATGTTAAGATTTTACTCTAATTCGGTCTTGAATCACGTCAAACATATTAAGAACGGGAAAATCCCTGACAGTGCGCGACTTTTGCAAAACGCTTATAAATCAAGATCTACTAAATGAAATTCGATGAAACCAGTGGGAAATGAAAGCTAACTTGATGCTCTACACATTGGTATAGGATATGTTAAGGTTTGGCCCGAGAAAACCTACCTTTGGTCGACTTCAAGAGAGTGGTTTGTGCAGGTCGCAGCAGATGAGAAGGGGAAGAAGAACGGCTTCTTGTGGTCGTTCCACAGCTCCTCAGCCACCAAGAGCTCCTCCACACGACCCTAGAAGTTCTAAATTCGTTCCTAGGGTTTGGGTGAAGAGTATTTAAGTAACCATGGTGTTTAGGAGTCCTATTATAACTAGGAAAAGAGGATTTCGGGATTGGCATGTTTGGTTTCCTATTTTTGATGATTTCCTCCTCCCTTTGAGTGTGTGAGGCATTAGGAAACCTCCCCTCATAGTTAGGCATGAATTTGGGTTGCCATGAATGCATGATTGCATCCCAATTCAACTCTAATTGCCTCTTTTTAATTTCAGCTTATTTATGGTTACGAATTTCTATGTATTTTCTAGCTTCATTTGATTTTTGGGCCAAATGTTGTCCATTGGCCTGATTATGATAATGGGTCATCAATATATAATGTTGGAAGTCTCCCCAAGACTTTTATTTAATTTTTGATTGCGTCGTATTTCCGTGTTAACAGTTTTCCGACTTGTTTCCTTATTTAGATAATCGGTCGCAATAACTCTTAAACCTAGCCCAAATAATTTTTATTGAACCAAATTTCTTGATGGGTCATTAGAGGATATTATTTGAAATCTATTTATGATTTTTATTTAATTTCCTGACTCGTCCAAGTATGTGTGATAATGATATTTCGACTTATTCATGAATTACGATAATAAGTCGCGAAACACTTTAAACTTAGCTAATCCAATTTTTCTTGTCACAAATTTCTTTGTGAAACGTTTAGTAATAATGTTTGGGGTTGATTTATAATTTTTACGGAATTTTCCGATATGTTTTAGCACATACGATAATGATACGTATGTTTTAAATACTCTGATATTATGGAAATTATTTATTTCCATTTATTTGAATTTTTTATGTAATTAAAATTTTCGGGGTGCTACACAGGGAATCCTTGTCAAGGCCTCTGTAAGTCTTCTTGGCTTTGGCGCATGTCCTTAGCCGACGAGCTGGTTATACCCTTAAAACCCGTTACACCCCTAGGGATCAGTACGATCCAAACGGCCATAGTGTTTCCTTCTTACCTCGTGATCACGCCGGACCATTTAGTCTGTGTTCATAGCATGGCTAGTGGGTGGTGTTGACTTCTACCAGACTGCCGGTACCCGACTTGGTGCTGTGCAACTGTTACTACCGAGGTTTGACGTTGTTTTACGATTATACTCCTATCTCATCTACTATCTCGTTACTCTCATCTGTTTACTTTCACTCTATACTCTCATCTATTTCGTCTATTACTCTCATCTCTTCTTGGTACTCTATTTGGCCATACAATTGATTGTCTAAAAGAACAAGTGCTATATGCCAGTGCAATAGGGTCCGGTCTGGTCCTGGGGAGAGCTCCCGAAGAGTGCCATTTCCTTGTAAGGGTTACATGATCAGGATGTGTACGACATGCATCCAGTGCCATTTAATACTATAACAATTAATCGTTGACAATCAAAGTGTTATCTATTCAAGTGCTATTATCGTTACATGTCCATTCCATTATCGTTGTCGTTGTGCTATTTTCACTATACCAGTGCTATTGCTCTCTTGCTATCGTTACATGCTCTACATGACTATACTCTTTAGTTACCATGCCATTTAAGACATTAATTATTTAACGCATGCTTGTTCTCATGAGATATTAAGTCCTATTGGGCATTATTTGCTCATCCTGCGTGTTTATTTCATGTGTTCAGGTGAGTCGAATGATGACCACACTCACGTGGATGGGAACAAGGACAACGTCCAGGAGTGACCCCTTTCAGCAACCATATGCTTTGTAGTTAGTTAGTATAGTTATGAGTTAGTTAGTCCATATGTATTAGATTAGATTTGAATAAAGTACTATGGGCCCTAGTTATGGCTCTGATTAGTTGATGTAATAGTTAGGTCATGATTTGATGGAATATTAATGAAATTGGAGGTTATTTGGTATTATTCCAATTGAGCAATGGTTTGTCATTTATTTCCTCACTCTGTACTATTTAATAACTGTAATATCGCTCCGATATTCCACGTTGGAGCGTTACAATTTTGTGGTATCAGAGCCTAGGTTATTCTTAAGTATAGGATGATCTAGGTTTGACCTACCTTGACTTAGAGTCTAAATTCCGTACCTATGTGAGATGGGTAGAACCAAGGGTAATATGATAAAATAAACGCACACACGCACAAACTTAGTGCAAACTCAATGACTTACATTTAAATTCTCTTTTGAAAGAACTTAAACACTAGCAATGGCAATGGAGCGTGCTCAACTCCGTGACATGCAACACACAATCCAACATCTTACTCAGGCATTACTCCAGGTTGCTGGAGCTAATAACAACAATAACCGAGGAGCTGGAGAGTTACATCGGAACTTCCACAATCTGAACCCGCCTCGATTTAGTGGGTCTACTGATCCTGATAAGGCCGAGAACTAGCTCAAGGAGATAGAGCGCATCTTCCGTGTTATGCAATGCGCGGATGGAGATAAGCTTTTACTTGCCACATTCCATCTTGAACGGGACGCCCGTGCATGGTGGGAGTCCATTGAGGCAACCAGAGCAGATGCACAATTCACATGGAATGAGTTCAAGGAGCATTTCAACTCCAAATATTTTTCAGAAAGAGTCCAAGAGAGGAAAGCCGCTGAGTTCGCAACACTGAAGCAAAGGAACCTTACCGTTGCTAAGTATGAGGCTCAGTTTTCCCGATTGGCACGCTATGCCAATCATCTGGTGAGCACTGAGAGGATGAAGGCGAAAAGATTCCTCAACGGGCTCAGACCTGCTTATATCACACAATTGACACCATTTGATATTCAGACCTATTCGGAGATGGTCAAGTGAGCACAATGTCTGGAGGATGCAACCGAACTCACCGAGTGCATCAAAGGTAGAATGGTAAAGAAGGAGTAGACATCCGGAGCATCGAGCAAGCCCACTAACGGCAAGAAAAGGCCGTTAAGCATCACCGACGGTCCAAGCCAGGAGCGAAAGCCCAAAGTCCCCACTCCTATTGCTCCGAACAACAAACCAAGATGCAAGCATTGTGACAAGCTAGGTCACACAGCAGAAGAATGCTGGAGGAAGGTAGACGCAAGCCTGTTGGCCCTTTTGGTACGGCAGCAAGCTAACCTAGAGGGGGGTGAATAGGTTTTTCTGAAATCTGAAATAGAAACTTAAACACAGAAAATTAACACTTGAAAGTTTGGTTAGTTTAGAGTGATAAAGAGAAGCAGTGCTATAGTAACTCAGAAAATTTCGTATTTAAAAATTTGAAATAATAAATTTATATAAAATGGAATAATAGAAAGATACGTACCATTATCGTATGTGCAAGAACACATCTAAAACAATTTTCGTAAAAATTGTAAATCAACTCCAAATATTATCCCTAAGTGTTCCACGAATGAATTCATGCAACGAAAAATCCAATTGGTTAAACGTACGTCACAATGTGACTAATTATCCAAATTAGGAAACTAAGTCGGAAAACCGTTAACATCGAAAAATAACACACCCATAAATTAAACGAACATGTCGAAGAGATTTCCAACATCATGAAATGAATAACCATTATCGGGTTTGGACCAATGGACCTCTCATAGCCCATGAATAAATTCAAATTAGAAAATGCAATAAAATTCATAACTCTATTATTCCCTAATTAAAAAGGAAAAACCTATAAGATAAATTCCAATAAATAATGGGCTTGGTTAAATTGACTCATTAGAATTTAGTGGTCCAAAATAAGGATTTTAAAAAGAAGAATAATGGGAAAATTCCCTAAATTCGCAACTTAAATATTACTTAATTAGAAAATACACATTTAATGCATTAAATAAGCAATTTGAGATGGAATTGGATTCATAAACATACCCCATATGGTTTAGCACGAATTTAGACCTCAACCTAACCCAAATAGAAGTTGGAAAGCAAGGAAGGAAAGAAGGAGTTAGGAAATCTCGTAATTAAAGAGAAATTTGAGTAGTAGTAGGAATAGGAACCCTTACTAGCTTAAATACTCTCTTAACTCTCCATGGCCGGCCCGGAAACTTTGCTGGGGCTTGCTGGACGTGGATAGAAGGCCAATGAGGAGGAGAATTCGTGGGGAGAAGGCTCTCTCAAGCATCTTCCTTTGTTCTTCAAGTTCTAGCCCTAGAAGAGTAAAATGACTAAAGGTAGGCATTCTTACGAGCAAAACTCAATTAAATCCATTTGTAGATTGTTCCATACATCAGGAACAAAAGCCCTCTTGTTTCACTCTTTTTCATCAAGCCAATCTTTTGATCTCTATTTTTGAAATTCTGTAAATATGATGAACCCGACCCTTCTTCGTTATTCTTGATCTCCATGTATACTCAACCTCGTGCTCTCAAATTTTAACTAGAGTTACTGATGGATGTTAGGCATCTTTTGCCCCTAAAAGCCCTAATTTTTATCCATCCTTTGTCACGAACTAAATCTTGCATGATTTCGACAATGTACTGTTGCGATTTAACCTTGACTTATGTTACAAGTTCCATACCTCTTTGTGAAGTCGTTTTTAGACCAAGTGTTCAACAGATAACATGTTACCTCATGTGTCTACTTTCATTTGGCACTGGTTTTCCCAATTTTTGTTGACTATAGTGAGAGTATTAGTCCAAACATTACCACTGTGTCAGATTCACAAAGTCAGTCACAATACGATTTATTACCTAGTCAAACGACCTTTGTTTCTCAATTATTTGCTATTGTAGAAAGTATTGGGAGTAATTTAACTAACAAAGGTGGCTTCACTCGATTTGGATCACCATAGCATTTGTTTTGATTTTTCAAACCCACAGGTGTCAAACCCAATCCAAGTCGAAGTTGGAAATAGGTAGAAAAAGCAACCCAAACGTCATTTTCAGGCAGCGATAGGTCGACACGTCGCTACCATAACGCGACAACATCATGGTCGCGACCCATACCAAAAATCAGGCCGTTTCGTGGTCTTTATCAGAAGGTGACAAGATCATGGTCGCCTTCATGTTCTGAAGGCGACAGGCACTGTGTCGCCTTCTGCCTATGTCCACTTAATTGGCCATAACTTTTTCTATAGACCTCAGATTGACGAGCCATTTTCTTTACTGGATTTCTCATTCAAAGGGCTTAAATATGGTATATTCATGTGTGAGATTTGAATAAAAAAAATCAATGAGTTATGACCTAAGGAAGTGAAGGGATGGGACAGTATTGCCTTCTAAGGGGCATACGTCTTGGTTTCCATCGTTTTGTGTCATTCTTTGCATGTGTGAGTTTGATCTCTTCTAAGAAGGTTATAGAAAGTCTTAACATGCATTTTTCAACCCATATCAAAGTTAAAACATGTTTACAAAATTTTTAATTGATTTTAAGTTCATGATCATGCTCTCTACTTGTCGATTATCCACTTCTTACCTTGTTATCAAACTTGATAAAAACACTTGTTATAAAATGGAGTCATATTGAATGATTTAAAAATGTAATAACACGACATCTTTCTATCTATGATTTCTCTCACACGTTCACACACTTGAACCATCCAATTATTGCTTGACTTGGCACAAAATATCTCATAATGTATATGGTTAATTTATTGCAATAATGTACATTAAATTGCTCTATTTTAAATGAACTTGTCTTCGTTTCTCACGTTCTTTGGGAATACCGTTACCGACGCTCCACTGTTCTAGAATTCCTCTAGAACGTCGGGCACTTGTTTCTATATACACACTTTCCTTGACTTGGACGAACTCTCTGTCGGATATTCTTTCTGCCGGACTAGTGAATCCTTGTTCAAGACCTCCGTAAGTCTCCTCTGTCCATGGATTCCCATATGGTCGACGAGCTGGTTGTACCCTAACACCTATGATACACTCTAGGGATCAGCAAGATCCGTATGGCCTTAGATTGTTCTCTCGTTCTTATCTTGAATCACACCGGACCTCTGGACCTGTGCATAATGAGGCCAGCGGAAAGGTTGTGTTCCACTTGACTGCCAACACCGTACGCGTGTGTTGTGCAACTGTTACTATTGCTCGTCACTCGACGCTTCACATGCAATGACCATAAGATCTCAGCTACACTCTACTCGCTCATCTATTCAAGTTCACTCTACTATCTCATCTATCTCGTCTATTCATTTGGAACTCTCTTGGTACCCTTGAGCTATGTGGCTCCTACTGTTTTGTACTATTTCATGACTGTCTAGCGCTATAATATTTGTCTTGTGACTCTACTGTTCCAATGCATACTGTGCAGGGCACGGAGAGTGTCCGAGGGGCTCCAATCTAGTCTTGGGGACAGAGAGCCACCCGAAAATACCTACAGGGGCTATAGACGGTGTTCTACATTGCACCGGTTCTGACAATACTGTATTGGCTAGACATCTGACTATTATCCTTTTAGACTGAGGAGTTCAGACGTACTGTGATATTACTGTGCTATCACAAACTGTTATACTATTAGTCTGAAGAGTTCAGACATACTGTGCGATTACTGTGCTATCGCAGACTGTTACTGAACGGCTACTATCCTAGAAGTGACTATTGCCGTATTCTACTAGTGCACCATTTTGCAACCATACACGCTATCTCGTTACACGCTATCTCGTTACACGCTATCTTGTCATACGCTCTACTTGCTCTACTTGATACTTGCTATCTTGAGTTATTGCGTACTATCGTGACTTAATCGCATTCAAAGTGCTCTACTCTTTCGTTGTCTAATGACAATAAAAGTGCTATACTCTCTCGGCTATCTACCGATAACCAAAGTGCCATTACTATTTCGATTGACAAAAGTTAATCAAAAGTGCTATACTATCTCGATTGATGAAAATCAATCAAAGTGCAATTTACTCTTTACATGACCAACTACTATCTCTCCTTGCTATACTTGTCGCTTGCTATTGCTTGCCATTGTCGCTACATGCTGTTGCATTGTTATCGTTTCTATCGTGACTTGACTTTAGTCATCGTGCTATACTTGATTCATCTGCTATCTGAACCACGTTACTTGTGCTACTACTTTCTCGACTTTACATGACTTTCTCTATCATTAGTTACTCTGCCATTAAAGCATTAATCACTTTAAGCCTGCTTGATCCTGATATTTAAGTCCTACTGGGCGTTATCGCTCACCCTTCGTTATTTGTTATTGTGTCTCAGGTAAGTCGGACAATGACGTTATATGTACCAATGGGACAGGACCAGAGTGATGAGTGACCTGGAGTCAAATGACGAAGTTACCCTAGCACCATGGAGTCTAGTAATGATTGTTTTAGATTTCTTTTCAATGTAATAATGTCATTGAGCCCTATGTATTGGCTCTGAATTAGTGGTTGTAATAGTCTTAGTGAGTTTATAATGAAATAAAGAGTTTATTCCAATTATTGTTTATTAGATGCTCTGATGTTTGCGAAAGTATGCGCAATTGTCATTACCATATTCGTTGTTCGCGTCTCCCTCTGATTTATTCCGCTGCTAAATTGGAGGGGCGTGACAGTTGGTATCAGAGCCTAGGATGTCCTTATTAGGATATTTTAAGTCTAGGGATGTTCTAGGTGAACTGCCATAATCGTGTCTAAGTCAACCACCATACCTATGTGAGAGATTGGGTAAAGCTTGGGGTTATGCTAGGAGCTTAACTATATGTATAAGTACCCTAAGTATTAAGAAGGAAATTAATAAGTATTATTGCTCGCAGGAACTAGAGGAGATGGCTGGCGAGCATGCATTAATGCACGAATTACAACAGACCGTACAAGGGTTAACTTAAGCCCTTAACAACGTAATTCAAGCAGGAGCAAGAAATGGGGCTGGAGACTTATATGGGAACTTTCAACGAATAAATCCCCCTAGGTTTAATGGAACTCCGGATCCCGATGAAGCTGAAAATTGGGTGAAGGCAATGGAACGGATCTTTAGAGTTATGTAATGTTCCGAGCAGGAGAAAGTCCTTCTGGAAACCTTCCAGTTAGACCGCAATGCTAGAACCTGGTGGGAAGCTGCCAGTCGACAATTACCCAACGTCAACATAGAGTGGGATAAATTTTTAGAACTTTTCAACACCAAATATTTTTCCGAGAGGATTCGTGAGAAGAAGGCAAATGAATTTGCCAATTTAAAACAACGAATGATGTCTGTAGCAGAATATGAAGTGCAATTTGAAAGACTAGCACAGTACGCAACACATTTGGTGAGTACAGAGAAGATGAAGGCGAAGAGATTCCTAGAAGGGTTGAGACCTGTGTTCTGGGAAAAATTGGCTCCACTAGACATTGAAGTATATTCAGTCATGGTATTGAGAGCTCAATTAGTAGAAGACACCATGGAACTTCTTGAAAAGATTCATAAGAAGAAGGTGTTGAAAAGGGAATGTGCTACTCATTCCAATGATAATAAAGGAAAAAATACCATAGATAGCAAGAGAATGAAAGGGGAAGTGAAGCAGAAGGAATTCTGTAAATTTTGTAAGAAACCAGGGCATCAGATTGATAATTGTTGGAAGAAATTGGGCAGATGCTTGCGATGTGGAAGTCAACAACATCGAGTCATCGATTGTCCAACAAAGAAGAACCAAACTTCATGCCAAGGACGATTACAAGCCCTTGTGGATATAATCATACCAATGAAGGTGGACAAGGTATCATCACTAAACCCTTAGATAAGTTCATATTATTTTCACAATAGCAAAACCCTAAGTGGGGGAGATGATGGAATTGAAATATTTAGAATAAATTGCTATAGTTGTATCATATCATATGAATTTGGGGACCAAATTCTTGTTAAGTGGGGGAGGATGTAGTAACCCAAAAATTTCGTATTTAAAAATTTGAAATAATAAATTTCTATAAAAACGGAATAATAGAAAGATACGTACCATTATCGTATGTGCAAGAACACATCTAAAAAAATTTCGTAAAAATTGTAAATCAACTCCAAATATTATCCCTAAGTGTTCCACGAATAAATTCATGCAACGAAAAATCTAATTGGCCAAACGTACGTCACAATGTGACTAATTATCCAAATTAGGAAACTAAGTCGGAAAACTGTTAACATCGAAAAATAACACACCCATAAATTAAACGAACATGTCGAAGAGATTTCCAACATCATGAAATGAATAACCATTATCGGTTTGGACCAATGGACCTCTCATAGCCCATGAATAAATTCAAATTATAAAATGCAATAAAATTCATAACTCTATTATTCCCTAATTAAAAAGGGAAAACCTATAAGATAAATTCCAATAAATAATGGGCTTGGTTAAATTGACTCATTAGAATTTAGTGGTCCAAAATAAGGATTTTAAAAAGAAGAATAATGGGAAAATTCCCTAAATTCGCAACTTAAATATTACTTAAATAGAAAATAGACATTTAATGTATTAAATAAGCAATTTGAGATGGAATTGGATTCCTAAACATACCCCATATGGTTTAGCACGAATTTAGACCTCAACCTAACCCAAATAGAAGTTGGAAAGCAAGGAAGGAAAGAAGGAGTTAGGAAATCTCGTAATTAAAGAGAAATTTGAGTAGTAGTAGGAATAGGAACCCTTACTAGCTTAAATACTCTCTTAACTCTCCATGGCCGGCCCTGAAACTTTGCTGGGGCTTGCTGGACGTGGAGAGAAGGCCAAGGAGGAGGAGAATTCGTGGGGAGAAGGCTCTCTCAAGCATCTTCCTTTGTTCTTCAAGTTCTAGCCCTAGAAGAGTAAAATGACTAAAGGTAGGCATTCTTACGAGCAAAACTCAATTAAATCCATCTGTAGATTGTTCCATACATCAGGAACAAAAGCCCTCTTGTTTCACTCTTTTTCATCAAGCCACTCTTTTGATCTCTATTTTTGAAATTCTGCAAATATGATGAACCCGACCCTTCTTCGTTATTCTTGATCTCCATGTATACTCAACCTCGTGCTCTCAAATTTTAACTAGAGTTACTGATGGATGTTAGGCATCTTTTTCCCCTAAAAGCCCTAATTTTTATCCATCCTTTGTCACGAATTAAATCTTGCATGATTTCGACAATGTACTGTTGCGATTTAACCTTGACTTGTGTTACAAGTTCCATACCTCTTTGTGAAGTCGTTTTTAGACCAAGTGTTCAACAGATAACATGTTACATCATGTGTCTACTTTCATTTGGCACTGGTTTCCCCAATTTTTGTTGACTATAGTGAGAGTATTAGTCTGAACATTACCACTGTGTTAGATTCACACAGCCAGTCACAATACGATTTATTACCTAGTCAAACGACCTTTGTTTCTCAATTATTTGCTATTGTAAAAGTATTGGGAGCAATATAACTAACAAAGGTGGTTTCACTCGATTTGGATCACCATAGCATTTGTTTTGATTTTTCAAACCCACAGGTGTCAAACCCAATCCAAGTCGGAGTTGGAAATAGGTAGAAAAAGCAACCCAAACGTCATTTTCAGGTAGCGACCGGTCGACACGTCGCTACCATAACGCGACAACATCATGGACCCATACCAAAAATCAGGTCGTTTCGTGGTCTTTTTAAGAAGGCGACAAGATCATGGTCGCCTTCATGTTCTGAAGGCGACAGGCACTGTGTCGCCTTCTGCCTATGTCCACTTAATTGGCCATAACTTTTTCTATAGACCTCGGATTGACGAGCCGTTTTCTTTGCTGGATTCCTCATTCAAAGGGCTTACATATGGTATATTCTTGTGTGAGATTTGAATAAAAAAAATCAATGAGTTATGACCTAAGGAAGTGAAGGGATGGGACAGTAATTGCCTTCTAAGGGGCTTACGTCTTCGTTTCCATCGTTTTATGTCGTTCTTTGCATGTGTGAGTTTGATCTCTTCTAAGAAGGTTCTAGAAAGTCTTAACATGTATTTTCAACCCATATCAAAGTTAAAACATGTTTACAAAATTTTTAATTGATTTTAAGTTCATGATCATGCTCTCTACTTGCCGATTATCCACTTCTTACCTTGTTATCAAACTTGCTAAAAACACTTGTTATAAAATGGAGTCATATTGAATGATTTAAAATGTAATAACACGACATCTTTCTATCTATGATTTCTCTCACACGTTCACACACTTGAACCATCCAATTATTGCTTGACTTGGCACAAAATATCTCATAATGTATCTGGTTAATTTATTGCAATAATGTACATTAAATTGCTCTATTTTAAATGAACTTGTCTTCGTTTCTCGCGTTCATTGGGAATACCGTTACCGACGCTCCACTGTTCTAGAATTCCTCTAGAACGTCGGGCACTTATTTCTATATACACACTTTCCTTGACTTGGACGAACTCTCCGTCGGATATTCCTTCTGCCGGACTAGTGAATCCTTGTTCAAGACCTCCGTAAGTCTCCTCTGTCCATGGATTCCCATATGGTCGACGAGCTGGTTGTACCCTAACACCTATGATACACTCTAGGGATCAGCAAGATCCGTATGGCCTTAGATTGTTCTCTCGTTCTTATCTTTAATCACACCGGACCTCTGGACCTGTGCATAATGAGGCCAGCGGAAAGGTTGTGTTCCACTTGACTGCCAACACCGTACGCGTGTGTTGTGCAACTGTTACTATCGCTCGTTACTCGACGTTTCACATGCAATGACCATAAGATCTCAGCTACACTCTACTCGCTCATCTATTCAAGTTCACTCTACTATCTCATCTATCTCGTCTATTCATTTAGAACTCTCTTGGTACCCTTGAGCTATGTGGCTCCTACTGTTTTGTACTATTTCATGACTGTCTAACGCTATAATATTTGTCTTGTGACTCTACTGTTCCAATGCATACTGTGCAGGGCACGGAGAGTGTCCGAGGGGCTCCAATCTAGTCTTGGGGACAGAGAGCCACCCGAAAATACCTACAGGGGCTATAGACGGTGTTCTACATTGCACCGGTTCTGACAATACTGTATTGGCTAGACATCTGACTATTATCCTTTTAGTCTGAGGAGTTCAGACGTACTGTGATATTACTGTGCTATCACAAACTGTTATACTATTAGTCTGAAGAGTTCAGACATACTGTGCGATTACTGTGCTATCGCAGACTGTTACTGAATGGCTACTGTCCTAGAAGTGACTATTGTCGTATTCTACTAGTGCACCATTGTGCAACCATACACGCTATCTCGTTACATGCTATCTTGTCATACACTCTACTTGCTCTACTTGATACTTGCTATCTTGAGTTATTGCGTACTATCGTGACTTAATCGCATTCAAAGTGCTCTACTCTTTCATTGTCTAATGACAATAAAAGTGCTATACTCTCTCGGCTATCTACCGATAACCAAAGTGCCATTACTATTTGGATTGACAAAAGTTAATCAAAAGTGCTATACTATCTCGATTGATGAAAATCAATCAAAGTGCAATTTACTCTTTACATGAACAACTACTATCTCTCCTTGCTATACCTGTCGCTTGCTATTGCTTGCCATTGTCGCTACATGTTGTTGCATTGTTATCGTTTCTATCGTGACTTGACTTTAGTCATCGTGCTATACTTGATTCATCTGCTATCTGAACCATGTTACTTGTGCTACTACTTTCTCAACTTTACATGACTCTCTCTATCATTAGTTACTCTGCCATTAAAGCATTAATCACTTTAAGCCTGCTTGATCCTGAGATTTAAGTCCTACTGGCCGTTATCGCTCACCCTTCGTTATTTGTTATTGTGTCTCAGGTAAGTCGGACAATGACGTTATACGTACCAATGGGACAAGACCAGAGTGATGAGTGACCTGGAGTCAAATGACGAAGTTACCCTAGCACCATAGAGTCTAGTAATGATTGTTTTAGATTTCTTTTCAATGTAATAATGTCATTGAGCCCTATATATTGGCTCTGAATTAGTGGTTGTAATAGTCTTAGTGAGTTTATAATGAAATAAAGAGTTTATTCCAATTATTGTTTATTAGATGCTCTGATGTTTGTGAAAGTATGCGCAATTTTCATTACTAAATGTTCGCGTCTCCCTCCGATTTATTCCACTACTAAATTGCAGGGACGTGACAAGTGCGGAAGCAAATAAACAATCACACAAATGACACAAGGAATTTATTCTGGTTCGGCCCTTCCCACATGGAAGTCCTACGTCCAGTCCCTAAGCAACCTCTTGAGATTTTACTAACCAAGGGTACAGTCCCCCTTAAGGACAATACAACACCCAGCACCCCAGCTGGTCTTCTTCTCTTTCCCGGGCAAGAAGGCAGCCCACTTCTCTTACAGGTAAAGAATCCAACCTCCTGGTACAAACCCCAGTGCGGTTCTGCTAGACACAAACCCCTAGCTAGGTTCTACACTATATACAGTCCTACAGCTGGACAAAGATCTTTCTTAGAAAAGAAAGAACACGGCTGAGAGTTGGAACAGATGAAAACCAACTAAAAGAAACTCTCAGCTAAAAGACTCTCTCCCCCATATTAAAAGATGCACAGAGAGAGAGTGAAGAGAGGAGAAGGAGCTTGAATGCTTGAGTGCTTCAGTTGCTTGAACACTTCTTTTTTGCTCAGGCTCTTTCTCTCTTTTCCTTTGAGTGTATGTGGCGTTGAGGTTCCTCACTAGTTGTACACTCCTTCAAAGATCTTCAAGAAAAGCTCATTTCTTGTTCTTCAACCATGCTTCATCTTTTATATGAGCAATTTGAATAAATCCGTTGGAGTTCTAGCCGTTGCTCATCTTCTCTTTCTTCTGATAATTTGTGGTCTACGAGGTCTGCAAGCATAGAAGAAAGTGTTTAGATAAAAGAGTGTTTCTGTCAAAAAGGTTCATACCTCTATGTTTCCTGTTGCCACCCAAAAGTAGTAACCCCCTTTTTGTTGGCAAGAAAGAAGAGATCTAGAAAGATAAGCAAAAAAATCTCCTGTCAGAAAGATAGAAGATTACGTAAATCAATAATATATGACTTTTTCGCTAGATGCCAAAAGACACTTTGAAATATAAAGGAAATCTATATTTAAATGATCGAATCCATGTTTGAGTGACCAAATCCATGTTTTTACAAGCGAATCCAGATTTGAGTGACCAAATCCATATTTTTACAAGCGAATCCATGTTTGAGTGACCAAATCCATGTTTCACTTATCAAATCCTTATGAGAGCAAATCCATGTTTCACTTATCAAATCCTTAAGAGAGCAAATTGATGTGAGAGCAAATCGATGTTTCACTTACCAAATCGATGTGAGAGGCAAATCGATGTTTCACTTACCAAATCGATGTGAGGCAAATCGATGTTTCGCTTACCAAATCGATGTGAGAGGCAAATCGATGTTTCATTACCAAATCGATGTAAGAGGCAAATCGATGTGAGAGTCACTTATCAAATCCTTATGGGACAAAATCGATGTGAGAGTGAATCCTTATGAGAGTGAATCCTTATAAGAGCGAATCCTTATGAGAGCGAATCCTTATAAGAGCGAATCCTTATGAGAGCAAATCGTTATGGCACTTTGTGAACTGAAATCGATGTATATTGAATGGACATCGATTTATCTTTTTAGTGCAAATCATACGACAATAATGTCATAAATTTATATTTATTAGAAAAATATGATATTTAATTTATTATTAGAAAAACATGGTATTAAATATATTTAATATTTAATTAATCACATAAATTTATATTTATTGAGAAAAACATAATATTGAATATATTTAATAATATTTACTTAATCATAAATTTTGTTATAACCAAAATATAAGGGTTAAATATAGAGTGGTTCAACAATCTTCCCCTTTTTGGTGATGACAAAATTTATGAGAATTTTCTGACAGAAATACTAGGCATAGAAAATATAGAAAATTCATAGAACATACATACTCTCCCCCTTTTTGTCACTAACCAAAAAGGAAGGATCTTACCATGCATTCTCTCCCCTTTTTGTGAAAACTTCTTACCATTGAGGGGTTCAACGATGATTGATATTAGTAAATAACTCCCCTTAGTCTGAGCTCCCCCTAAATGAGAGACTCTACCTGAAAGAGACTTGCAAATAATTGTTAGTAATATTAACATTTAAAAAATAAATTAATGACTATTCCCTCTTCAGATATGAGTTGGATGAAAAGCTGGTAGTCACCAGTGCCTTGAGCATCCTTGATCCTGATGCTCCAAGGCTATCCTGCAATTAAACTACTCAGAAGTAGGTACCCAAATCATTTTGGGTCCTTGATGGTTAGATGCATGAAAATAACCTTTAGGAATCCAAACTAAGTGTCTTGTTTTGCAGGTATTTACTGTGTGTCCTAATTTATTGCAATGAGAACAACAATAAATATAAATTACTTTGTCGTTTTTATTATCTTTGTACTGTCTGTTTAGAACATAATTTTTGGAAACCTTTTCTTTTACATGGACCTTTTTATGAGACATCTTGGTTTCTTTTACAAATTTTGGTAATAGATATTTTTCAGAAATTATGACTTGTTTTCCTTTTTCAGGAGGTATGTAACCAAGCCCTTGTTTGTTATTTCCACATTTTGATCCGTTTAAGCATAGGGCTAAAGATGTTTCTCCTTTAGTTAATTTTCTAACTGATTCTTTTAAATATAGATTTTCTTCAGTTAGAGTTTTTAATTTTTCTTCTAACTCTAACTTCTCATTATTCTTACTTTTCAAATCTTCATTTAAAAGATAATTATTATATTTACATTCTTTTAATTGTTCTTCTAATTGTTCCATTTCTAATTTAAGATTAGAATTAGTGTTTTCCAAATAAGTAAGGTTGTTCTTGATATTTTTCAATTCTTTTACAACAACCTTGTGTTTATCATAAAGTTCATTAAAAACGTGTTCTAAATCTTCAGATTCTAATCCTGAATCTGTGCAAGAATCAAAAGATGAGTTAGAATGTACCTCATCTAGTCCTACCATAAGGGCTATATTTACCTGCTCTTTCTCTGATTCTGAGCTTGTGGCCTCATCATTGTCCCAAGCAGCCGCCATAGCTTTTCTTTTGAATTTCTTGTGCTGCTTCTTGGATTTTTCTAGTTGACCAGCCTTCTTGAGTTTAGGACAATCTGGTCTTAGATGTCTAGGTTTTCTGCATTCATAACACACTGGTTCTTTTTCCTTTGTCTCTTTCTTTTGAATCCTTCTTGATCCATTTTTCTTCTTCTTAAGAATTTTTTGAAGCTTGGACAGTACTTCATCTACGTCATTGTCTTCAGAATCTACATTTTTGGAACTAGAAGAAGGAGTAGCTGCAACTTTAAGAGCATTAGTACATTTTTTCTTTGATGAGCTTTCAGATAGTCGCTCCATATTAATTTCATGTGCCATGAGGGAACCTATTAAGTTATCAATAGAAAGTTTGGTTAAGTCATGGGCTTCTTCAATAACAGTTACTTTAGGTGTCCATGAAAGAGTTAAAGACCTAAGTATCTTTCTAACGGTTTCCTCATTGGAAAGAGTTTTACCAAGAGAATTTAAACCTACTACTATGCTTGAAAATCTATTATACATAATAGTAATGTTTTCGTTTGGAAGCATTTTAAATTGTTCGTATTGTGAAACAAGAATATCTATTCTAGTTTATTTCACTTCATCTGTTCCTTCATAAGTTATTTGTAGTTTATCCCACATTTCTTTTGCAGATTTACAAGTAGATACTCTACTGAATTCCTTTTTAGATAAGGCACAACATAAGTAGTTCTTAGCCTTAAAGTTTAAAGATAGTTTATTCTTATTAGCTGTTGTAATAGCAGTAGTTCCTGTAGCAGGAACAACAACAAAATCACCTACCTCTATTACCTGCCACAGATCAAAGTCTGTGCCTCGAATGAAGCATTCAATTCTCATCTTCTAGTATTGGTAGTCCTCTCCATCAAAGAATGGAGGTCTGGTGACTGATTGACCTTCAGCATATCCTTGAGCTGCCATGGATCTTCTCTAAGATCGTTAGATCTTCTTGATTGATCAGAGAACCGCTCTGATACCACTTGTTGGCCCTTTTGGTACGACAGCAAGCTAACCTAGAGGGGGGTGAATAGGTTTTTCTGAAATCTGAAATAGAAACTTAAACACAGAAAATTAACACTTGAAAGTTTAGTGTGATAAAGAGTAGCAGTGCGGAAGCAAATAAACAATCACACAAATGACACAAGGAATTTATCCTGGTTCAGCCCTTCCCACATGGAAGTCCTACGTTTAGTCCCCAAGCAACCTCTTGGGATTTTACTAACTAAGGGTACAGTCCCTCTAAAGGACAATACAACACCCAGCACCCCAGCTGGTCTTCTTCTCTTTCTCGGGCAAGAAGGCAGCCCACTTCTCTTATAGGTAATGAAGCCAACCTCCTGGTACAAACCCCAGTGCGGTTCTGCTAGACACAAACCCCTAGCTAGGTTCTACACTATATACAGTCCTACAGCTGGACAAAGATCTTTCTTAGAAAAGAAAGAACACAGCTGAGAGTTGGAACAGATGAAAACCAACTAAAAGAAACTCTCAGCTAAAAGACTCTCTCCCCCAGATTACAAGATGCACACAGAGAGAGTGAAGAGAGGAGAAGGAGCTTGAATGCTTAAGTGCTTTAGTTGCTTGAACACTTCTTTTTGGCTCAGGCTCTTTCTCTCTTTTCCTTTGAGTGTATATGGCATGGAGGTTCCTCACTGGTTGTACACTCCTTCAAAGATCTTCAAGAAAAGCTCATTTCTTGTTCTTCAGCCATGCTTCATCTTTTATATGAGCAACTTGAATAAATCCGTTGGAGTTCTAGCCGTTGCTCATCTTCTCTTTCTTCTGATAATTTGTGGTCTACAAGGTCTGAAAGCATAGAAGAAAGTGTTTAGATAAAAGAGTGTTTCTGTCAAAAAGGTTCATACCTCTATGTTTCTTGTTGCCACCCAGAAGTAGTAACCCCCTTTTTGTTGGCCGGAAAGAAGAGATCTAGAAAGATAAGCAAAAATATCTCATGTCAAAAAGATAGAAGATTACGCAAATCAATAATATGTGACTTTTTCACTAGATGCCAAAAGACACTTTGAAATATAAAGGAAATCTATGTTTAAATGATTGAATCCATGTTTGGGTGACCAAATCCATGTTTTTACAAGCGAATCCATGTTTGAGTGACCAAATCCATGTTTTTATAAGCGAATCCATGTTTGAGTGACCAAATCCATGTTTTTACAAGCGAATCCATGTTTGAGTGACCAAATCCATGTTTCACTTATCAAATCCTTATGAGAGCAAATCCATGTGAGAGTGAATCCATGTTTCACTTATCAAATCCTTATGAGAGCAAATCGATGTGAGAGCAAATCGATGTTTCACTTACCAAATCGATGTGAGAGGCAAATCGATGTTTCACTTACCAAATCGATGTGAGAGGCAAATCGATGTGAGAGTCACTTATCAAATCCTTATGGGACCAAATTGATGTGAGAGTGAATCCTTATGAGAGTGAATCCTTATAAGAGCGAATCCTTATGAGAGCGAATCCTTATGAGAGCAAATCGTTATGGCACTTTGTAAACTGAAATCGATGTATATTGAATAGACATCGATTTATCTTTTTAGTGCAAATCATACGGCAATAATGCCATAAATTTATATTTATTATAAAAACATGATATTTAATTTATTATTAGAAAAACATGGTATTAAATATATTTAATATTTAATTAATCACATAAGTTTATATTTATTGAGAAAAACATAATATTGAATAAATTTAATAATATTTAATTAATCATAAATTTTGTTATCACCAAAATATAAGGGTTAAATATAGAGTGGTTCAACAATGCCTACATTGCGGGAGCCGTGATCATCGTATTCCTGAATGTCCCTGCTTAAGGAAAACGAGAAGCGTCCTGCGGGACAGAAGAAGCCAGGCAGACTACAGGCTCTGCAAGAGGTTGAAACTACCGAGGAAGGTGGAGTTGTCGAAGGTACCTTACCAGTCTTTTCTCAATTAGCATTTGTTTTGTTTGACATCGGTGCGACACATTCATTTATATCACAAGCATTTACTGATACATTAAATGAGAAACCTGCATCTATGGAATTTGAATTACCTGTCACTACACCACTAGGAGAAAAGGCTCAATTGAATAAATATTTTCCATTAGCTGATGTTAAGATTGGTGAACTCAATCTTAAAGCCGACTTGATCTGTATGCCCATGGAGGGCTACGATGTCATATTGGGAGCTGATTGGCTATCCACGTATGGGGCTATCGTGGATTGTAGAAGAGGGAAAATTTCCTTTAGTGAATTCCCTAAGTTGACCTTCATGGGACGTAGACACAAGAGGCACTTGTATCTCGTCTCTACCATCAAAGCACAGAACATGATAAGAAAGGGCTGTGTGGCATTTCTCACCGCAATTGTGGTTGAGAAGAAATCATCTAAGATATCCGACATCCATCTCGTGCAAGAATACCCCGATGTGTTTCCCGATGAGCTGACAGGCATACCACCTGAAAGAGATGTCAATTTCTCAATTGACCTCATACCTGGAGCTGCACCGGTATCACGCCAACCCTACAGGATGTCCCCCGCTAAATTAAAAGAATTAAAGGAGTAATTGATGGAACTGCTGGAAAAGGGATTTATCCAACCAAGTACTTCTCCTTGGGGAGCACCAGTGCTGTTCGTCAAGAAGAAGGATGGATCCATGAGATTATGCATCGACTACAGGCAGTTGAATAATCTCACTATCAAGAACAAGTACCCTCTGCCACGTGTTGATGAATTGTTTGATCAGATATCAGGAGTAAAGTATTTTTCTAAGATTGACCTTAGATCGGGATATCATCAGATGAGGATTAAAGATGCGGACATTTACAAGACAGCTTTCAGGAGCAGGTACGGTCATTATGAATTTGTAGTCATGCCTTTTGGACTAACCAATGCTCCTGCAACTTTTATGCAATTAATGAACAGCATCTATCGGCCCTACCTTGATAAATTCGTCGTGGTATTCATTGATGATATTCTCATATAACTCGAAGACCAAGGAAAAGCATGAAGAGCATCTGAGGATTGCTCTACAAATCTTGCGGGACAACCAACTCTACGCCAAATTGAGCAAGTGTGAATTCTGGCTCGAGGAGGTGTCATTTCTACGCCACGTTATATCCAAGGATGGTATCGTTGTCGATCCTTCCAAGGTAGAAGTTGTACTCAACTGGGAAAGGCTGACCAATGTCACTAAAATCAGGAGCTTTCTTGGACTGGCTGGTTACTACAGACGGTTCATTAAAGACTTCTCCATGATAGTTGTACCTCTTACGTGCCTTACGCAAAAAGAGAACCCATATGTCTGGGGCAAGGAGTGCGAGAAGAGCTTCCAGACACTCAAGCAATTGTTAACTTCTGCACCTATCCTCGCATTACCAGTCGAGGGCGTAGGATTTCCAGTCTACACTGATGCATCTGGAATCGGTCTAGGCTGCGTGCTAATGCAGAATGAAAAGGTGGTAGTTTATTCTTCGAGGCAGTTGAAGCCACGTGAAGTAAATTATCCTGTCCATGACTTAGAATTAGCTGATGTGGTATTTGCACTCAAGATATGGAGGCATTACCTTTATGGGGAGCAATTTATTGTCTACTCTGACCACAAGAGCCTGAAGTACTTATTCTGTCAGAAGGAACTCAATATGAGACAGAGAAGATGGCTGGAGTATCTGAAGGACTTTGATTTCAACATTCAATATCATTTAGGCAAAGGTAATGATGTAGATGATGCACTCAGTAGGAATCCAGTAGCTTCGTTATCTTGTTTAGTCATGGGCGAGATACAATTACTTGAGCAATTCGTCAGTCTGGATCTAAATATTGAGAAAAGAAGTGATAAGATGTTAGTGGCTAATCTTAGAGCTCAACCCGACATCTTTGTCGAGATCAGAGAACAACGGGCAAATGATCCATTCTTAGTCAGAGTCAGAGGAACCATAGTTGACAAGCCATTTCTCCATCGCTAAGGATGGAAGAATACTATTCCAAGCCAAGACATGCGTGCCTGACAATGAGGAGCTGAAGAGAAAGCTAATGGATGAAGCCCACAAGACCAAGTATACCATTCACCCAGGCGCAACCAAGATGTACCAGGATATGAAAAGGTCATTTTGGTGGCCAAACATGAAGCGTGAGGTGGCTGAGCATGCTGCGCACTGCCTCACATGCCAACAAGTAAAGGCTAAACACCGACGTCCTGCGGGTGTACTTAGACCCCTGGACATACCTGAATGGAAGTGGGAGAGTATCGGCATGGATTTCATCATGGGTTTACCCCGAACGCATGGTGGACTTGATGCTATCTAGGTCATTATGGACCGTTTGACTAAGTCCACACATTTCCTTGCCATTAAGAGCACCTGGAGTGTGGATGTACTTGCAGCTTTATATGTGAAGGAAATTGTAAGACTACATGGAGTCCCCGTATCCATAGTCTCAGACTGTGACCCCAGATTCACTTCTAGATTCTGGAAGGGACTTCAGACTGCATTGGGCACAAAACTCAATTTCAGCACTGCCTGCCACCCACAGATGGATGGACAGACAACAAGGACCAACCAGATAGTGGAAGACATACTACGTGCCTGCACCATAGATTTTGAAGGCTATTGGAATGAGTAGCTATCCCTGATCGAATTTGCATACTAGGTCAGCATTAAGATGGCACCATTCGAAGCACTGTACGGCAGAAGCTGTAGATCGCTAGTGTGCTGGAATGAAGTAGGTGAACAGCAATGGCTGGGACCCGATATGGTACAGACAACTAGCAGGGATATACAGATTATCAGAGATAGAATTAAGATAGCCCAGTCCAGACAGAAAAGTTATGCAGACAAGGGAAGAAGGGACTTAGAATTTCAAACTGGAGATCACGTAATGCTGAAAGTATCCCCAACCCGTGGATTTCAAAGGTTTGGGATGAAAGGCAAGCTAAGACCAAGATTCATAGGTCCATTTGAAGTGTTGAATAGAGTTGGCGAGGTGGCGTACTGACTAGCACTACCTCCCTAGTTCTCCACCGTACATAACGTTTTCCATGTGTCCATGCTGAGGAAGTACGTGTATGATCTGTCACACGTAATCAGCTATGATGACATTATTTTGAACAAAGACATGACCTATGAAGAAAGACCAGTGAAGATCTTGGACAAGAAGATGCAACAGCTTCGGAATCGATCTATACCCGTGGTCAAGATACTGTGGAGAAATCACGAAATTGAAGAGGCCACGTGGGAGCCCGAAGCATTAATGCGACGGAATTACCCGGAGTTGTTTGGTAAGTCACTCTTCCTCTCATAATCATATGAATTTGGGGACCAAATTCTTTTTAAGAGGGGGGGATGTAGTACCCTTGATTTTTAAAATCCCAATAAAATAAAAAAATTATTTAATAAATGAGATAAATAGATTTAATTGGAATAAAGAGATCATAAATAGATTTTAAGGGAATTAAACCACTACCCATTAAGCTAAATTATTAATGGGATATATTAATGGCCCAAACATGATGGAGTGGGCCCAAATGTGGACAGCCCAACACATGATGGGAGCTAATTAGGTGAAATTCGGATTTAAAATAATAGTAATTATAAAAGGGGTAAGATAAGTATTAAAATAAGCCAAATATATCCTAAAAGGAGTCCTAACCTTACCCTAACCCTTTACCCACGAAATTGGATCCCTTCCCAATCCTATTAGGTAGATAAAGGCAAGAAAAGGGAGATAATTAGGAAATTAGGAGTTTGAAAAAGATAGAAGAGTTTTAATACATTAGGACTCTTAAACCACCCTATACACCTCTAATTCGGCCCTACCAAGTCTCATTTCATTGCTGGGACTTTGGAGGACGAGGAGAGGAGGCTGTGGATGAGGAGCAAGGAGGGAAGGAGCTTGGAGCAAGGGAATTCACCTCGTTCTTCATCCAAAACCATAGCTTTTCTTTACTACAACTAAAGGTAGGCAATCTCTCAAGCTTAAAACGTGTAAAAATTACCCTAGGTAGTCTTCATGATCCCCTTTGAAAGCCCTCTGATTTTGCTCTATTTCATTCTTCCATGAGGGCGAATTAAATGCCCAAACTTCTGTTAACATGTTGAGCCCGAACCATCATGTTTGTGTTCAATCCTCATTTGTACATGGTCCCATGTCCTAAAATAATTCTCATAAATACTAGATGATCCTAGCTTTCAAACGCCCCTATTTTCCCTAATTTTCATCTTGTATCCATGGCGAATTAATTCATTGTTCCTTGACTATGCATGTTTGGTTAACGAAAAGTAACCTAGTCAAGCATGTTCTATACATGACTGTTTTCTAATTCATCGTGACCAGTGATAGATCTCCATGTCTACTCTTGTTTAAAATTAGTTTCCTGATATATGGATCACTATGTGAATTAATATTGATTTTTGAAGTGGACTATGTCATGAAAGGAGGGATGAAACCCACCTGGAAAAGGGGAAATAGCTCTTTTCTGGGCTCGGGCGGCCTTTTGGTGTCGCGACGGCCAGACCCGCTGTGACATCAGAGGGGGTCACGACACCTGTCCCCGATTCACCCCAGCTCCCGGTTCAGCAGAACACGACCGGTCATCATGTCGCGACCTGATTGCGACCGTCAACCCATCGTGACATGATACCTGAACGCGCCATGCAACGGCGTCGCGATGACCTTAACGCGACACCATTGCATGTCGAGACCTGACTCTCTAATCATGCCAGACACTGGCGTCGCGACCTGATTACGCCACCCCGGTGCGTCGCGACCTAAGAGTCGTGGCCAGAACCTGAATTTGCACTTATACCCTGCTTAATATGTCAACTCAACCCTGTTTAGTTTTAAATAAACACTGTCATGCATAAATTCAATTTTTTAATTTATAATGGGCATTATTTTGTGAAATTAATTAATGTAAAAATTATGTGCACAATCATACATGTTCTCTTGATTTCTTACACATGCACACACTAAATATTCATGTTTGCCATGAGACCTTATTAATTCACTTAATAATATATCTGGCAGTTTATCAAAATAATTACTAAATTGCCCTATTTAATTAATTACACTTGTCTTCGTTTTACTCACGCGTTTTATACATCGTTACTGTTTCCCTCGACCTTCGAGCACTCGAGGCACGACGGACCCTAGTTTTCTACACTCTCTTGGCATGGACCACCTCTCCACCGGGAAGACTCCTAACTAGACCAGGGAATCCTTTCAAGGCCTCTATAAGTCTTCTTGGCTTTGGCGCACGTCCTTAGCCGACGAGCTGGTTGTACCCTTAAAACCCGTTACACCCCTAGGGATCAGTACGATCCAAACGGCCATAGTGTTTCCTTATTACCTTGTGATCACGTTGGACCATTTAGTCTGTGTTCATAGCATGGCTAGTGGGCGGTGTTGACTTCTACCAGACTGTCGGTACCCGACTTGTTGTTGTGCAACTGTTACTATCGAGGTTTGATGTTGTTTTACGATTATACTCCTATCTCATCTACTATCTCGTTACTCTCATCTGTTCACTTTCACTCTATACTCTCATCTATTTCATCTATTACTCTCATCTCTTCTTGGTACTCTATTTGGCCATACAATTGATTGTCTAAAATAACAAGTGCTATATGACAGTGCAATAGGGCCCGATCTGGTCTTGGGGAGAGCTCCCGAAGAGTGCCATTTTCTTGCAAGGGTTACATGATCAGGATGTGTACGGCATGCATCCAGTGTCATTTAATACTATAACAATTAATCGTTGACAATCAAAGTGCTACCTATTCAAGTGCTATCTATTCAAGTGCTATTATCGTTACATGGCCATTCCATTATCGTTATCGTTGTGCTATTTTCACTATACCAGTGCTATTGCTCTCTTGCTATCGTTACATGCTCTACATGACTATACTCTTTAGTTACCCTACCATTTAAGACATTAATTATTTAACTGCTTGTTCTCATGAGATATTAAGTCCTACTGGGTGTTATTCGCTCATTCTGCGTGTTTATTTCATGTGTTTAGGTGAGTCGGATGATGACCACACTCACGTGGATGGGAACGAGGACGACATCCAGGAGTGACCCCTTTCAGCAACCATATGCTTTGTAGTTAGTTAGTATAGTTATGAGTCAGTTAGTCCATATGTATTAGATTAGATTTGAATAAAGTACTCTGGGCCCTAGTTATGGCTCTGATTAGTTGATGTAATAGTTAGGTCATAATTTGATGGAATATTAATGAATTGGAGGTTATTTGGTATTATTCCAATTGAGCAATGGTTTGTCATTTATTTCCTCGCTCTATACTATTTAATAACTGTAATATCACTCTGATATTCCGCATCGGGGTGTTACAAGAAGTCACTTGGGAAGAGTTCACAAGACTGTTCAGTGCAAAGTTTATTCCAAAACACATTCAAGATACAATGGAGCAAGAATTTTTGACGTTGACTCAGGGATCTATGTCAGTCCTAGAATATGAAGATAGATTTGCAGAGTTATCTAAGTATGCACCCCACATCGTAGCTGATGAGAGAAGAAGGGTAAAGAAGTTTGTGATGGGACTTCACCCATCACTCAGAACTAGATTAGTAGCTTTAGATCATAAGACAATGGAAGAGGCCCTTAGTGCAGCCTATAGACAGGAAAGCAAGATGGAACTATACATTGAAGAGAAGAAGGCAACTTTGAAAATACCCTCTACCCCATTCCAAAGGCAAGATAAGAGGAGGAAATCAATAGGAGTAATACAAGTATTAGCACCTACTAGGACACCATTCTATGCAGGAGGACAAAGTGTGAATGACAAGCCTGAATGTGTTCATTGTGGGAAAAGGCATGGAGGAAAGGAATGTTGGGCTATAACTGGTAGATGTCTCCGATGTGGAGATAAAGGACACATGGTTCGGGACTGTCCAAAGATGGTGCAGTTTCCACCTATAGAATCATCTATAGCAACAACAACACCAGCAATTAAACCATCTGAAAGACCACGGACGCAGGCTCGGGTGTTTGCACTAGCCAGAGAAGATGCCGAGATGGCAGAAAATATCACCGAAGGTACCATTTCTATCAAAGGCTTTTATGCTAGAGTGTTATTCGATATTGGTGATACACATACTTTTATATCTGACATATTTTCCAAACAATTACATGAGAATTTGGGTATAGCTATTGAAGACCTAGATAAACCGCTTTTGGTTCATACACCAGCAGGAACAATTTTTGCTTTAAAGAGTATTCCGACATTATCAATAACAATAGATGGAAGAGATTTGCCTAGCTACTTCCATCTTCTAGACATGAAGGATTATGATGTAATCTTAGGGCTAGATTGGCTTGAGAAGTATTGTGCATTATTAGATTGCCGCAAAAAAAAAAATCATATTCCACATCCCTGGAGAGAAGGAATTTTTCCATCCTTTACCAAAGAATTCTGCTAGGAAGTCCATAATTTCAGCATTGAAGGTAGTCAAATTATTAAATAAGGGTTGTAGTGCATATCTAGCTAGCATAATCTCAGTATCCAAGGATGATCAGTCTTTAGCTATAGCAAGTATTGAAGTGGTTAAAGAATTTAAAGATGTGTTTCCAGAAGACTTGCCAGGATTACCACCCATTCGAGAGATTGAGTTCACCATAGAGTTAATTCTGAGTACAACGCCAATTTCCAAGGCACCATACCGAATGGCACCAGCAGAATTAGTAGAGTTAAGAAAACAGCTTCAAGAGCTTCTAGATAAGGGGTTTATTCATCCCAGTATCTCACCATGGAGAGCTCCGGTGTTGTTTGTAAAAAAGAAGGATGGCTCACTCAGATTGTGCATTGATTATAGAAAATTGAATCAGGTCACCATTAAGAACAAGTATCCCTTGCCTCGCATCGATGATTTATTTGACCAATTACAAGGAGCCACAATTTTCTCTAAGATAGATTTGAGATCGGGGTATCATCAATTAAGGATTAAATAAGTGGACATACCCAAAACAACATTTATGACAAGATATGGGCATTATGAATTCCTAGTTTTGCCTTTTGGATTAACTAAGGCCCCTGCATCATTTATGGATTTGATGAATCGGGTGTTCAAACCATATTTGGATAGTTTTGTGATAGTGTTCATTGATGATGTGCTAGTTTATTCACCAAATGAAGCCACTCATAAGGAACATCTTAGAATTGTTCTGGAGACTTTGAGGAAGCACCAACTATATGCGAAATTTAGAAAATGTGATTTTTGGATGAAAGAAATTCATTTTCTTGGGCATATGATATCAGGCAATGGAGTTGCGGTAGATCCTACAAAGGTGCAAGCAGTATTAAATTGGGAGATTCTGAAAACACCTTCAGACATTCGTAGTTTTCTGGGTCTAGCAGGTTACTATCGTCGCTTTATTGAAGGATTTTCCTCCATAGTAGCTCCTCTAACTAGGCTTACCAGAAAGGGAGTAAAGTTTGTATGGTCTGATGATTGTGAGAAAAGCTTCCAAGAATTGAAGACCAGACTGACCACAGCTCCAGTATTGATCATACCCAACGATGTGGATAAATTTGTCATATACACCAATGCCTTTAAGTTGGGTTCAGGTTGTGTGTTGATGTAGAATGGCAAGGTAGTTGCTTATGCTTCTAGACAATTGAAGGAACATAAGAGGAATTATCCCACTCATGACTTGGAATTGGCAGTTGTAGTTCATGCTTTGAAAATTTGGAGACATTACCTATATGGAGTAAGATTCGAGGTATTCACAGATCATCAGAGTCTCAAGTATCTTTTCTCTCAAAAAGAGTTGAATTTACGACAAAGAAGATGGATTGAATTCTTAAAAGACTATGACTTTGAATTGAATTACCATCTAGGTAAGGCAAATGTTGTGGCCGATGCTCTCAGTAGGAAAAAGTTAATGATGCAAAAAGATTGGAAAATGATTGAGGATGCAGCATGTTCCATAATGATAGTTGAGCCTCAATTATGTCAGGCATTCATGGCTCAATTGTCTATCAGATCAGTGGTCTTAGATAGAGTAGTGGATAGGCAGAAGAATAACCCACTGTTACAAGAAATGGTAGGCAAGCCCAACATTGCTCGTGATGAGGATGGTGTAATTAGATTTCAGCATAGAATTTGTGTGCCAGATGACATAGAATAAAAAAAGAAATACTCGAAGAAGCACATAGATCAAGGTTTACAATTCACCCAGGAAGCAATAAGATGTATCAAGATTTGAAGAGGACTTTTTGGTGGAACAGCATGAAGAAAGATGTGGCCGAATTTGTGTTCAAGTGCCTGACTTGTCAAAAAGTAAAGGTCGAACATCAAAGACCATTAGGATTAATGCAAAACATTGAAATTCCACAGTGGAAATGGGAAGATATCACAATGGACTTTGTTTCAGGAATGCCAAGGTCAATTAAAGGTAATGATTCCATATAGGTGATTATTGATCGATTCACAAAGTCGGCACATTTCTTAGCTATGAAAAAGAAGTAACCTGTGGAAAGTTTGACCATACTGTATGTAAATAATATTGTTAGGCTTCATGGGATTCCAAAATCAATCATTTCAGATAGAGACTCCAGATTTACTTCCAGGTTATGGCAAGGACTGTAAAAAGCCTTGGGAACACAACTCAAACTCAGTACAACATTTCACCCTCAGACAGATGGGCAGTCAGAAGGGACAATTCAGACTTTAGAGGATATGTTGAAAGCTTGTATCTTGGATTGGAAGGGTGATTAGGAGAGACACTTACCCCTTGTGGAGTTTTCTTACAATAATAGCTTCCATGCAAGTATTAGAATGGCTCCATTTGAAGCTTTGTATAGGAAACCTTGTAGATCTCCACTATGTTGGGAGGAAGTAGGAGATAGACAATTAATTGGTCCAGAAATTATTCAGGAAACTACAAAGAAAATATGACTGATAAGGCAACGGTTAGTCACAGCTCAAGCTAGGCAAAATAGCTATGCTGATAATAGAAGATCGGAAGTAGATTTTGAGGTTGGTGATCACGTGTTTTTGAAAGTATCGCCAAAAAAGAGAATCGTGAGATTTGGTAAACATGGAAAGTTAATCCCACGATTCATAGGACCATTCGAGATTCTCGAAAAGATTGGGAATGTGGCATATCAGTTGCTTGTACCTCCGTCTATGGAAGGGGTTCATCCGGTATTTCATGTGTCAATGCTACGAAAATATGTTTGTGACCCATCCTATGTAATCAGCTATAAACCATTCTGACTTCAGCCCGACTTGTCATATGAGGAGCAACCTATCAAGATTCTCGATCGCAAGGTGCAAGTGCTGAGAACGAAAACTATTCCAATGGTAAAGGTGCTCTGGGGAAACTTCGGGCAAGAAGAAGCTACATGAGAGTTGGAGGAAGAATTAAAGAAAAAGCATCGACATTTGTTCGGTATGAATCCTAACTGAAAACTTTGAGGACGAAGTTCTTTTAAGGGGTGGAGGATCTAATGCCCCAACTTTTTGTATATACTTTTGCATTATTTCTTTTTGCCTTCTATCAGCATCACCATATTCATCAGTTTAAGATTTTTCTTCGCTATGGTAAAACTGTACGTATCTCGCCATAATATATTTAGTTAACTTCTAATTTAAGGAAAAGTATATATGTAAATACCGAGAAAGTATAAATGTAATAATTGAGTATATCTATAATAAAAAAGTATGAAAATAATTATGAAAAGTTAGGATTTAAGTAATCATTGACCAATTTCATAAGGTCTTAGCTTAAATTTTATAAGTTCCCAAAAGTGCTTTCAGATCCTCAGTTGGAGGTCATTTTGGGGAATTACCCTCATGTGGGATGAAATGGGTACTTATACAAATAGATTAGGCATATAAGCAAATAATTTATAGAGAAGGTATAGTGGCATGATAGGATAAGGTTAAATGAGATGGTGACACTTGTCACCATCCTATTTGATGGAAGCTTCTAGAAAAATGAGAGGTGTCTTCAAAGAATAGGTAAGATGTGGGTGACTAAGGTTTTGACAAGTGTGGGTTGGTGGCCTCTTGTTATACATGGAGGAGATGGTGACAAGTATCACCATCTTGGCCATTGGAAGGCGTCAAGGTGGCACAATCCTAGGGGATCTAGAGGCCTATAAATAGGAGGGGGTTTTCTCCTCTCTTCCTACCATTCCCACCATTCCACCACTCCATAGCATAGGAGGGAGAAAGAGGGGGCGCCCATGTGCTAGAGAAGGAGAGTAAGGTGCTTTGTTCTGCAAGTTGAAGAGGAGGTTCTGCTCATAGGAATAGCGCTCTGGAGGCATTCATCGAGGCGTATCATGGTGATCTAATAGAAGAAGCGCATTGTATCAAAGGCAGGATTCAACTTAATTCGTTATTGGTTTGGCATGCAAGAGGCAAGTGATTATGACTTTTTAATTCACAATCATATTTTCTATTGACTTTTATAAGTTTTGCACATATAAAAAAAATAAGTCTAGCCTACCGATTCTGTTACCACCTTTGTTACTATTTCTGTCTACCATCATTGTTACCATTATTGCTACCTTCACTACTGCTGTTATTGTTTACCATCACCATTACCATTTCTATGACCGATACCGTTACTGCCATCATTGCTATTGTTAGCCAAATGGACACTGCTATCATAGGGGTTCTACTGGATCCGTACTATAGAAATGCTCCTATGGGAAAGCTCATACTGATTATTGACTTCCTACTACGGTTTAGGCATTGTGTCTGGTTTAAAACAGACACTGCCGTCATAGGAAGTGACTAGAACTGTATTGTAGAAATGCCCCTATAGGTAAGTTCACTACTATACAAGACCCCGAGGGCAACGGGGGAAATCTTGGAGGTGGACAAGCACCACTGGTATATGGTAGAGAGAGCTTCTCCCGGTTCTGCGTAGTAACCAAGACCTATCACTCATTTGCCTAGGTGATAGCGTATTGTACTAACTGATTGGCCTTCTATTGATAGTTGGGGCAATGTGTCCGGCTTAACACTACTACTGCTATTGTCACTGTTACTGCCACTACCACTGCTGCTGATATTGCAACTGTAAATGATGATACTACTGTAAATACACTATCACTCTTACTACACTAAAAGGTTATTCATGCATGAAACCTTAAAATGATTTCTTATTAATTAATGACCCCTATTGCATAGTTGATTAATCGGTATTACACATTTAATCATTTCATGCTATAGATGCAAATTGACATCTGTGAGTATACTTATTGAAAGGGACATGAATAGCTTTGAGAACAAGTTTTACATATATGATGCCGTACGTTTTTCAAATACAATAAATCATATATTGTGAATTGAATTCTTGTTTACTTGTTGGGTCTACTTCTTAGACTCACTTTCTTACTATATTTTATTAGGAGAGTCAGAGGATCAGGTGATAGAAGAAGAGCTCAATTTCATCTCAGGAGGTGAAGATTGAAGCTCCACTTAGTGCCTTGGTTTAGTTAGTGCTCTTAAGGAACTTTTGTTGTTAATGTAACTATGAACTGGTTTCCTTTTTGGTAATCCAACTACATATACTGTGATATATGGATCTTGTTATGTAATAAATGTTTGTTAAAGTCTTCCGCTGTTGTAATTATTTAATTTTGTAATTCTCAACCTATATGTCACTGTTTGGGTAAGTTCCCACTGTACCGTCTCTCTGTCTAGCCCTATGTGAGTCGGGATGACTGAACTGGGTTGGAGTGGGGCGTTACAGTGTTACATGTTAAAAGTACAACAACCATGCGATAGATTGAATTGCATACATGTCATGCATGTTTGTTATAAGCTTTCCGTCTTGTTTCAAACCGATGGATTGCGGATTGAGACACGTTCTACATGACACTTTGCACATATAGGCAGCCCTTTCTTGGGGATTGGAAACCCACGGCCGGTCATTCCGTATCGGCAGTCTAGTGACCTTTCTCTTAAGACCTCCGTAAATCTCCGTACTCCATGGATTCTCTCATTGACACCGAGTTGGTTGTACCAATGAAGTACCTAGAAGATAGATTGCACTTCTATTCTTATCTGCTTCTCGTGAGAGTGATTTGATAACATTGAAACCAAGCCATTAAATGTAAAGATTGAACTAATGAGATTAAGCCGTTATGCTATCAAAATTAATCTGGATCATGTCCCCTTGCCTTGTTCTCTATCACCATTGACATGATCTTTAGTTCATAATTGTTGATTGCTTGGAAAATCTTGTTGGCCATAAATGAATGAATGGAATTACCAGAAATTATTGAAACTTCGGTTCACAACTATGCCTGTGCAAATAGGGCCCAGTCTGGTCCTGGGAGGAGCACCCGAAATACTTATAATCCCGAGAGTATATGATCCATTGAGGTGTCTGGAAATCACCTAATTGAATGCAAGATTGATCTGGGTAATTTCCACACTGTTATTGAATGATTGATTGATTGATCGCTCGATTGAACTGTTATATGTGAAATGGCCAAATCTATTGTACATGTGATCGTTAATGAACCCTATATGTTATTGTCCATTGGAATTCTATGGAATTCAACTTGAGATATCTATTGCACATGCTACATGTTATTGAATCTCTCCCAATGATAAATGATCATACTGTCATCCTTATCATTGATAATCGTTCCGTCCTACATGAGAATTGTCATGAATTGTTACCGAACTATCCTCATACATGTCATAGCCTGAAATGGTTTCCATCATTATTGACATGAGTATTGCATGATAGTATTGCCACTGTTAACATGTTAATTATGTAAAGTATGCCCGCACCATGAGATATAAATCTTATTGGGCGCTAGTGCGCTCACACCTGCTTTCCCTAATATTTTCAGGTGAAGATTATGATGAACTAGAGAATACTGGGAACGGGGAAGAGTGCAGAGTTTCTCTAGTGTACCAGTCATGTCAACCAGCAAGATTGAGTTCAAGAGTCTGTAATAGTTAGTTTTCCTTTTATTGAGTTAGATGTACTTGAAATACAATATTGTGCCCTATGTTTGGCTCTGGTGATTGTAAGGTTTTAAATTAGTTGAATGGAAATGAAATAAAGAGTATTTGGCTGGCAATATTATTGTCTCACATCTCATGTTATACTTAGTTGTTATTCTAAATTACTCGACTGTGATACTAATACTCGTATCGTTCATGCATCCCGATATTTATTTCCATTGCTAAATGTCGGGGCGTGACAGTTGGTATCAAAGCCTAGGCTTTCCCTTAAGTTCTAGGCAATTAGGAAATTGTTTGGCTTAGTCAAAACTAAATCCCATGTGTCGACTTGTCAAAAAATTCAACAGTGAGATTGGGGTAGAAACACGAGCTAAGTCATTTAGTTAGAATTAAGTTGTGATAAAGTTAACATATAATGAACATAATGTGGTTACCTTGAAGGATTGCAATGGCCGCTGCACGTGAAAGAGACTTGCAGAGGACGATCAACACACTGACACGGGCACTGTTACTAGCCACTCAGGGTAGAGCTGAAACTCAGGGAGATCTCCACAGTAATTTTCGGAGTATGAACCCACCCAGGTTTGGGGTAGCACTGATCCGGATGAGGCTGAGCACTGGCTCAAAGAAATAGAGTGTGCATTCCGCGTGATGGGATGCACAGATGAGAACAAAGTTACTCTAGCTACTTATCAGCTAGAGAGGGAGGTGCGTGCCTGGTGGGAGTCAATTGAGGCTACACTAGGAGATGCCCAGGCAACTTGGGTACAGTTCAAGGAGTACTTCAACAACAAGTACTTCTCAAACAAATTACAAGAGAGGAAAGCGACAGAGTTTGCCAATTTGAAACAACGGAGTCTGTCCGTAGCCGAATATGAGGCCCAGTTCTCTAAACTGGCTTGTTATGCTCCACACTTGGTCCAAACCGAGCGGTTGTTTGCCAAGAGTTTCATGAGCGGTCTGAGGCCCCAGTACATCACACAACTGGGACCGATGGATTTGCAAACCTATTCGGAGATGGTAAGAAAGGCACTCCTACTAGAGGACTCTTTAGCTATTACTGAAAATATCAAGAACGGCATGATGAAGAAGGAACAGGGAACAACATCCAAAGGCCACCAGCTGTGGTCGGAACGAAAAGGCTGATTGGTCAAGTGGGGAACCAACTGGTTAAGAAGTTCAGGGATGGAGGCCATCAATAAGCCCACGTCAACAGAGAGCCATGCAAACACTGTGATAAGACTAGTCACGGGTCGGAGGACTGTTGGAAGGCACTGGGGAGGTGCTTGCGCGGCGGAAGCCAAAGTCACAAGATCTCTAACTATCCGCGTATGATGAATCAGACACCGGCAACACCTCAGGGAGGATAGAAATGCCAAGGTAGGCTGCAGGCATTGCAAGAACCAACTACATCAGAGGAAGGTGGTGTGGTTGAAAGTACACTTACTATTTTATCATGTTCTGTATTTGTTCTATTTGATACGGGAGCTACTCATTCCTTCATATCCCAAACATTTGCTGATACCTTACTTATAAAACCTGTCCCAATGCAATCTGGAATAGTCGTGTCAACCCCTATTGGTCTTGGCACCAAACTTAGAAACCATTTTCCATCTAGTGAGGTGTTGATTGAAACTCAAAATCTACCTGCAAATTTAATATGCATGTACATGGAGGGTTATGATGTGCTATTATGAGCAGATTGGTTGTCTGAACATGGGGCTAATGTCAACTGTAAGAAAAGTCGGGTAACATTTAGTCAACATCCAAAGCTAGTGTTCTCGGGAGATAGAAACCGTAGGAAACTGTCCTTCATGTCTGCACTACAAGCCAAGAGGATGATAAGGAAAGGTTGTATAGCCTTTCTAGCCACAGTTGTCACCACAAAGAAGGAAGTCAAGATTGAGAACATTTCTATTGTCAGCGAGTATGCTGATGTATTTCTCGGAGACTTTCCAGGTATTCCTCCTGAGCGAGAGGTCGATTTTACCATCGAATTGATCCCTGGAGCAGCACCAGTATCTAGGGCACCTTATAGAATGTCCCCCGCGAAATTGAAGGAGTTAAAGGAGCAATTGATGGAACTACTGGAGAAAGGGTTCATTTGACCAAGCACATCACCATGGGGTGCACCTGTACTCTTTGTCAAGAAGAAGGATGGATAGATGAGGTTGTGCATAGACTATAGGCAACTGAACCAATTAGCAATCAAGAACAAATATCCACTACCAAGGATTGATGAATTATTTGATCAACTGTCTAGAGCTAAATATTTCTCTAAGATAGATCTCAGATCCGGTTATCATCAATTGAGGATCAAAGCAGAAGATATAAACAAGACAGCCTTCTGAAGCAGGTACGAGCATTATGAATTCATTGTTATGCCTTTTGGACTAACAAATGCTCCTGTAGTTTTCATGCAACTGATGAATATTATTATCGCCCATACGTCGATAAATTTTTTGTGGTATTCATTGACGATATCTTGATCTATACCAAACAATGAAGAGCATGAGGAACATTTGAGGATTGCATTACAAATTTTGAGGGATAACAAATTGTATGCCAAGCTGAGTAAGTGTGAATTTTGGCTAGATGAAGTATCCTTTTTGGGGCATGTGGTGACCAAGGATGGTATCACTGTTGATCCATCAAAGGTAGAGGCAGTATTGAGGTGGGAAAGGCCAACAAGCATCCCAGAGATCAGAAGTTTTCTGAGATTAGCAGGGTATTATAGAAGATTCATAAAAGGTTTCTCAAAGATTGCAGTGCCATTGACCAAGCTGACCCAAAAGGAAAATCCATTTGTGTGGACTGATAAGTGTAAAGAGAGCTTTAATAACTTGAAGAAGTGTCTGACTTCTGCTCCTATGCTTGCCCTACCCACTGAAGAGGGAGGATTTGAAATCTATTCAGATGCTTCTGGAATAGGTCTAAGATGTGTCCTAATGCAACAAGGAAGGGTAATAGCATATGCCTCAAGACAATTGAAAACCCATGAAGCAAATTATCCCGTACATGACCTGGAATTAGCAGTCGTAGTATTCGCCTTGAAAATATGGAGGCACTACATTTATAGGGAACAATTTAAAGTCTTTTCTGATCATAAGAGTCTGAAATATCTATTCTCACAAAAGGAACTCAATATGAGGCAAAGAAGGTGGCTAGAATATCTTAAAGACTTTGACTTTTTCATTCAATATCACCTAGGAAAAGCCAATGTGGTGGCAGACACTCTAAGTAGACAACCAGGAGCTATGCTAGCTAGTATGATGCTGGGCGAATGGAAGTTACTAGAACAGTTTGCACGTCTGAATTTACACATGGGAAAGAAAGAGAAACAAGTGATGATTTCCAATATCAAAATATAGTCTGATCTACTAATTGAAATCAAGGAGAAGCAAGGAGTGGATCCCTTCTTAGTTGAGATTAGGGAGAAGCTAGATCAGAGACCGGATTTCTCTTTGGTATCTGATGGGAGAATATTATTCCAAGGCTCATGGGGAACTCAAGAAGAAGCTGTTAAATGAAGCTTATCAATCAAAGTACACAATTCATCCTGGATCAACAAAGATGTACCAAGACTTGAAAAGGTCTTATTGGTGGCCGAATATGAAGAGGGATGTGACCGACCATGTGGCATATTGTTTAACATGCATGAAAGTCAAGGCTGAGCATTTTCGACTGGCTGGTGGACTGCTACCACTAGAAATCCCAGAATGGAAGTGGGATAACATCGGTATGGATTTTATCATGGGACTGCCCAGGCTAGAGGTGGCATGGATGCAATATGGGTAATAGTAGACTGATTGACTAAGTCAGCTCATTTCTTGCCGATTAAGAGCACATGGATAGTGGATGTGTTGGCTACACTTTATGTCAAAGAAGTAGTTAGATTGCATGGGGTCCCATCCACCATAATATCTAATCGGGACCCTAGATTCACTTCACACTTCTGGAAGAGTTTACAAGTAGCACTGGGCACCAAACTAAACATTAGCACTACCTTTCATCCTCAGATGGATGGACAAATCGAAAGAACCAATCAAATAGTGGAAGACATGTATCGTGCCCTTGTGCTTGATTTTAGGGGACGCTGGGATGACCAGTTGTATCTAATGGAGTTTGCATATAACAATAGCTATCAGGCAAGTATCAAAATGGCACCGTTTGAAGCCTTATATGGCAGGAGTTGTAGATCACCTCTTTGTTGGGAGGAGGTTGGAGAAAACCAATGGGTTGGACCCGACTTAGTCGAGGCGACTTTCATAAAGGTTCAAATTGTTAGAGAACGTCTAAAGATCGCGCAATCAAGGCAGAAAAGTTATGCAAACAAGAGGAGAAGAGAGCTGGAATTCCAAGTTGGTGACCATATTTTCTTGAAGGTCTCACCTTCAAGGGGAATTCAAAGATTTGGGATCAAGGGAAAGTTGATTCCCAAATTTATTGGACCTTTTGAAATTCTGGAAAGGGTTGAAGCCATGAGGACTTGGAGATTTGAGAAGACCTGACTTATGAAGAGAAACTGATCAAGCTATTGGATCGGAAGTTACAACGACTCAGGAATCGTACCATACCCATGGTGAAGGTCCAGTGGAGTCAAGAAGGAGTTACCAAAGCCACCAGGGAATCAGAGGAAAGGATGAAGAAAAACCACCCGGAACTATTTTCAGGTATGATACTATACCATCGTGTATAAATTTGGGGACCAAATCTTCTTAAGTGGAGGAGGATGTAATGCTCCAGAAATTTAATGATTTAAAAATTCAAGGAAAATAGTAAATAAATAAAAATTGGGAATAGAAATAAAATAAAAGTCATGGTTAAACTCCCAAAGTGTGAAATCAACTATTTAAATAATATTGGGCCAAGACAACTTCATTTGGGCCAAAGAACAAAACCCAAAGGCATTAAACCCCAAAATTCGTACCCATAATTATGCAGAAAATAGGAAAGTGCAAATTAGGGCTAAAACTAGGGTAATTAACCATGCATGGCAACCAAATTCGTACCCAACCATGTTAGGAGCTTTCCTAATGGTCTTCCTACTCCAATTGGGTGAAGAATCCCCAAAACAAGGAAGGGGCCAAGACAAAACCGCAACCCCCTTTCCTAGTCTCTCTTGGACTTGAAATTAACCCTAATCATATAAATAATCATCCTAAAACTAGTTGGGAAGGTTTACCATCGAGTTGGGTTTGTGTGGAGGCGACCTAGGGCAACAGGAGGAGAGGAGAACGGCCAAGAACTGTGCTTCTTCCCCAACTCTTCTCTGTTGCGACCTGTGCATTCACCCCTCTTAGATCTACTCAAAGGTAGGTGATCTCGGGCTTAACCTAAAAGATACACATACCATTGGAAAGAGCATCGAGTCTAGTTTCATTTGCACGTGTTTTCTCCAATTTTTATGGACCACGTGAGTCGTATTAAGTGTTTTCCAAGAGTCGCACAAGGTTAGGGCTTTATGTATTCTTCCTATGTTTCACGTAAATCGAGGCCAAATTGGGTCAAACCAAAACCGTGATTCTCTTCTTATTGATGTCATCGATACTTTTCATGTTCAAAGTTTTGGATAAAGACCTCCATATGTCAAGTTATAAGTCTATCGTGGAGTATAGTCATTTCTGCATTTTCGGGTAAGATCCAAGAACGCGATGACACCAGACGTCGCGTTTCTTGTTGCATGAACGTGACGTATATGTACGTCGTGATTCTAATAAAGGCGACAGACCGTTCCGTCGTGTTTTGGTGTCTGACCAGTCAACCTGATGCGTGAAACTATGCGCCACATGGGTTTCAGTGCCCCTCTTGAATGCGACAGCATGTGCCGTCGCGATTTTACCATTTTCCCGCCCAAGAATTTCTATCTATTTTTATATTTGAATTTTTAAACCATCTCTTGAACGCGACGTGTCGAGCCGTCGCGATTCAGAGCATGACGATGTGAACATGATAGGTAGAACCATTGCGATTCAAGAGTCATCGCGACATGTCAATCTGTCGCCTTATGAATGCGACAGACAAGATCGTCGCGATTCTGTTTGGACAATCGATCCGACATCGATTCTTGCTCGAAGAGGTGACCATATGTCCCCTCGCGATTTGAACGTGACAGGTAGGTCCGTCACGATTTAGTAACTTTGTACAGAACCGTGTTTTGACTGGTATGGTCCTTTGAAGTGCGACGACTAAACACGTCGTGATTTAAAGGCCAACCCGAGACTATTTTAATGAGTTGTTTAGTCTATCATATGCATATCCTTATGTCATATCATGTCATGTAGCTATTCAATGGCTTAAAAATGACCAACCAATATGAAACTATAAGAATATGAATATCTATTCTAAGTGTTTTAATTGATTGATTGACTCCATCTACCATGTGATTGATATGAGCTATGAACATATTCTGACTTGTCCATAATTATAATGTGTTATATGTTAAAAGTACAGCAACCATATGATAGATTGAATTGCATACATGTCATGCATGTTTGTTATAAGATTTCTGTCTTCGTTTCAAACTGATTGATTGTGGATTGAGACATGTTCTACACAACACTTTGCACATATAGGCAGCCCTTTCTTGGGGGATTGGAAACTCACAGCAGATCATTCCGTATCGGTAGTCTAGTAACCTTTCTCTTAAGACCTCCGTAAATCTCCGTACTCCATGGATTCCCTCATGGACACCAAGTTGGTTGTACCAATGAAGTACCTGGAAGATAGATTGCACTTCTATTCTTATCTACTTCTCATGAGAGTGATTTAATAACATTGAAACCAAGCCATTAAATGTAAAGATTGAACTAATAAGATTAAGCTGTTATGCTACCGAAATTAATATGGATCATGTCCCCTTGCCTTGTTCTCTATCATCATTGACATGATCTTTAGTTCATAATTGTCCATTGCTTGGAAAATCATGTTGGCCATAAATGAATGAATGGAATTACCAGAAATTATTAGAACTTTGGTTCACAACTATGTCTGTGCAAATAGGGCCCAGTCTGGTCCTAGGAGGAGCACCCGAAATACTTATAATCGTGAGAGTATATGATCCATTAAGGTGTCTGGCAATCACCTAATTGAATGCAAGATTGATCTGGGTAATTTCCACACTGTTATTGAATGATTGATTGATTGATCGCTTGATTGAACTGTTATAAGTGAAATGGCCAAATCTATTATACATGTCATCATTAATGAACCCTATATGTCATTGTCCATTGGAATTCTATGGAATTCAACTTGAGATATCTATTGCACATGCTACATGTTATTGAATCTCTCCCATTGATAAATGATCATACTGTCATCCTTATCATTGATAATCGTTCCGTCCTACATGAGAATTGTCATGAATTCTTACCGAACCATTCTTGTACATGTTATAGCTTGAAACGGTTTCCATCGTTATCGACATGAGTATTGCATAATAGTATTGCCACTGTTAACATGTTAATTACGTAAAGCATGCCTGCACCATGAGATATAAATCCTACTGGGCACTAGTGCGCTCACACCTGCTTTCCCTAATATTTTCAGGTGAAGATTATGATGAACTAAAGAATGCTGGGAAAGGGGAAGAGTGAAGAGTTTCTCTAGTGTACCAGCCATGTCAGCCAGCAAGATTGAGTTCAAGAGTCTGTAATAGTTAGTTTTCCTTTTATTGAGTCAGATGTACTTGAAATACAATTTTGGGCCCTATGTTTGGCTCTGATGATTGTAAGGTTTTAAATTAGTTGAATGGAAATGAAATAAAGAGTATTTGGCTGGCAATATTATTGTCTCACGTCTCGTGTTATACTTAGTTGTTACTCTGAATTACTCGACTGTGATACTCATACTCGTATCATTCATGCATCTCGGTATTTCTTTCTGCTGCTAAATGTCGGGGCGTGACATAACTACTTTTATTTGAGGACCATCAATAGTAGATTGAGCTCTCTGAGTCCTAGGAGAAGCAACATGTATGTTGTCCAGAGCAGTAGGGATTAGGTGAGTTCTCACAAGATGAGTAAGGTCAGTCCCCATTGTCCACAAGCTGCCCTATTCAACTTTCATGTCATGAAACTCTTGTTGTACTTCACACAGAATTTCTCCATAAGCATCTAGCCTTTGTATACAGGCTTTAGATGGACACAAATTGTTAGTTGCTTGTGCTTCTTATGAGTATGTCATTCAGAGGTAGGTACTACAACTTTAGGGACAAGATTAGTTTTTTTGTCAGATGTAACATCATCACTAATGACTTCATCAACAAGTCCCCAAATGTGGATCCCACCTTTAGGTTGATAAGTACAAGCATCATCATCAGATGCATCCTCTACCAGTCCTTCGACAAAGATGTCATCTTGAATATCATGTGAAGACTCCCCCTGAACTGGTGGCAAATGTGGTTATCCTGTGACTTCTTCAAGATTTTCCATTTCCAAATTGTCTGGGAAAGCTTCATGATGCTCCCCCACAATAGGAGCTTCCTCTACATGAGTATCTACTACACCAGATGGTTCCTGTTTTGCAAAAGTCTCAACAATAGACTCAATCAGGATTTCATCATTTACTGGGTGCTCATGTGCCCCTACAGCCTCTATGTGCTCTAGGAGTATATCTTCGATTATGTAGCCAGTAAGAATAGGTGCAGCAGCCTCTGCATGACCAACATCTAGGACATATGCATGATCTGACTATGCTTCTGAGCTAAGATCGATTGCTAGGATGGGCTCTCCTATCGCCATTGATTCTTTTGGCCATACTTCATCAGAAAAAATAAATCCACTTTTCTTGAGGTTTCTGGCTCTGATTGGCAGTCCCATTCTCTCCATCATTTCCCCTTCCAAATCTACTTCAAAATGTCAAAAAATTATAGTGAGTAGGTGAGAGTATAAGAGTGGGACTGCCAACTTGTTCATGGTGTCCCAGATAAGTTCTGTATCAGCTTTCATTTCTCAAGGATGATTTGTGCCATATTGGCTTCTTGATTCTGCATAGCCCAGAACATAATATCCGCATCCCCTTGGGTACACTGTGAGAAACTAGCTCCATAATACCAAAATCTGACAGATGATAAAATGTAGGAGTCTGTTGAAGGCAGTGAATTGATTTATATCTATTTTACCTTCCTTTAGCTTGTACTCTACTTCAATAATGCCAAGTCCTTTTACATAAATATCCATGGAGTTTGCAAGGTTGTGCCCTACCTTAGAACAACCAAATAGTTTCTGAAGAGTAAAATACGTGAACGTATGTGCGATGATCAACTAAGAGGGGAGGGGTGAATTGGTTATCGCCTAGCTAAAAATATTTTACACAGAATAGATCAGATTCAATTAAACAAATCTATTGTGTGAGATGCACAACGGATTAATAATTAAAATAGTGAAACCAACTATCCTTCGTGTGTAGAATAGAGATAGGAGAAAAGGATCAAACCACAGAAGCACACAAGATTTAGAGTGGTTCAGAAAACACACCTCTGTGTGCACCTACGACCACTACCTCACACCCCCATGAGGATTTCCACTAACTTGTTTCTAGGTACAAGCGTAAACCCTCACACATCGTTGTTTTCGGGGACAACACTAACCCCACCTCATTTCTGGGGACGAGATAACCCGGTATGTATGCGCCGCACGCACTACACACAAACCAAGCACTCATAAATCGAGCACACACACGCACGATGATGTTCAGTACGAAATTGACAAGTCCCAATAGGCATATGACATTGGGGAAAAGAGTAAAACTGAAAGAACAAAGATTCCCCTGTCTGAAATATGAAGAGCCGTTGTAGAAGCAAGATCGCCAATGTAGAACTCTCCAAGTGAAGAACCACAATCTACTCACCCAAGCCTACGTCTTTCTGATGAATATCAGCTCCTTGGGATGTTTGAAAGTTTTTTGCATCAATAAGAATTCATCTTCCAACCTTCTAAACGTTCAGAGCTTCACGTAGATCTCTCCAGGGCAAGAAACCCTTGTTCTGAATTCTAGGGCACAAGATGGGCTCTTGGGTGCATGGAGAACTCTTCCAAATCATGAGAACATGTTGTATTAGAATCCCAAAAGATCTCTCAAAGTTTTGAAAGAGTTCAACCTGAAAGGTTGCAGAATTCCCTATATGGTAATCTAGAAGGGGGGGGGGGGTTGAATAGATTACTGTCTATTAAAATTTAATACAACCATTTTAATCACAACACAGACTTTCTGAATTTGCAATAGAATCAAAGTAAGACTTAGATGTGTGTTGGTGATGTGTAGGTGAAAGAGTAATCTATCTAACGTGTGTAGAGACAACGTGCCTATCAACCATCTAACGTAGAAACGTTCAAACCACAAGACACGAAGATTTACGTGGTTCGGAGTACACAACTTGTGTATCCTACGTCCACGGTCCACACACACACGCAGAGCAAACTGCTTACGAGCTACTTCGGTGACTACAACTCACACACATGTGTTCTTTGATGTGCACCCATGATCAAAACAACACACACACGTGAATCAAGCACAAGGGATGCTTGAGACACACCCACACACACACATATGATAGAAGAAAGAAAGTAGGAAGAGTTCTAAGTGGAAGGGATAATCCTGATTGAGAACTCTTCTGGGGAACATCTGGATGGAGTTCAAACTTCATCTTGATGGCTTCAGATCGATGGAGAAGCTTGAATCCATGACATTCTATCTTTAGTACTGCTGGATCAATGGATCTTTCTATCTCTAAGCAGCAGGTTGAAGCATAGCAGCAACGACACCTCTTGTTCTTGGACTTGCTTTAGGGTTTTGGTGGTGGCTGCTTCTGTACGAGATTTGCTTCAAAATAGTTGCTTATATAGTGGTGTTTACATATGGAGAGACGTGGGAGTTGGAAACACCATCTTTGGTAACTTGGAAGGATTTCGTATATGAAGATTCTCTGCATCTGTCGACAGGCCTTGATCATCTGTCGACAGATAGCAACAGTTTTGCGAAACACAGAAGTCTGGGATTTCGGTTAGCAGTTTTCTGTGCACATCTATCGACAGCCGACTGGGCACCTATCAACAGATGGCTGTTTCCTGAACTTTGTGTTTTCTGTCTGTTCACATCTGTCGACAGGCACCTTGGAGTCTGTCGACAGGTGACAGATTTCAGTGCTTTTGTGATCTGTTTCTCTTGTTTTGTGATAGCTTGGCTGTATGCATTCATTCCTACATGATCAAACATGTATAATGAGGTATTATGAATACATGAAAGACCAAATATTGCATCAAGTTATTGTTGTAGTAACTCGGAAAATTTCGTATTTAAAAATTTGAAATAATAAATTTCTATAAAAACAGAATAATAGAAAGATACATACCATTATCGTATGTGCACGAACACATCTAAAAATTTCGTAAAAATTGTAAATCAACTCCAAATATTATCCCTAAGTGTTCCACGAACGAATTCATGCAACGAAAAATCCAATTGGCCAAACGTGCGTCACAATGTGACTAATTATCCAAATTAGGAAACTAAGTCAGAAAACCGTTAACATGGAAAAATAACACACTCATAAATTAAACAAACATGTCGAAGAGATTTCCAACATCATGAAATGAATAACCATTATCGGGTTTGGACCAATGGACCTCTCATAGTCCATGAATAAATTCAAATAAGAAAATGCAATGAAAATCATAACTTTATATTCCCTAATTAAAAGGGAAAAACCAATAAGATAAATTCCAATAAATAATGGGCTTGGTTAAATGGACCCATTAGAATTTAGTGGTCCAAAATAAGGATTTAAAAATAAGAATAATGGGAAAATTCTCTAAATTCGCAACTTAAATATTACTTAAATAGAAAAGAGACATTTAATGCATTAAATAAGCAATTTGAGATGGAATTGGATTCCTAAACCTACCCCATATGGTTTAGCACGAATTTAGACCTCAACCTAACCCAAATAGAAGTTAGAAAGCAAGGAAGGAAAGGAGTTAGGAAATCTCGTAATTAAAGAGAAATTTGAGTAGTAGTAGGAATAGGAACCCTTACTGGCCGGCCCTGAAACTTTGCTGGGGCTTGCTGGATGTGGAGAGAAGGTCAAGGAGGAGGAGAATTCGTTGGGAGAAGGCTCTCTCAAGCATCTTCCTTTGTTCTTCAAGTTCTAGCCCTAGAAGAGTAAAACGTGGATCACCATAGCATTTGTTTTGATTTTTCAACCCACAGGTGTCAAACCCAATCCAAGTCAGAGTTGGAAATAGGTAGAAAAAGCAACCCAAACGTCATTTTCAGGTAGCGACAGGTCGGCACGTCGCTACCATAACGCGACAAAATCATGGTCGCGACCCATACCAAAAATCAGGCCGTTTCGTGGTCTTTTTCAGAAGGCGACAAGATCATAGTCGCCTTCATGTTCTGAAGGCGACAGGCACTGTGTCGTCTTCTGCCTATGTCCACTTAATTGGCCATAACTTTTTCTATAGACCTCGGATTGACAAGCCGTTTTCTTTGCTGGATTCCTCATTCAAAGGGCTTCAATATGATATATTCATGTGTGAGATTTGAATAAAAAAATAAATGAGTTATGACCTAAGGAAGTGAAGGGATGAGACAGTAATTGCCTTCTAAGGGCCTACGTCTTGGTTTCCATCGTTTTGTGTCGTTCTTTGCATGTGTGAGTTTGATCTCTTCTAAGAAGGTTCTAGAAAGTCTTAACATGCATTTTTCAACCCATATCAAAGTTAAAACATGTTTACAAAATTTTTAATTGATTTTAAGTTCATGATCATGCTCTCTACTTGCCGATTATCCACTTCTTGCCTTGTTATCAAACTTGCTAAAAACACTTGTTATAAAATGGAGTCATATTGAATGATTTAAAATGTAATAACACTCATCTTTCTATCTATGATTTCTCTCACACGTTCACACACTTGAACCATCCAATTATTGCTTGACTTGGCACAAAATATATCATAATGTATCTCGTTAATTTATTGCATAATGTACATTAAATTGCTCTATTTAAAATGAACTTGTCTTCGTTTCTCGCGTTCTTTGGGAATACCGTTACCGACGCTCCACCGTTCTAGAATTCCTCTAGAACGTCGGGCACCTGTTTTATATACACACTTACTTGGCTTGTGGTGAACTCTCCGTCGGATATTCCTTTCGCCGGACTAGTGAACCCTTGCACAAGGCCTCCGTAAGTCTCCTCTGATCATGGATTCCCACATGGTCGATGAGCTAGTTGTACCCTAACACCTATGATACACTCTAGGGATCAGCAAGATCCAAACGGCCTTAGATTTTTCTCTCGCTCTTATCTTGAATCACGTCGGACAACTGGACCTGTGTATAATAAGGCCAGCGGAAAGGTTTGTGTTCCACCTGACTGCCAACACCGTACGCGCGTGTTGTGCAACTGTCACTATCACTCGTTACTCGACGTTTCATGTGCAATGACCATAAGATCTCATTTATACTCTACTCGCTCATCTATTCATATTCACGTTCACTCTACTATCTCGCCTCTCTCGTCTATTCATCAAGTACTCTCTTGTTACCCTTTGAGCTATGTAGCTCCTATCGTTTGTACTATTTCATGACTCTCTAGCGCTATAATATGGGTCTTGTGACTCTACTGTATCAAATGCATACTGTGCAGGGCACGGAGAGTGTTCGAGGGGCTCCAATCTAGTCCTGGGGGCAGAGAGCCACCCGAAAACACCTGCAGGGGCTATTGACGGTGTTCTGCATTGCACCGGTTCTGACTATAGTGTATTTGTGACGGAACGCCTCGGCCAAGCCCGTTAAACCGATAACGTACTTGATCCGAGTCCATCTCCCGTGAACGGGCCGAAGCCTCGCAAGGGATACCAAACCACAGTCCGTGTAAACACAAAGGAACACACCGCATTTTCATATATTTCACAAGTTTTACATAGCCAAATATCCACAAAACTGAAAAGAAGTACAAAAGCCTGGGGCATACCCCGAGGTACAACTGAAGAAAGTAACGACTAACTATGCTATACTGCTGGAGCTGCCACTACACAGCTGGAGGTACCGACCCTGCACCGCTACGGCGTGGCTCTAAACTGGACGACGGGGTAGGGGTGAGCCTCGCTAGTCACTGGCTTAGTAGGGAACTCCCCCAACACCGAGCAAACCAAAACCACAGGTACGAAAGCAGTAAACAATACCAACAATTTATAGAACAGCTAAACAGGATATTAAAGCTATAAAAGTACTCACCGTCTGCCGACTACGAGAAACAACTTCAATAATTAAACGGCAAACCAGTACAAGTGTACAAGCTAAAGTAGAGACAGCCAAACACGAGCCACGTGAACTGGTTCGCGACACCAGAAACTGACTCGGACAAGCTAACACAGGTCTACCTCTCAGTCTCGCAGCCACGGACGAAAGGTCCAGCTGCCGCTCCACGTGAAAAGGTCAAGCAACTATGGAGACCAACTAAACACCACCACCTGTGTACCACACGGTCACATGCCTATGCCTGACACCTCTAGAGATCCTGGCCCGGAACTCTCTAGAGTGAGGCACTGGAAAAGGACTAGCTGGGGTCCAGTACGTCTACTGGTGTCCGTACCCCCAACTACGAGCACGCTACAAGTGACTAAAGACAAACACAAGTGTCACTGTCCCACTGTCGTCTTTCCCTCAGCCGGACGTGCAACTCAAACACAAGAGTGAGGGTGTCCAAGTCAGACGACACAGACCTCGATGGTACAACACAAGTACCGGGACAAAGCCCCGAGCTAACAGCCTGGCTCACAAAGAACCTGGGGCTCCCAACTGGAGAGGTAACCATGGTAAGCGTCGTACTACTCGCCACATACATAGAACCACGTGCACGTCACACACAAACCACGTGAAACCTCACGTAAACCACAAGTAACAACGGTCCACTACACGTGAACCTAACTGGACTTGCGTAAATAACGCGCAGCCACGAAAGTAAGTAACTAACTGCATATCTTGTATGCTAAACACGAAAGCCATGTGCACTCAGTGCACCTCAGGTGCCAACGCACATGCATTATTGATAAATACCATAATTAGTCATTCATGTTTATAACCAGTAGGCGGCAACATCGACTGCCGCTTACAGGAAGTCGACGGCAAGGGATCTGGCCGTCTATATCCTGGCTGATGAGCTTGGCGACAAACGATGTTGATGCCAAGTTCTTCGGCCTCTAACCCTGCAGAAACCCTAATCTGATTCTACAGGTTTCCCAACCGTTAAAACCATAGAAAAAACAAACGGAAACTGTTCTTTTAACATGCATGAATCCAAAACAACCCATTACAGCATGCTTCGTTGCTAAATTACTCAAACCACCCATATCCCCGCATGGTGCAACTTAATCTGAAAATGCATTATCATGCTGATTCAGGTGGTTACGTCGTGTTTTAATGTTTCTATGGAGTTAACCGGGTTCGTCCCCTACCTCAGAACATGCTAGAACCTCCTGCAATTTCCTGGTTCACGCCGAACCCTCCACGAGCTCCCACGGGAATTGCACCACGCCACGACGTTTCCTCGCGCAATTCGGCAATGCCACACGTCCCACGATCGTCCAAGCACCCTTCAGTACCTGTTGGAAGCTTTAGGAACACTGGGACAAGAAGCTGGGGCAAGGGAGAATGAGAATAGGGTAGAAAACCTGCCCTCGGGTGACCCTATAACCTGCAGAATTCTCAGGTTGGCGTCAACCCCTCTGCCGCCAAGAACAACCGCCACTCTAAACGTCCACATCCTAAGTCGCCAAGATCATGCAGTCAACGTCCACTTACCTGGACGCCAACCAGTCAACGGCCACCCCTAGCCGCCAACTCCAACTGAACTGCAGCAAGTCCTATTTCATTTCAGGACCAAAACTGCACTTCACCTGCTCAAGCCACACATCCACACCATACATTCCACACAACCAACTCACATTGGCCTCACAACGGTCGCCACAACCACAACACACATGATCCGCATGGATCCGAAAAGCACGCGACGTTACATTTCTATCATCTAAAAAGAAATTTTCGACCTCGAAATTCATAACACAACTCAAAATTAAACAAGTTAAACATACACACCTTTACAAGCATTATTATCTAAAAAGAAATACAAGAGCTTATTCAAACAGATAGGGATACCCTTTAGCCATCTCCTCGGCTAATTCCCAGGTATCCTCACCACCCAATCTATTCTCCCATCTCACTTTAACTAGCTCAATTTCTTTATTCCTCAGCTTCTTTATTTTCGATCTGTGATCTGCACCGGATACTCTAGCATAGTCATATCCGGCCTCAGGTCACCACCTTGATATCTGATTATTTGAGCTGGATCTTCAATACACTTTCTTAACATAGAAACATGGAAAATATCATGCACATCTACAAAATCAGCTGGCAAATCCAGCCTATAAGCTATTTCCCCAATCCTTTCTAACACTTGAAAGGGTCCCACATACCTTGGACTCAACTTCCCAGTTTTGCCAAACCTCATAATACCTTTACTCGGGGAAACTCTTAAGAAAACAAAATCTCCCACTTCAAACTGAAGTGGTCTCCTCCGGACATCTGCATAACTCTTTTGCCTGCTTTTAGCTGCCTCCAATTTTTCTTTAATAAGCTTCACTACTTCAGTGGTTTGCTGAATCAATTCAGGACCCACTAATTGCTTTTCTCCCACCTCATGCCAGTTCAATGGGGTTCTACATGGCCTTCCATATAAAGCTTCATACGGTGTCATCCCAAGACTGGTATGATAACTATTATTGTAGGCAAACTCAACCATTCCCAAATGATGCTCCCAACTACCTCCCCAAACTAAACAACAAGCTCGCAACATATCTTCAATCGTCTGAATAGTCCTCTCTGTCTGACCATCTGTCTGGGGATGATAAGCGGAGCTATACCTCAATTAGTACCAATTACTCTTTGCAGACTTCTCCAAAAACCAGAAGTAAATCTTGGATCTCTATCAGATACAATAGTCTTCGGAATACCATGCAGTGGAACAATTCTTTCAACATAAATATTGTCAATCTGTCCACTGTCCAGGACATACTCACTGCCACTAATCTGCACACTTTGGTTAATCTGTCAACAAACACCCATATCCCATTATGCTCTGAACTCGACCTTGGTAAACCTGCCACAAAATCCATAGCAATAACATCCCATTTCCACTGCGGAATGGGTAACGGTTGCAATAGACCTCCAGGCTTCTGATGCTCTGCTTTAATCTGCTGACAGATAGCACACCTTGCAACAAATTCCGCTATTTCTTTCTTCATATGAGGCCACTAGAAATGCTTTCTCAAATCATGGTACATTTTAGTACTACCCGGATGGATAGTGTACCTAGATTTATGAGCCTCTTCCAAAACTCGCTGCTTTACTTCTCTTTCTGTAGGAACAAACAACCTGCCCCTAAGCTTGACCACACAATTATCATCAATAGTAACTCCTTCCATTTTCACAATTTCAGCTAAACTTGCATCTGCTCTCTGAGCCTCAATGATCTGCCAATACAAAGACGGCTCTACAGCGCTAGTAGCTAGAATTGCTCGTCGCTGACTACTGGGCACATACAAGGAGTTTTCCACTATTTCTTCATACAACTTCCATTCTTTAATCATCATCAGATTCATATATGCCTTTCTGCTCAAGGCATCTGCTACAACATTGGCCTTACCCGGATGGTAAGCCAAACTGAAATCATAATCCTTCAAATACTCAATCCATCTGCGCTGGCAAAGGTTCAAATCTTTCTGCGAGAAATATACTTCAAACTTTTATGATCTGTAAAGATCTCAAATCTCTCGTCATACAGATAATGCCTCCACATTTTCAAGGCAAACACAACTGCTTCCAATTCCAAATCATGAGTGGGGTAATTTTCCTCTGCTGGCTTCAATTGCCTGGACGCATAAGCTATCACTTTGCCATGCTACATAAGCACTGCGCCAAGTCCTCTCCTTGAAGCATCAGTATACAACACAAAGCCACCACTCCCTGCCGGTAATGTCAATATAGGTGCTAATGTAAGTCTCTTCTTTAATTCCATAAAACTTTTCTGACATTCACCGGACCACACAAATGGCACCCCTTTCCTGGTCAATTTAGTCATAGGTGTTGCTATCTTAGAAAAATCTTGAATAAAGCGCCTATAATAACCTGCCAATCCCAGAAAGCTTCTAATCTCGGTTATTGTCCTAGGCACTTCCCATCTCATCACTGCTTCCACTTTACTTGGGTCTACTGCTACTCCTCTAGCTGAGATAACATGACCCAAAAACTGAATTTCTTTCAACCAAAATTCACACTTATTGAATTTAGCAAACAACTGGTTATCCCTTAGCAACTGCAGAGTAAACCTCAAATGAGCTGCATGCTCCTCTTCAGATGCTGAATAAATTAGAATATCATCAATAAAGACCACAATGAATTGGTCTAAATATGGATGAAAAATTATATTCATCAGATCCATAAAACATGCAGGAGCATTAGTCAACCCAAATGGCATAACCACAAACTCGAAGTGACCATATCTGGTTCTGAAAGCTGTCTTATCTATATCCTCTTCTTTGATTCTCAACTGATGGTACCCGGACCTCAAATCAATTTTAGAAAATACCTTTGCTGATTGCAACTGATCAAATAGATCATCTATCCTCAGCAACGGGTATTTATTCTTAATGGTCACATCATTCAACTTTCTATAATCAATACACATCCGAAAACTTTCATCTTTCTTTTTCACAAATAAAACCGGCGCTCCCCACGGGGAATGACTCGGTCTAATAAACCCTTTTTGCAACAATTCTTCTAACTGCTTTTTCAATTCCTTAAGTTCTGCTGGTGCCATTCGATATGGAGCTTTAGAAATCGGCATGGTACCTGGCAGCAACTCAATGGTAAAGTCCACCTCTCTATGTGGAGCTAAACCAGGCAAATCCTCAAGAAAAACATCAGCAAATTCCCTAACCACGGGAACTATTCCACTGGATGACTAGCTTCTACCAGACTTACGAGGCTAAATAAGCCACACAAGCATTTATCAACTTTCTAGCTTTAATTGCAGAAATTAGAAATTTAGAGGTATAAAAAGGCATACCTTGATATCAAATACTGCACCATTAGGATGACAAAACCTGATCATTTCTTTCTGCAATCTAACATTGCTCCATACATCTCAAGCCAATCCATACCCAAAATAATATCATAATCTGACAACTGCAGGGCATACAATCGACCCGGCATTTGGTTCCCTTCAATCATAGCAGGAGCTTCATCTATATAGCTTGAAGTGAGTAGGAACTCACCCGAAGGAACCTCCACTACTAACTCACAAGACTTCTCTTCTAAAGGATGAGCTATACAATCCAGAAATTCTTCGGAAATAAAAGAATGAGAGGCACCCGAATCAAATAAAACTCTTGCTGAGTATTCATAAAGGGGTAAAGTACCTTCTATCATACTCGATGCCTCCGCCTGGGCTCGGGTGATAGCCATAACCCGGCCTCTTCCCCGCTGCTGCGGTACTCCTCTGCCATGACCTGCCTGTGGCTGCTGAAACTGCTGAGGCTGCTGCTGCTGCACACCTCTTCCATACCCATATTCTCTCGGATAGGGACAATTGCGGATCAAATGTCCCGGCTGATTACAATTATAACACCGATACCCTGGTGGAGTAATAGGCTGCCTGGCAGTACTCTGCTGCGACTCCTCCACCTCAGGCCTACCTCGGCCTTGCTGGAACTGCGGACGACCTCCCCATCCTCTTCCTTTTCCTTTAAATGCTTGCTTTAATTTCTGGCCCCATTTACCAAAGCCTGATGAAGAAGGTCCTGCTGGTGCTTTACCTTTATTTGCACCCACTGACTACTGCGGTAGCCGGAAACTACTTGAACCTGACTCGCCCACCTAACGAGTCCGAATAGACCTCTCCAAAGTAGGTGCTCTCTGGGCTGCTTCTTCCACTGTCTTGCACATAAGAGGTACTATCGCATCTTGCAATTCCACTCTCAAATCTCTAATAAAGTACTCAACCATCATATTATTATCTGAAACCACATAAGGCGCATAACGGCTAAGTGCCATAAATCTCATCTGGTACTCTAAGACTGAAGAGTTACCTTGCTGAAGTGTCTGAAACTGTTCTCTTTTCACTTGTTTCACTTGGATCGGAAAGAATGTATCATTAAATACATCGAGAAATTCCGACCAAGTGATGGCCCCCACTATCCTGCCTGCAAAGGTGGTCTGCATCTTCAGTCGCCACCATTCCAAGGCAAAGCCCTCAATTGATATGCAGCTAACACAACTCTATCTGCTGCCGGACACCTCATAGTTGCAAAAACTCTCTCAATTTCATGAACCCAATGCTCTGTTGTATCTGGATTCGGCCCTCCTGAATAAGTAGGCGGCTGCAATCTCAAAAACTTCTCCACCTGCATCACGGGTTCTTCTGCTATCAGCACTGGTGGTGGTGGTGGCACAGGTGCTGCAAAAGGCACCTCTACTCTTGGCGGAACTGGAGCAACAGGTACAGCCTCTCCATCTCCAGGTGGCACTGCAACTGGTGGTACTGGTGCCTGTTGATTCATTCTCGCCCGAATATCCGTGAGGCTTTCCCAAATTCTTTCAATCATACGCTGGGTGCTTTCCTCCGGATCATCTCCTCCACCACCCCAATCTCTTCTATCAGCCATACTAGAAATTTCTACATAAACAAAACACCAAACAAAAATCAAACAACAAATTATCAAAAACCAGGGTCCCTACCAGCAGTGTACAAAGACCGAAATAAGGCTATGTATCTTTCTAGTTCCCTTTTATTAACACAGACTTTGCTTTGATACCAACTGTGATGGAACGCCTCGGCCAAGCCCGTTAAACCGATAACGTACTTGATCCGAGTCCATCTCCCGCGAACGGGCCGAAGCCTCGCAAGGGATACCAAATCACAGTCCGTGTAAACACAAAGGAACACACCGCATTTTCATATATTTCACAAGTTTACATAGCCAAATCTCCACAAAACTGAAAAGAAGTACAAAAGCCTGGGGCATACCCCAAGGTACAACTGAAGAAAGTAAACGACTAACTATGCTATACTGCTGGAGCTGCCACTACACAATTGGAGGTACCGACCCTGCACCGCTACGGTGCAGCTCTAAACTGGACGACGGTCGTGAAACGTCCTCCTCGCTCTCACCTGTGGGGGTAGGGGTGAGCCTCGCTAGTCACTGGCTCAGTAGGGAACTCCCCAACAGAGCAAACCAAAACCACACAGTAAACAATACCAAAAATTTATAGAACAGCTAAACAGGATATTAAAACTGTAAAAGTACTCACCGTCTGCCGACTACGAGAAACAACTTCAATAATTAAACGGAAAACCAGTACAGGTGTACAAGCTAAAGTAGAGACAGCCAAACACGAGCCACGTGAACTGGTTCACGACACCAAAAACTGACTCGGACAAGCTAACACAGGTCTACCTCTCAGTCTCGCAGCCACGGATGAAAGGTCCAGCTGCCGCTCCACGTGAAAAGGTCAAGCAACTGTGGAGACCAACTAAACACACCACCTGTGTACCACACGGTCACAGGCCCATGCTGACACCTCTAGAGATCCTGGCCCGGAACTCTCTAGAGTGAGGCACTGGAAAAGGACTAGCTGGGGTCAGCCAGTACGTCTACTGGTGTCCGTCCCCAACTACGAGTACGGGACAAAGCCCCAAGTGCTAACAGCCTGGCTCACAAAGAACCTGAAGCACCCAACTGGAGAGGTAACCATGGTAGGCGTCGTACTACTCGCCACGTACACAGAACCACGTGCACGTCACACACAAACCACGTGAAACCTCACGTAAACCACAAGTAACAACGGTCCACTACACGTGAACCCAACTAGACTCGCGTAAATAACGCGCAGCCACGAAAGTAAGTAACTAACTGCATATCTTGTATGCTAAACACGAAAGCCATGTGCACTCAGTGAACCTCAGGTGCCAACGCACATGCATTATTGATAAATACCATAATTAGTCATTCCTGTTTATAACCAGTAGGCGGCAACATCGACTGTTGCTTACAGGAAGTCGACAGCAAGGGATCTGGCCGTCTACATCCTGGCTGATGAGCTTGGCGACAAACAATGTTGACGCCAAGTTCTTCGGCCTCTAACCCTGCAGAAACCCTAATCCAATTCTACAGGTTTCCCAACCGTTAAAACCACAGAAAAACATACAGAAACAGTTCTTTTAACATGCATGAATCCAAAACAACCCATTACAGCATGCTTCGTTCGCTAAATTACTCAAACCACCCATTATCTCCGCATGGTGCAACTTAATCCGAAAATGCATTATCATGCTGATTCAGGTGGTTACGTCGTGTTTTAATGTTTCTATGGAGTTAACCGGATTCGTCCCCTACCTGAGAACACGCTAGAACCTCCCGCAATTTCCTGGTTCACGCTGAACCCTCCGCGAGCTCCCACGGGAATTGCACCACGCCACGACGTTTCCTCGCGCAATTCGGCAACGCCACGCGTCCCACGATCGTCCAAGCACCCTTCAGTACCTGTTGGAAGCTTTAGGAACACTGGGACAAGAAGCTGGGGCAAGGGAGAATGAGAACAGGGTAGAAAACCTGCCCTCGGGTGACCCTATAACCTGCAGAATTCTCAGGTTGGCGTCAACCCCTCTGCCGCCAAGAACAACTGCCACCCTAAACGTCCACATCCTAAGTCGCCAAGATCATGCAGTCAACGTCCACTTACCTGGACGCCAACCAGTCAACGGCCACCCCTGGCCGCCAACTCCAACTGAACTGCAGCAGGTCCTATTTCATTTCAGGACCAAACCTGCACTTCACCTGCTCAAGACACACATCCACACCATACATTCCACACAACCAACTCACATTGGCCTCACAACGGTCACCACAACCACAACACACATGATCCACATGGATCCGAAAAGCACGCGACGTTACAGTATTGGCTAGACATCTGACTACTATCCTTTTAGTCTGAGGAGTTCAGACGTACTGTACCATTTCTGTGCTATTACTATGCTAGCACTGACTGTTATAACATTAGTCTGAGGAGTTCAGAGGTAATGTGCTATCGTAAAATGGCTACTGTCCCAAAGTGACTATTGTCGTATTCTACTAGTGCACCGTTGTGCAACCAGACATGCTATCTCGTTACACGCTATCTCGTTACACGCTATCTTGTTACACGCTATCTTGTCATACACTCTACTTGCTCTACTTGATACTTGCTATCTTGAGTTATTGCGTACTATCGTGACTTAATCGCATTCAAAGTGCTCTACTCTCGTCGTCTAATGACAATAAAAGTGCTATACTCTCTCGGCTATCTATGGATAACCAAAGTGCCATTACTATTTCGATTGACAAAAGTTAATCAAAAGTGCTATACTATCTCGATTGATGAAAACCAATCAAAGTGCAATTTACTCTTTACATGACCAACTACTATCTCTCCTTGCTATACCTGTCGCTTGCTATTGCTTGCCATTGTCGCTACATGCTGTTGCGTTGTTATCGTTTCTATCATGACTTGTCTTTAGTCATCATGCTATACTTGATTCATCTGCTATCTGAACCATGTTACTTGTGCTACTACTTTCTCGTCTTTACATGACTCTCTCTATCATTAGTTACTCTCTGCTTTAATGCATTAATTATTTAAAGCCTGCTTGAGCCTGAGATTTAAGTCCTACTGGGCGTTATCGCTCACCCTTCGTTATTTGTTATTGTGTCTCAGGTAAGTCAGACAATGACGTTATACGTACCACTGGGACAGGACCAGAGTGATGAGCGACCTGTAGTCAAATGACGAAGTTACCCTAGCACCATGGAGTCTAGTAATGATTGTTTTAGATTTCTTTTCAATGTAATAATGTCATTGAGCCCTATGTATTGGCTCTGAATTAGAGGTTGTAATAGTCTTAGTGAGTTTATAATGAAATAAGAGTTTATTCCAATTATTGTTATTAGATGCTCTGATGTTTTGCGAAGTATGCGCATTGTCGTTACCATATTCGTTGTTCGCGTCTCCCCTCCGATTTATTCCGCTGCTAAATTGGAGGGGTGTGACAGTTGGTATCAGAGCCTAGGATGTCCTTGTTAGGATATTTTAAGTCTAGGGATGTTCTAGGTGAACTGCCATAACCGTGTCTAAGTCAGCTGCCATACCTATGTGAGAGATTGGGTAAAGCTTGGGGTTATGCTAGGAGCATAACTATATGTATAAGTACCCTAAGTTTAAGAAGGAATTAATAAGTATTATTGCTCGCAGGAACTAGAGGAGATGGCTGGCGAGCATGCACCAATGCACGATTACCACACCCATACAGGGGTTAACTCAAGCCCTTAACAACGTAATTCAAGCAGGAGCAAGAAATGGGGCAGAAGACTATATGGGACTTTCAACGAATAAATCCCCCTAGGTTTAATGGAACTCCGGATCCCGATGAAGCTGAAATTGAGTGAAGGCAATGGAATGGATCTTTGGGTTATGCAATGTTCAGAGCAGGAGAAGTCCTCCTGGCAACCTTCCAGTTGGACCGCGATGCTAGAACCTGTGGGAAGCTGCCAGTCGACAATTACCCAACATCAACATAGTGGGATAAATTTTTAGAACTCTTCAACACAAATACTTTTCCGAGAGATTCGTGAGAAGAAGGCAAATAAATTCACAAATTAATTTAACCAACGAATGATTTTTGTAGCGGAATATGGAGCACAATTTGAAAAACTAGCACAATATGCACCACATTTGGTAAGTACGGAAAAGATGAAGGCGAAGAGATTCTAGAAGGGTTGAGACCTGTGTTCTGGGAAAAATTGGCTCCACAGACATTATAGTATATTCAGTCATGGTATTGAAGCTCAATTAGTAGAAGACACCATGGAACTTCTTGAAAAGATTTTTTTTTTTTTTTTTATGAAAAGATCATAAGAAAAGTGTTAAAAAGGGAACGCGCCACTCATTCCAATGATAATAAAGGAAAAATAAAGTAGATAGCAAGAGAATGAAAGGGGAAGTGAAGCGGAAGGAATTCTATAAATTTTGTAAAATGCCAGGTCATCAGATTGATAATTGTTGGAAGAAATTGGGTAGATGCTTGCGATGTGGAAGTCAACAACATTGAGTCATTGATTGTCCAACAAAGAAGAACCAAACTTCATGCCAAGGATGATTACAAGCCCTTGTGGATATAAATCATACCAATGAAGGTGGACAAGGTATCATCACTAAACCCTTAGATAAGTTCATATTATTTTCACGATAGCAAAACCCTAAGTGGGGGAGATGATAGATTAAAATATTTAGAATAAATTGCTATAGTTGTATCATATCATATGAATTTGGGCCAAATTCTTGTTAGTGGGGGAGGATGTGGTAACCCAGAAAATTTGGTCTTTAAAATTTTGAAATAATAAATTTCTATAAAAACAGAATAATAGAAAGATACGTACCATTATCGTATGTGCAAGAACACTCTAAAAATTTCGTAAAATTGTAATCAACTCCAAATTTATCCCTAAGTGTTCCACACGAACGAATTCATGCAACGAAAAATCCAATTGGCAAAACGTGCGTCACAATGTGACTAATTCCAAATTAGGAAACTAAGTCAGAAAACCGTTAACATGGAAAAATAACACACCCATAAATTAAACGAATATGTCGAAGAGATTTCCAATATCATGAAATGAATAACCATTATCGGGTTTGGACCAATGGACCTCTCATAGCCCATGATAAATTCAAATAAGAAAATGCAATAAAAATCATAACTTATTATTCCCTAATTATAAAAGGGAAAAACCTATAATATAATTCCAATAAATAATGGGCTTGGTTAAATGGACCCATTAGAATTTAGTGGTCTAAAATAAGATTTTAAAAATAAGAATAGGGAAAATTCCCTAAATTCGCAACTTAAATATTACTTAAATAGAAAAGAGACATTTAATGCATTAAATAAGCAATTTGAGATGGAATTGGATTCCTAAACCTACCCCATATGGTTTAGCACGAATTTAGACCTCAACCTAACCCAAATAGAAGTTGGAAAGCAAGGAAGGAGAAGGAGTTAGGAAATCTCGTAATTAAAGAGAAATTTGAGTAGTAGTAGGAATAGGAACCCTTACTAGCTTAAATACTCTCTTAACTCTCCATGGCCGGCCCTGAAACATTGCTGGGGCTTGCTGGACGTGGAGAGAAGGTCAAGGAGGAGGAGAATTCGTGGGGAGAAGGCTCTCTCAAGCATCTTCCTTTGTTCTTCAAGTTCTAGCCCTAGAAGAGTAAACGACTAAAGTAGGCATTCTCACGAGCAAAACTCAATTAAATCCATCTGTAGATTGTTCCATACATCAGGAACAAAAGCCCTCTTGTTTCACTCTTTTTCATCGAGCCAATCTTTTGATCTCTATTTTTGAAATTCTGCAAACATGATGAACCCGACTCTTCTTCTTTATTCTTGATCTCCATGTATACTCAACCTCGTGCTCTCAAATTTTAACTAGAGTTACTGTTGGATGTTAGGCATCTTTTACCCCTAAAAGCCCTAATTGTTATCCATCCTTTGTCACGAATTAAATCTTGCATGATTTTGACAATGTACTATTGCGGTTTAACCTTGACTTGTGTTACAAGTTCCATACCTCTTTGTGGAGTCGTTTTTAGACCAAGTGTTCAACAAATAACTTGTTACCTCATGTGTCTACTTTCATTTGGCACTAGTTTCCCCAATTTTGTGTTGACATAGTGAGAGTATTAGTACGAACATTACCACTATGTCAGATTCACACAGTCAGTCACAATACGTTTTATTACCTAGTCAACGACATTTGTTTCTCATTATTTGCTACTGTAGAAAGTATGGAAGTAATCTAACTAAAAAGGTGGTTTCACTCATTTGGATCACCATAGAATTTGTTTTGATATTTCAAACCCACAGGTGTCAAACCCAATCCAAGTCAGAGTTGGAAATAGGTAGAAAAAGCAACCCAAACGTCATTTTCAGGTAGCGACAGGTCGGCACGTCGCTACCATAACGCGACAAAATCATGGTCGTGACCCATACCAAAAATCAGGTCGTTTCGTGGTCTTTCTCAGAAGGCGACAAGATCATGGTCGCCTTCATGTTCTGAAGGCGACAGGCACTGTGTCGCCTGCTGCCTATGTCCACTTAATTGGCCATAACGTTTTCTATAGACCTCGGATTGACAAGCCGTTTTCTTTGCTGGATTCCTCATTCAAAGGGCTTCAATATGGTATATTCATGTGTGAGATTTGAATAAAAAAATAAATGAGTTATGACCTAAGGAAGTGAAGGGATGAGACAACATTGCCTTCTAAGGAGCCTACGTCTTGGTTTCCATCGTTTTGTGTCGTTCTTTGCATGTGTGAGTTTGATCTCTTCTAAGAAGGTTCTAGAAAGTCTTAACATGCATTTTTCAACCCATATCAAAGTTAAAACATGTTTACAAATTTTTATTGATTTTAAGTTCATGATCATGCTCTCTACTTGCCGATTATCCACTTCTTGCCTTGTTATCAAACTTGCTAAAAACACTTGTTATAAATGGAGTCATATTGAATGATTTAAATGTAATAACACGACATCTTTCTATCTATGATTTCTCTCACACGTTCACACACTTGAACCATCCAATTATTGCTTGACTTGGCACAAAATATCTCATAATGTATCTGTTAATTTATTGCAATAATGTACATTAAATTGCTCTATTTTAAATGAACTTGTCTTCGTTCTCGCATTCTTTGGGAATACCGTTACCGACGCTCCACTGTTCTAGAATTCCTCTAGAACGTCGGGCACCTATTTATATACACACTTTACTTGGCTTGTGGTGAACTCTCCGTCGGATATTCTTTTCGCCGGACTAGTGAACCCTTGCACAAGGCCTCCGTAAGTCTCCTCTGATCATGGATTCCCACATGGTCGACGAGCTGGTTGTACCCTAACACCTATGATACACTTTAGGGATCAGCAAGATCCAAACGGCCTTAGATTGTTCTCTCGCTCTTATCTTGAATCATGCCGGACCACTGGACCTGTGTATAATGAGGCCAGCGGAAAGGTTTGTGTTCCACCTGACTGCCAACACCGTACGCGCGTGTTGTGTAACTGTCACTATCGCTCGTTACTCGATGTTTCATGTGCAATGACCATAAGATCTCATTTATACTCTACTCGCTCATCTATTCATATTCACGTTCACTATAATATCTCGCCTCTCTCGTCTATTCATCTAGTACTCTCTTGTTACCCTTTGAGCTGTGTAGCTCCTATCGTTTGTACTATTTCATGACTGTCTAGCGCTATAATATGGGTCTTGTGGCTCTACTGTATCAAATGCATACTGTGCAGGGCATGGAGAGTGTCCGAGGGGCTCCAATCTAGTCCTGGGGGCAGAGAGCCACCCGAAAATACCTGCAGGGGCTATTGACGGTGTTCTGCATTGCACCGGTTCTGACTATACTGTATTGGCTAGACATCTTACTACTATCCTTTTAGTCTGAGGAGTTCAGACGTACTATACCATTTTTGTGCTATTACTGTGCTAGCACTGACTGTTATAACATTAGTCTGAGGAGTTCAGACGTAATGTACTATCGTGAAACGGCTACTATCCCAAAGTGACTATTGTCGTATTCTACTAGTGCACCGTTGTGCAACCATACACGCTATCTCGTTACACGCTATCTCGTTACACGCTATCTTGTCATACACTCTACTTGCTATACTTGATACTTGCTATCTTGAGTTATTGCATACTATCGTGACTTAATCGCATTCAAAGTGCTCTACTCTCGTCGTCTAATGACAATAAAGTGCTATACTCTCTCGGCTATCTATGGATAACCAAAGTGCCATTACTATTTCGATTGACAAACGTTAATCTAAAGTGCTATACTATCTCGATTGATGAAAACAATCAAAGTGCAATTTACTCTTTACATGACCACTACTATCTCTCCTTGCTATAACTGTCGCTGCTATTGCTTGCCATTGTCGCTACATGCTATTGCGTTGTCATCATTTCTATCATGACTTGACTTTAGTCATCATGCTATACTTGATTCATCTGCTATCTGAACCATGTACTTGTGCTACTACTTTCTCGACTTTACATGACTCTCTCTATCATTAGTTACTCTGCCATTTAATGCATTAATTATTTAAAGCCTGCTTGAGCCTGAGATTTAAGTCCTACTGGGCGTTATCGCTCACCTTCGTTATTTGTTATTTGTCTCAAGTAAGTCGGACAATGACGTTATACGTACCAATGGGACAGATCAGAGTGATGAGTGACCTAGAGTCAAATGACGAAGTTACCCTAGCACCATGGAGTCTAGTAATGATTGTTTTAGATTTCTTTTCAATGTAATAATGTCATTGAGCCCTATGTATTGGCTCTGAATTAGTGGTTGTAATAGTCTTAGTGAGTTTATAATGAAATAAAGAGTTTATTCCAATTATTGTTTATTAGATGCTCTGATGTTTGTGAAATTATGCGCAATTGTCGTTACCATATTCGTTGTTCGCGTCTCCCTCCGATTAATTCCGCTGCTAAATTGGAGGGGCGTGACATTTGTCATGTATCAAACCTCAAATAAGATAGTTCATCATCAAAAACATGTTATTATAAACATTAGAATGAAAACCCAACATTCTCCCCCTTTTTGATGATGACAAAAATATTCAATCAGTGCACAATTGAGGTTCCCCCCTTTTGACAACATCAAAAGTACGCACAACAGTCACACATGTAGATAGTAGAGAATTGTGAATTCATTAATATGATATGAAGCATACACAGGACAAAGAGTGTTGACTGAAGAGACATGAAAAGGAAAGAAATTACATGATCATAGAATAAAACCAACATGACACAAGACAAGACAAGACTCAGACGGAAATAAGATAACAGGACTTGACCCACTCCTAGACACGTAAACTAACTAAGCAGCATCATCGGCAGGCGGTGCAGAAGCCCGACGGTTGTCATGAAGCTCAATAGAGATGTTATCCAGGCGAGTGTCAAGTGCTGCAATACTCATATCCATCGTGTCCATACGTGCATTGAGCATGTTGAATCCAGTTGTCATCTGAAGCTGGAGCTGAGCAATCAGATCACGTAGCGAGGGCTCAGCAGCAGCATCACTAGCAACATCTCCCGGCACATCAAGAGGTGCAAACTGGGAGTCTTCATCAGCATCGTCTTCATCACCAGTAGCTTCAGCTTCTTCAGTGTCTTCATCCATGGCAGCAGCTGGTGCCTTACCCTTTAGTTCCCTGGTGACCACTCCATCAACCAACTTATACCCCATGCAATGTGCAGCATTGAGATCGAAGCTATTGTGGGAGTTAAGCAAGACACACTCACTGTCTGGAATAGGGATGCCAATGAACTTCATGAGAGAAGTGAGTGGGCAAGCAAATGGCATGGATCTCTTGGGATTATAGTAGCATTTCCCGATGAGGCCAAGCATCAAGGCAGGGAAGTTTATGGGTTCACAGTTTAGGAGAAAGGTGAACAGTGATTTGTGAACATCAGTGACTAGTTCACGACTGTCGTGCTTAGGTGCAATGAGGGTGGTGAAAATATGATGGATCATGCGGTTCAGAGGAGGGAATGAATTGGCATTGAGTTTAGCAATCTTCTTTGTGCCATCATAGGGTTGGAGGGCGATGAGAGGATAGTAGATAGAAGCATCTGGTTGATGTGCTAGAATTTCAGCCCCAGTGTTAGGAATTTGAAGGGCAGTGCTAAACAGATTGGCGGTGAGTTTGAAGGTAGTGCCCTTTACAGAGGTGTAGAAGTCCCTCTGGTCGGAGAGGCTGAGGTTGTTGAAAAACTCAGTGATGGCAGTGGGAGAGTAGGCCGTATGAGCATATAGAAGAACCGTCCAGCCCTAGATGTCGAAGAGGGGTTGGAGGTTCGGGAAGAGGTCGGACAGAGAAGGGAAATCCACATACCGAGGTGGGACGAACGTTGTGAAGGTGCCCTTCACCCTTGTGAGTTTCAGGCGGGGTGGGATGATGAGCTCGGGGAGACGATCATCCCGATGCTTCGTCCGGTGCTCATCAGGAGCCTGGGAGTCGTCACCGGCCAGTGAGGAGGTGGGACGACGACGAGAGGTCATCTTCGTAGCCCTGGAAGCTATGAAGAGGACAGGAAGGAAGTGTATAGAGAGGATGAGGAGTATGGAGAGATGCATAGAAGAGACAGAGAAGGAGGAAGAAGAGGTAGGGTTTCTCTTCCAAGGAGGGATGGAGAGGTGTTTGGGGAGGAAAGGAGGGAGAATTGGTGGTATAGAGAGAGGAGGGGTCGAGGGTTGCCTTTTTAAATAGATGGGGATGAAGTTTAAAAGGCAAGGGTCCCACCAAATCTGCCCCAAACGGCGTGCCCGTCGGACTTCCCAAATTCGGGTTGGCGCCGACTGTCGACAGACGCCTTGAGGCCTGTCGACAGGCACACACAGAAAGTGTGCCAGAAGGGAATTTGTGTGAAGTTTGAACTGGATCTTCTGAGCAGTGTATATCCATGGTGTATATAAGGTGTAAAAAGGATGAACACACATTTGAACCTATCATATGCACCGATATTAAAGTCATTTCATTGTCCTAAATGGTGTAAACATAATACGCAAGGAGTTTCAAGTTAGAGCATTAAGAGAACATCTTATTGACATTTAGAAAAGACACTGTAACCCTTCTTTGATTAAGGGCATTGTAGAACAACACTATCCCTAGTTTATGATGATCAAATGATGATTGAAGTGAATGTCTATATTTCTTGATAATCATAAACACCAATGACCCCGGGATGTATCATACAGTGGAGGCTTCACTCTATTTCTCTTTTTCTTTGTGTACAATGAGAGAATGCAATGGGAAAAGTGGTAATTAAGAGAACTTCACACCTTTTGACGTGAGGATAGACATGACGAGTGCCCGTACCCCCAGTTACTTAGTGGAAGTGTCCATCATACCGTTGTATAGAGATGATGAGGTAGCTTTTTGACGCGAGGGCAGACATTTGTGATGCCCATCTCCCCGGTTACTCAGCAAGACACATCATTGCTCTACCTTTATCCCAATTTTTGATTGACTTTTGTCCTTTTTTTTCTTTTTTTCTTTTTAGAAATAGGTAGCTTTTCCCCATTTTAGATTAAAGCTCAAGATCAAAGAATGTATATGATTAGCAGTCAATATTAGACATAAAGTTCAATGACCATAAGACTTTTCAAGTTACTTGAGAATAGTGTTTGCCTACAAGGAAATTATTCAAGAGAGTTAGGTGTTTATCCTCAAAGATAGTTCAATGTTTTCAGAATGATATAACCTAGACTCATACAGTAGTATGTCAAAATCATGGTGGTTTAGGGAATAACATTAATATCATGTGAATATGATGGAGTCAAACATGCATAATCTCCCAATAGACACCGTAGTTGAAAGACATGAACCTTCTCAAGAAGTGTGTTATGAAATAAGCATGAATTTCCATGATTGAGGGTGTCTGTCGACAGCTAGAAAAAGTCTGTCGACAGCTACACACAGACAAAGTGTTGCCTGGTCAGGGATGTCAGAAACTGTTGTGGTCTATCGACAGATGAAATTTCGTCTGTCGACAGATGCACACAGACAGAAGATTGGCCAGTCGGGGATAACAGAACCTGTGCATACCTGTCGACAGATGGATTTTTTCGTTTGTCGACAGATGCACACAGAGTGCAGAATCTGTGTTCTGTGGGGCCTGAGCTGTCGATAGAGTGAATGAGGACTGTCGACAGATGCCTGTGCAAAGCCAGTTTAAGGTTAGAATGAAGAATGAAATGACCATTACATGTGAGGGAATTGAAGGTACACAAAGGATGAGTGATTTCCTTCACGATGACAACCATCTAACCTGAACTAGCTCCCCATAGTGTGTGCTCATGTGTACACAAACAATTAAGTAAATCAAGACACACTTGCACAACTGGACCAATCAAATAAACACACCAGAGTATGTAGGAAGACAACCATGAAGATATTCAATCTTTCAAAAAGAATAGAGAATGGGCAAAAATGTAAAGAAACTAATTCCTTATAGAAAGTACATGACCCTTTCATGCAACATAACTATGGATACGTGGCGGAGAATCTTTTCTCACGCATAATGAAAGTTTCCAAACAAGCATGACTTGTTCTTCCACAAATCACCATTTGATATACCTCATAGTTGGTGCACACAAGGGACATATGCTTAGTATATAGATGAGTTTCATTGCAGTTTGCACAAGCCCAATTCTCTTCTCAGTGTGGTGAATCTATCTTCAGCTAGAGGTTTGGTAAAGATGTCAGCCAATTGTTTTTCAGTGGGTATGAAGCTAATCTCTAAGTTTTGTTGGCTACCTCATCTCTCAAGAAATGATGACGAATTTCTATGTGTTTTGTCCTAGAGTGTTGAATGGGATTCTTTGATAGATTGATTGCACTAGTGTTGTCACACAGGATAGGTGTGCATCCATGTCGATGTTATAGTCACACAATTGACTTTTTATCCACAACACTTGTGCCGCACAACTCCCTGCAACAACATATTCTGCCTCTGCAGTGGAGAGTGCAACCGAGTGTTGCTTCTTGGATGCCCACGTAACCATGCAACCACCAAGAATTTGGCAATAGCCACTAGTGCTTTTCCTGTCAATTTTACATCCAGCATAGTCAGCATCAGAATATGAAATCAAGTCAAAGCTACTACCTGCCGGATACCAAAGACCCAAGTCATACGTACCTGAGAGATATCTGAATATTCTCTTAACTGCAATTAAATGGCTTTCCTTTGGACTATATTGGTATCTAGCACAAAGGCAAACACTAAATTGAATGTTCGGTCTACTTGCAGTAAGATAGAGGAGTGAGCCAATCATACCTCAGAATTGTTTGGCATCTACCAGTTTACCTTTCTCATCATTTTCTAGTTTTATACTTGTGCTCATGGGTGTTGAGGCAGGCTTAGTTTGTTCAAACTTAAACCTTTTCTGTAGCTCTTTGACATATTTTTCTTGGTTTATGAAGACGCCATCCTCCAATTGCTTAACCTACAAACCAAGAAAGAATTGAAGCTCCTCCATTAGACTCATCTCAAATTCACTGTGCATGTGTTTGGAAAATTCCAAACACAGTGAAGGGTTAGTAGATCCAAATATGATGTCGTCCACATAAACTTGAACAACAATGATATGAGTGCGAACTTTCTTTGTAAAGAGAGTTTGGTCTACTTTACCTCTTGAGTAGTTTTTGCTTACCAGAAACATGCTTAGTCTATCGTACCAAGCTCGGGGTGCCTGTTTCAAACCATAAAGAGCCTTGTGTAGTTTATATACATGGTTAGGTTTATCATGATCCTCAAAGCCAGGTGGTAGAGAGACATAGACTTCCTCTTTTATGTAGCCATTCAAGAAGACAGTTTTAACATCCATTTGAAACAATTTAAACTTGTTTGAGCATGCATATGCTAACAAGATTCTAACTGCTTCTAGCCTAGCTACAGGTGTAAAGGATTCTTCAAAGTCCACACTAAATTCCTGATTATATCCCTTTGCAACCAATCTAGCCTTATTTCTCACCACTTTACCCTCTTCATTTAGTTTGTTTCTAAAGACCTATTTTGTACCTATGACAGACATTTCAGGGGTTTTGGGAACTAAACTCCAGACGTTATTTCTCTGAAATTGCCCAAGCTCCTCTTGCATAGCATCAATCCATGAATTTTCTTTTAAGGCTTCTTCAACATTTTTTGGTTCAACTTGAGAGACAAAAGCTAAATGGTCCTGTTCAACTATTTGATTAACTTGAGATCTAATTTGAACCGAATCATTTATATCTCCTATCACATTCTCAAGGGGGTGATCTTTAGAGTACCTCACATTAGTGACTATTGAAGGCCCGGGTGAATCTTGCATTTGAGGAGGTTGTTCTGGAGGAGGAGTGCTTGAGGAGATTCAATATCATGTTCTTCTTGTTGTGGTTCTTGTTCAGGTACTTCTTCTTGTTCTTTGTTTAGTATTCCATCATCCTCATCATCATACCTGCGAAGAAATCCACTTTTGGTTTTCGAAACAACTTTAGAGCTTTCTTTTGTTTTTCTTTGTAGTTCCCTAAGTGTTGTTCCTTCAGTTTCATCTTCAAACCTGTAATCATTAGAAATGTTAGGCTTGGTTTGAGATTCATCAAAAACAACATGTGAGTTTCTTCCACTTTGCGAGTTTTAAGATTAAACACCCTATAAGCTCTAGAGTGTTCTGAATATCCAAGAAGAATACCTTGATCACTTTTGGCTTCAAACTTATCCAAATCAATTTTATCATTGTTATGTATGAATACTTTTGAGCCAAAAACTCTGAAATACCCAATACTGGGTTTCTTACCTTTCAGGAGTTCGTAGGGGGTTTTCTTTATGACAGGTCTTACCATGGCTCTATTGAGTATGTAGCAGGATGTGTTCACCACTTCTGCCCAAAACGTCCTTGCAAGTTGACTTTCAACCAGAAGGGTGCGAGCCATCTCCACCAAAGTTCTGTTCTTTCTCTCCACAACCTCATTTTGCTCTGGAGTTCTTGGGGAGGAGAATAAGTGTTCTATCCCTTGGATCCTACAGAAATCCGAAAAGGAGTTGTTGTCAAACTCTCCCCCGTGATCAGTGCGGATAGAGCATATTTTGTTGACATTTCCATGCTCAATCCTATTAAAAAATTCTTCAAATACTTTCAATGCTTCATTCCTGTGAGCCAGGAATTTCACCCAAGTGAACCTAGAAAAATCATCTACAATGACAAAACCATATCGTTTGCCATTGAGACTTAGTGTTCTCATAGGTCCAAATAGGTCCATGTGCAACAGTTCATAAGATTTAGAAGTACTCACCGGTGCTTTTGATTTGAAGGATTTTCGGGTTTGTTTTCCCTGTGCACATGCATCACAGAAATTTTCATTTTTATTGAACGGGATTTCAGGAAGTCCACTTACCAGTTTGAGCCTCATGATCTTGTGCAACACATTATAACTTGCATGACCAAGCCTACGCCACAATGTAAGCTCATCCTGTTTGTTTGCTACAAGACACAAATTATCATTTTCTGGATCATCTAAATCAACCATATAGATGTTGTTTATTCTTTTTCCAGAAAATTTCAGACTTCCCGTTTCCTTATCAAGAATTTGACATGAATTAGATTCAAAGATAATTTTATGACCCTTATCACACAATTGACTTATGCTAAGCAAATTATGATGAAGGCCATCAACAAGCAATACATTGTCTATAGAGTTAGAGGTATACTTACCAACCTTACCTGAGTCGATAATCTGGCCTTTATTGTTGCCTCCGAAAATGACTTGACCTCCATCTTTTTCCACGAGCAAACAGAATTTTCCTTTGTCGCCCGTCATGTGCCTCGAGCAGTCGCTATCCAAGTACCATTTGTTTTGATTGTGGGCTGCTAGGCATTCCTGCACATGTGGATTAGACAAGAGGTTTTGGTACCCAAATTACTTTGGGTGCCAATGTATCATTCATGCCAAACAGTAAATGCTTCGGAATCCAAACTTATTTGAATTTTTGTTTATTTGGATTGTTCCAGCATTGTTTTTCATTGTGCCCAATCTTTTTACAGATATTGCATGATGATGGTTTATTGACAACAATGGGCTTGATGTTCTTTGGAGCATGCATAGGCATTTTTCCTTTTTGTTGCCTTGTTAGTCTAGCTTTGGGAGCTTGAAGTTTGTCCTGTCGACAGCCCTGTTTGGGCCTGTGGCAAATTCTTTACTTTGACTTGCAACAAACTTAGTGACTTTAGGTTCCTGTTTCTTACCCTTGGTTTGATTTTTCTTGTTCTTTGAATGGTTTTGTTTGCTTAAACATGAGCTAGGATCAATGAAAGAGGTTAACAGATTTTTGCCAATTTTTCTTTTTGTTTTACTGGTTGATACCCTATCCCATGCCTTGCAACAAAAACATTGGATCCTAAAATTGCATCTAGATTCTGTTTTCCCTTTACCATGGTAGTAAGGGCATCAGATTTTCCTTTTATCTCTTTTTCAGCTCTTTCCAATTTTTCCTTTAGCTTTCATGCTCACTTTGAAGAGACTCAAGGGAGTTCATTAGATCATCTTTTTCCTTTTGAACTTCTTGGAGTTTAAGTTTCATGTTATCCATTTCCTCACTATGTGTTTGTTCATCAATTTTCATCATTTCAATTTCCTTATTCAAGGATTGAATATGTTCATTATTGTTAGTTTCATGAACAAGGGAATTGATTTTCTTCTTGAGTGCTTTATTTTCAGACTTAAATTCACAGAATTTTTCAAATAAGACAGTGTAAGCTTCTTCCCATTCATTAACAGAATAAGTTTCAAAGGAAGAGTTTACCTCGTTGGAGTCATCACTTCGTGCCATGAGACACTGAACTTCATCATCTCCCGAGGTAGCTTGACTATTTTCATCTTCATCTTCATCGCTCCAAGTGGCCATCATTGCCTTGGCTTTCTTGAAGGTAATTTGTCTTTCTTCAGTTTTTTCTTGGGGCACTCTCCTCTCATGTGCCCTTGCTTCTTGCACTCATAACAAACAACATCAGATTTTTTGTTAGTGGAATCAAATCTATTTGCGAAATCTTTCTTTTGAAAAGTTTTAGAGTTACCTGAACCTCTCCTTTTAAATTTCAGAAATTTTTTGAACTGTCTTGTGATGACCCTCATTATACCGGTACGGTTATACCAACCCACGTCGGTATAGTGAACGTTATCACAGTGGGGCATTTACCCAAACGCTATCACATGATTCAGATATATACAAATGTAGATACAGAGTAGCGGAAGTAAAATAACAAGGTCTTTCATTTCATTTCATCATCCACATTTAACATACATGATCCCCTGATAATTTAAAAGAAATAAAGTCCACATAATTAAGTACTAAATTCAAATACATAGTTGTCCACAAATTACATAGTGTTTCTATTACAATGCCTCAATTTACATACGATGGAAGTCAAAATGTCACAACTACAACTTCGCCAAGCTACTCCCCGCGCTCGGAGTCGCTCTCTACGGTCTCCTCCAAAGGTGTATCGCCTACTAAACCTATACGCTGAAGCAAGGAATGAGTCTAAAAGACTCAGCAATTAACACCACACACATCATACATGCATATATCACAGTAGGTTTTTCATTCCAATTCACAAAGTAAAACATATAACATGCTTGAACATTTATAAGAGACAACCTATCATGACAATTCTACAAAATTGTAACACATTGTACATGGTTTAAGACATTCCAAAATAAATATCATATCACATGCTTTCTACTCATGTAATCACATGAAAGCTACACTTCAAATGAGGCTATAACATGGAAGCAACCAAACATGGGATTCTTACATGCATAAAAGGAAACATTTCTATCATGGTTTCTACACATTCTTACACATGCACATTATCATTTTATACACTTTAAGGTTGCTGTTTTGACATGGATTTAGCAATTCACATCCTATCACATGAGAGCTACATTCTCGATTAAACTACAACGTGATAGCACTTAAACATGGAAACGTTTACACATAAGTAAGAATTGTTCCTAGCATGGATTCTACGCATTTTTACACATATAAAACATTCTTATAAACACAACTAGGTTGTTGTTATAACATAATTTCACATTAATGTATCGTGGATCACAATTTCACAATCTAACTTATTGGTTTCACATGTTTGCACAATCACTCATTCACATAGTTCTCTTTTTACACATTGCACATTTACACATATTCACACTACACAATTTACACATAGTCACATTCACATTTCACAATTTAGTGCTGTGACACATAGTCCAAACCACCATTAGAAGGACACATCACATAACACATACACATAGACGTCACCTAGGCAATATAGTGACGACTCTTGGACTGCGTAGACCGAGAGAACAAGTCTCCACCCTAACTAGTGGTACTTGTCCACCTCCAGGATTTCATCCTAATGTCCTTAGGATCTTAACACATTGAACCTTCCCATGGGGACCTTTCCATGGTACGGTTCCCCGGCCCTCTATGGAAGCAGTGTCACACATGGCACATTCTTACACACTACACATTCCGATTTTTAACACACATATTACACATGATATACAAGTCTTTACATTCTCTCACTTATACACATGGCTCTGTTTTTCTATTCATGATACTACTGATGACAGACTTTAAACATTCAATACTTTACACTAATCAGGCTGAACAATGCATAATCAAACCACATTCATGATAACATGCATTAATCACTCGTTTTCACATGGAAATCTCATAATACCATTTTCTGTTATCCAAATCATATGAAAATTTAACCACACATTGTTTGCAGGTTTATGACCACACATGCGAATTTTCACATTTTTCTGAGTCATATTTACATTTACAAAAATTAAAATATTCAATCTCATGTCATTCATAATTCAATTTATCATGGAACATAACATGAATCTCAGATTTGACATTTCACAGATCCGAATCTATCATACACATTGTTACAGAAATTTTCCCCGAATTTATCGCACAACATACAATTTACTATGGATTTTTGAAAATCCTACACATGCTTTCTATTTCCATTGCAGAAATTACAGTAAATCACACGAACATGAACAAATTCTCAAATTTACAGGGTATGGGCTGACACATATACACATGGTACAGAAAAATCTAGGGCATTTAATTTTCCTCAGGAATTATGTAGATAGTAGGTGAACATGTATAATCCATTTTCCCAACATGTGTTTCAATAAATCTAACAATTTATGCCATCCACAGAAAAATACAGAAAATTCCACACACATCACCTTATCTATTTTACATAACATATAAAAAAATTACACTATATCCTCATGCGTCAAAGTCCGGAAAATAATTATATAAGGTAGAGCAATTTACTGTTCTGCACTGAAGAACTTAACGGCAGTGTCTGGCCGTTCAAGGAGATTGACGGCAAGATCACTGCCGCTGATTGGAGATCTTGACAGCAAGAGGGCTTGACGTCAAGTTCATGTCTGTGCAAAAACACAGACCAAGCTCCAGATAACAGAGGAATGTGAGGATCCAGGACACGATAAAAATCCATAAAAATGCCTAGGACCTACTGGATACACACATGCACCACGGGGATGGGTTACTTGCCTCTCAATAAATTTCCAAAGGGATCAAAGTTGTTGTTGAAGCTCTCCTTGGGCAGTCCCAAGAAGCCTCCAAACTCTTCTTGCTCCAGGTTCTTGGTCGATGTAGACGCCAAACCAACGTCGGGGAAGCCTTCCCCTATGTCCCAGCTATCCTCCAGTCGGTGTAGATCGCCGGGAGAAGCCTTCAGTCGCCGGATCAAAGCCTCCAGAGTTCAGATTTCCTTCAGTCCAGAGCTAGGGTTTCTCTCCTCTTTTCAAAGAGTCAAGAGAGTTCTTCTGGTGCAGAAGGGGTTTGGTTTATAGGAGAAGGGGTTTGAGATATCCCGGAGGATGATGTGAAGGCCTGATAGACGTTGGGGACATCTCCCCAATGGCTGGGCTTGCTTGCCCCCGGAATTCTGGGGTCTGCAGCGCATACAGGTCAGAGATATTAACGTCCACATCCATGGCCGTTTATTTAAGTATTAGTGTCCAACGATATAGACGTTTACCACCATGGACGTCCACCCTGTTGACGCCAATTGGCCCTTCGGCCAGAACTTAAAACATGCCGAAAATCCATGCATATTCTATATACTTACATGCAATATGTATACTATCATGTACACACTACCACCATGCAATTCAAGCAATATTTATAATCTAATTATACACATGCACACATAAGTATAACTAGTTAATACGTACGTAGATATGTACATCTGTGCATACACAAGCATGAATTATTTACACGTAATAAGGTAATACAACAAAATTCGAGGGCTTGACATGTCTAGTGAGCATGGCCATCTCATCATTCTCACTATCACTAGAGGTTTCAGACTCATTGCTTTCCTGTTGAGCATCCTTTTTGGAACCTGAAGAATTTTTCTTGGATGCTTTTAAGGCAATAGACTTTCTTGGGTTCTCTTTAGTTTCCTTTCTTTTAACATTGAGTTCATAGGTCATTAGAGAACCAATCAATTCATCCACTTTCATTATAGAGAGATCTTTAGAATCCTCAATGACAGTGGCTTTGGTGTTCCATGAGGATGGAAGAGACCAAAGTATCTTCCTCACCATATCACTCTCTGAGTCTTCTTTCTTAAGACCCTTTAGACCATTAATAATAAGCATGAATCTTGCAAACATGTCAGAGATGGTTTCATCATTATTCATTTTAAACATTTCATATTTTGAAACCAACATACTTACCTTGGATTCCCTTACCTGAGATGTACCTTCGTAGATCAACTCAAGTTTGTCCCACATCTCTTTTGCTGAGGTGCACGTGGAGACTCTTGAGTATTCCTTGGGGTGGACCGTGCACTGCATCATGTTGAGGGCGCTCCAATTGAGTGTCCCCTTTGCGATCTGGTCCTTGGTCCAAGTATCTTCATCCTGAGGTAGGGGGTATGCTCCTTTGCTGACTATTTTCCACAATTCGTAGTTTTGTGCTCTCAGAAACACCTGCATACGATTTTTCCAATATAGATAGTCAGTGCCATCAAAGAAGGGTGGCCTGGTCACTGAGTGTCCCTCGGCCATGTACCCCTTGTTAGATTCCATTAGACCGTGAATCTTCTGATCGTAAGATCAAACAAGTAAGACAGTAAATCGGAGAAACTCGGCTCTGATACCAATTGAAAGGTTGCAGAATTCCCTATATGGTAATCTAGAAGGGGGGGTTGAATAGATTACTATCTATTAAAATTTAATACAACCCTTTTAATCACAACACAGACTTTCTAAATTTGCAATAGAATCAAAGTAAGACTTAGATGTGTGTTGGTGATGTGTAGATGAAAGAGTAATCTATCTAACGTGTGTAGAGACAACGTGCCTATCAACCATCTAACGTAGAAACGTTCAAACCACAAGACACGAAGATTTACGTGGTTCAGAGTACACAACTTGTGTATCCTACGTCCACGGCTACGTCCACGGTCCACACACACACACGCAGAGCAAACTGCTTACGAGCTAGTTCGGTGACTACAACTCACACACACGTGTTCTCTGATGTGCACCCACGATCAGAACAACACACACATGTGAATCAAGCACAAGGGCTGCTTGAGACACACCCACACACACACATATAATAGAAGAAAGAAAGTAGGAAGAGTTCTGAGTGGAAAGGATGAATCCTGATTGAGAACTCTTCTGGGGAACGTCTGGATGGAGTTCAAACTTCGTCTTGATGGCTTCAGATCGATGGAGAAGCTTGAATCCACGATGTTCTATCTTCAGTACTGTTGGATCAATGGATCTTTCTATCTCTGAGCAACAGGTTGAAGTAGAGCAGCAACGACACCTCTTGTTCTTGGACTTGCTTTAGGGTTTTGGTGGTGGCTGCTTCTATACGAGATTTGCTTCAAAATAGTTGCTTATATAGTGGTGTTTACATATGGAGAGACGTGGGAGTTGGAAACACCATCATTGGTAACTTGGAAGGTTTCCGTATCTGAAGATTCTCTACATCTGTCGACAGGCCTTGATCATCTGTCGACAGATAGCAACAGTTTTGCAAAACACAGAAGTCTGGGATTTCGGTTGGCAATTTTCTGTGCACATCTGTCGACAGCCGACTGGGCACCTGTCAACAGATGGATGTTTCCTGAACTTTGTGTTTTCTGTCTGTTCACATCTGTCGACAGGCACCTTGGAGTCTGTCGACAGGTGACAAATTTCAGTGCTTTTGTGATCTGTTTCTCTTGTTTTGTGATAGCTTGGCTATATGCATTCATTCCTACATGATCAAACATGTATAGTGAGATATTATGAATACATGAAAGACCAAATATTGCATCAAGTTATTTGTCATGTATCAAACCTCAATTAAGATTGTTCATCATCAAAAACATGTTATTATAAACATTAGAATGAAAACCCAACACAACCTTCGTAGGATTTATTTTAGAAAAGTATGTGTCAAGAAACATCAGAATCCGTTGACCTAAATTCACAAATCGACCGTCCGATTTGTTTACTGTCCTAGTACCAATGTTACTAGGAAAATCGATCGTCCTAAAACCCAAAATCGGTCGACCGATTCTCATTCCGACTTCAACTTCAACTGGCGCACTGTTTAACTTCAACTTCAACTTCGACTTCAACTTCAACTGGTGCACTGTTCAACTTTGACGTCAACTTGCACATTGTTCATTTTGGTGGACCGATTTTGCAAAATCGGTCGACCAATTTTATTGTTCCTGTAGACTAAAATGTTACTAGCTAGGTCGGTCGACCGATTTTTAGAAACAGATCAACTGATTCTGTCAGTTTTGCAGTATTTCAGTTACTCTTCTATCTCTGCATTGTCCAAGCCTTGGCTTATGTGAATTTCACTTTATGTGCGACTTTTGGCATATTTTACTGCACACTTAACACACAAATTAGACCTTCAAATCAAATACAAATAGTTCAAACACTTGGGTCATGAACATGAATGAGAATTGGTCCTTTGTGATTTTATCATCATGGAATAAATTAGTGTTTTTGTGATCATCAAAATCTACAGAGAACAACAGTTCCACTAGTAAGTCAAAAATAATTTTTATGCACTTACCTTTGACAAACGATATTAGTATGGTTCCATATTCTAGTTGCAAGCAGGTGTAAAACATCTTCACTAGGTGAGAATAGCTTGCTTTCGAAACTGTGCACAAACCAGACCATTTCATTTTGTCTAGGGTTTTTACAATTGGCGCACTGTTCAACTTCGACTTCAACTTCAACTGGCGTACTATTCAACTTCGACTTCAACTTTAACTTCAACTTGCACACTGTTCATTTAGGTTGACCGATTTTACTGTTCCTATAGAATAAAATGTGACTGGCTAGGTCGGTCGACCGATTTTCAAAAACCAGTCGATCGATTCTGTTAGTTTTGTAGTATTTTAGTCAGTCTTCTATCTCTGCATTGTCCAAGCATTGGATTATGTGAAGTCCACTTCATGTGTGACTTTTGGCATATTTTACTGTACACTTAACACACAAATTAGACTCTCCAATCAAATATGAATTGTTCAAACACTTGAGTTATGAACATGAATGAGAATTGGTCTTTTGTAATTTTATCATCATGGAATAAATTAGTGTTTTTGCAATCATCAAAATCTACAATGTATAACAATCTCCCCCTTTTTATGATGATAAAACACTTGTAGATTTTTCACACAAAACACAACATGTGATTTCTTATGCCAATTTGTTGATCCATTTTTCGTTTTGTTTTTGTTTACATGCATACAAGCAAGCATTCATATTCATGCAAGATTACTCCCCCTCTCAAAGATACTGCTTACTCTCCCTTTTCTTTTGAACAACTTCTCCTTCAAACCAAAATATAAAATCTACATATTCTCTCCCCCTTTTTGATAGAAACAAAAAGTGGGTGGTAATAAGGATAAGTGTTGGATCGAGATGGAGCTTTAGATGTTCTAAAGGGGGGTGAATAGGACTTCTTGCACTTTAAAAAATTTATCTGAAAATAGATAACACTAGACGGTATTGTTAGTACTTAGTGTAGCATGTGTGAAACAAGTGAAAAGCTTGGCGGAAACAATCACATAAAGTACACAAAGATTTATCTTGGTTCGGCCCTTCCAAATGAAATTCCTATGTCTAGTCCCCAAGCACCCATTGGGATTTTCACTATCTGTTAAGAACACTTGGCCTTATCTCACTAGAGAGGTATTACAACCCACTTGCTCTCATGCAAGTCTTCCCTTCATAGAGGGGTATTACAACCACCTACCATCGTAGGTCTTCCCTTCACAGAGGGGCACTACAGGGAACAACCCCCCTGCTGGTTTCTATACTGAAATGAACATAGTGTGTAGGCTTAGAAGGATGAGCAAACATAGAAGATCAGAAAGAGTTGTACAAATAAGAGTGACTTCTCTAACTCTTCTTGACTGAGGGTGGACCGAGAAGAATTACAAACAAGTGAACCACCACCTAAACGCTTCGAATGCAAGAGAGTAGAAAGTTGTAGCTTGAACATAAGGCTCTCTTTCAGATCTTGTGTGCTCTTCTCTTTTCGTGAGTGTGGAAACTTCTCTTGTTGTGTGCACTCACGTATGTGTCAACTCCTTTTCTCTTCATGGTAGTTGTCTTACATTTCAAACTTCAGCTTCTTATATATCCTTCAGTCTTCAGCTTCCCGTTTGAATTTGAACATTGTGACTTGAGACTTTTTGAGATGTCCATCATCAGATTATCAGACTTTGAGTCTCAACGACTTTCAAGCTATATTGGTAGCTGCATGGTTCTATTAAGGTAGCTTTGATAGATATCTACAAACAACATACCATGCCTTTTCTCTATCTCGGGGTTAGCCTTGTAAGATATAAAATAATAATAGAGGGTAAGGGACAAGTAGTTTGCAAGAGATAACTATTAGTTCTAGAGAAAAATTTTGTCCTTTGAACAGTACAAAGTTAGGTGAGCATTTAAAGAGTAATGGACACCTGCTTGGTGCACAATACATCTACAAAGGAGCTTTTCCTTAAAATCTAAAAACTGGACATTCTGAAGGATGCTAACACATGTCTTTGTAAGACACGTAGCTATCTTGAAAAGATAAACTATGAAATTGAGCTTCAGAAATGACAGAAAACATTAAACAGAAAGAATAGAGAAGTACAATGCACATTAGATAAATTATCATACAGATAACAAAGAGAATATCACAATGTAGATCATGTGTTCATCTATTGTTCATTAAATGATTCCATAAAAATTAAAACATTAATCACACTAATAATACATTAATAGTTTTGCAAATATAACAAGTCATTCAGAAATTACGTACAGTTGAATAACATAAGGCAAAACCTAAATTCGACTCTCCAATAGTCGGAGTAGGTCAGCAATCAATATAACCAACAATCGATATAAATCATATAAGCAATCGATGTTTAGAAAAAGACAATCGATATTCATAACAACAATCGATGTTTAAGACAATCGGTATGAAAATTCGACTATAGACTTCGACTATAGAGAAGTTGGAGTGAGACCAACAATCGATACCTAAATGATCAGCAGTCATACAATCAATCGATAAAGAAATGATCAACAATTGATAGTTTCAAAGGCAATCTATATAATACTTTGACTGTGTAGAAGTTGGAGTCAGATCAACAATCGATACAAATAATCTATATAGAAATGGTCAACAATCGATACAATACAATCGATATGCAATAACAACAATCGATACAGACAATCAATATGAAAAATGGTCCACAATCGATAGATTCAAAGGTAATCGATAGACAGACTTCGACTGTAGGGAAGTCGGAGTGAGACATCGATTGATGTTCTTTATACGACAATCGGTACCTGACTTTGACTTCTTGAGAGTCAGAGTGGTACAAGTTTGTTCATCAATCGATATCAAAGTGGAATTATTTGTTCAACAATCAGTAGCACACTTCAACTTTTTGGGAGTCAGAGTGTGACCAGTTTGTTCAGCAATCGGTACCACACTTCGACTTTTCTGGAGTCGGAGTTAGTATGATATATATGTATACGTTGTGTACTTAGAGTATTTTCTTCATGATATATGGCAGTGTGTTGACACTTGGACTTAGTGTGTCGACACCAATTGACTGAAGATGTTTATACAGTAGTACATGTATGCCTTTGCTTTTAACACATTAATTTTGATACAAAATAAAGTGTGGTATAATTAAATAAATTTGTTTAACTCAAAGATTTTGTCATAAGCAAAAACATTAATCGAGCATTTGTAAAAGACAATTAAACAACAATAAGAAGTGCATTTGGCTCAAGAACAAAGTGGATATATGAAGATATCACTAAAGAGACGATGACAGAGTGCATGCACTAAGAATTAGCCGTATTATGGCCCATGTATTTAATCAAGTTCTCAAGAGACACTCAAAATTAAAAACCATGAAAAGTGATATGTGAGATATGATTAATAGGCATCACATATGATGAGAGACAAAGATTCTAATTAACACTAACGAGTACTCTCAATTTTACCCATGCATGATAGATCCTTGATTTTTGGTAGCTATCACTCTATCCTTTTTTTTATTACTTGAAAGCAATTGATGTCAATTTTTTTGTTTCTTTCAATTTTGGGGAAAATATTGTCGTTTGACGTGAGGCTCCTCACTTGTTCAGTGGAGAGACCTAGTAGGGGTGTCAATTGGGCCGGGCCAGCCCGAAGGCCCCGGTGGCCAGGCCTGGTTTACACAGGCTTGGGCCGAATAATTTAACAAATTTTTTTTATTTTGAGCCCAACCTGGAGAAAAATTGGGCCGGGCTCGGGCTTGGCTCGGCCCAGTACGGATGGCCCGATATTTTTTTTTAAAATAAGTAACACGGCGATAATTCTAATATTCTAAATTTTAGATTGAAAATTGTGTTGTGGAGCTATATTTAATGACTTAACATTTATTTCATATTTGTAACAACTAGAAATAAGTTTATCTAGATTAGTCTAATGTTTACTTTATGCTATTTTGATCAAATGAACACTAATTTTATTATAAAAATAGTAAAAATATGTTTAAGCCTCGTCCCGAGCTGGGCCAGGCTTGGGCCAAACAATTAGAGACCAGGCTAGACCCGGGTCAACACGGGCCCAGTCTAGGCCCAGTCCATTGCCACCCCTAAGACCCAGTTACTTAGCTCAATTCCCCTTTTAATTTGGGACAGGTGACTTTTTCCTCTCGAGTTACTACAGATTGGGTGGATTTTAAGCATGACAAGAGTGTTAAGAAAAATTTCCACCTATCATTAAGGTGATATCCAATGATCATAATCAAGTACATAAGTGTGTTGTACTTAATTTCAAATATATTTTGAGAATCAAGTTGAATACATAACTATCTAGCTCCCCCTTAATGTATGTACATATCAAATTAATTAACTCCCCCTTAGTGATAACATGAATGTACACTAAGTTTCAAGCCAATGCAGTAAAAGTAGCAAGGGAGTGTAGGCCATAGAAAGAGTCAAGGAAGGTGTTTTACATATACATTACATGCAAGCACACAAAGGATGGACATTCAAACACCAACATGCAATAGACTCTAACCTATTTTTTTTATTTTACATTTTTGGGGTATTTTTTAGATGTTCATCAAAATCTAAACAAGTAAACAATTAGGCCAAATGATAGATTCTAATTGAACTAAACAATGAAAATATACAAGAGTTTTCATGTTTTACCTTGAAAGTTCAAAAGCAGAAATGAACATGATGTTGAGTTGTGTTTTTTATGATGACATATTGTACACAATCTGATGATGTCATAGTGTACATATGCGGGAGATTTCTGTGTTGTATCTTGACAATGACATGTTGCACACATCTTCTATTGTACACATAATGATCATGACAACATTCACAATGTTTTAATGTTAAATCATAAGTGCTTTCATGTTGAATGTCTCTTGAATAATGTCTGCAACTCATAGACAGATTGGACACATTGAAATCATGCTTATAGGAACATCAGATGTTCACATTTGGTCACAGTCATCCAAAGCACAAACATCGGATATATAGTTTTGGTCTGTGTCAGTCGAAGTGGAATTTCGTCATATACAAAGCTAGACTTCGGATATGACAAAGTAAAACTTCATCATATACAAAGCTAAGCTTCGGATATGATGAAATTACTTTGACTGATCAAGACAAATTTTGACCAACACTTCGGATGTTTACATTTGCACTTGATCAATCGAAGCTTGGCACTTTGTATATTCACGTTGTATTTCTGCCATCCAAAACACCTTGACTTCAGATGTCACGATTTACACTTGGTCAGTCAAAGTGTTGAGACTTCGTATACTCATGTTATAATTTGATAGTCAATCAAATATCGATTACCTCATGTTTTACATCGATCATCATAACATGGATTGCCAATGACTTAAACATCGATTATCTCATGTATAACATCGATTGCTTCTTTAATTAACTTAATATCAATTGTCTTTTCTTCAGAATAATTCAAGATGCTATTTATGCAGATATCATGTGACTAGCATGTGTGTCACTTGGGGTACTTGGTACTCACGCGTCCCCAAATCCTTGGTCACATGATTAGGGCTATAAATATGCCCTTGTCCTTTGTGAAAAAGGCATCCAGCAGGTACGACTAAGAAAGAGGAGTGCAGAAAGATGCCAAAAATAGGACAACCTAGAAGAGAAGAAGAGGAGCACCGCTAGGAGAAGCAGAGCAGCAGAAGAGCAGCAAACGTGAGAAGAAGAAGAAAAAGAAGAATAAGAAGAAGTTGGAGCAGATAATGTTGTAGTGAAGGAAGTAGAAGTAGAGCTTCAAGCAGCAACAACAACATTTCGGAAGAAAGCTTGAGAAAACTTTTCTTCCTTCTTCCACATCACTCTTTTCATATAATTTTTGTGTGTGTTGCTATCTGTGCAAATAATCTGTGCAGATCAATGCACTTGTGTATGTGGTTGTGTAAGTTAGATCAAAGCTAGAGAATCTGATTTCTTGTGAGCTTATTCTAGCAGGTTTCTGGATCTGTTGTGTTCTAGAGTTTGGTTGAGCCTGTGGACTCAGGTGTTTGAGCCATCGTGCTCAGGTTCTCTAAGCCATCGTGCTTAGGGGTTTTGGGAAGAGTCATCGTGCTCTTGCCCAGTGGAGTGAGTCATCATGCTCATCTCCAGGTTGTTCTTGTGAGTCATTGTGCCTACAAGAGATTGTGCTTTGAGCCGTCATGCTCAAAGATGTATCTGAGCCATCGTGCTCTAGTGTATGTGAGCTATCGTGCTCATTGTACTCAGGTTGAGTAGTGTGTTCCTCCATCGTGGGGAGGTGGACGTAGGAGACATAGTTTGTGTTCTCTGAACCACCTTAAAAATCTCTTATGAACTGTGGTTTGATCCTGCTACGCTAGATGCATGCATAAGGATTTCGTTTACATACTACATTTTAATTTGCTCACACACATTACATACTTGCTTGACTCACACATTGTTCGATTAAATGTTTCACACACTTTAATCACACATAGTGCATCAGATCTGTGGGGTTTTTTTATTGAATAGAACTCATAATTTTGAAGTAATTTTTAATTGCTTAAGTTTTCGTTGCAAATCTATTCAACCCCCTTTCTAGATTTTGTCATCATCGAATATTCGATCCTACACATGATACTCACTAAACAATCCTGACATCTTGAATTTCACATTAATGCCCCAACTCCATTTTCTCAAGACACCTGCAACCATAATTCTCAAGTGGATTTCTTTGGTATCCAAATAGTTTTGGGTCCATCAATGTTAGTCCTGGAAGGCAGTAAATCCTTCCTAATCCACATCAAGTTCAGTTTCTGCATGCTTCTCTTAAAGGAACAATTATAGTTCACATGACCATTCCCACCACAGAAGTGACATGTAACATTAGAGGAGCATTGTGCAAGTTGAGACATGTGACAAGTATGATGATTAACACGCTTGATTTTATTTGATTGTGCATGTTTCTTAGCCTTCACAGAGTTTTTGCCATTTACTAGTTTTTTAGCTTGCACAATTTTCTTAGCATGAGAATTCACATTTATATCTTTTGATTTAACATGAGATGTGCTTGGAGTGTTGGAAGCATGAACAAAGGATGATTTCAATTTTGGCTCAAAAGACTTGATCTTATTAGGTGAATAATTTAGACGATGTCTATTTGTGTTCACCTTACTATTAAGCACTTCATCTAAGTTTTGTTTTCCCTTCATGAGTCTAGAAATAGTGGATTTCAGATCATCTATTATTCCATGCAATTTCTTGACAAAATTTTTAGAAGATTTAACACTCTCCTCAAGTTCTGAAATTTTAGCTTTCAGCACATCATTCTCATGCATCAATTCAGAATCATCATGTAGATCTACAACTTCATAAAATTTAGACATGTCATGATTTACATCAAACATATACAGTCTAACCTTGAGTTCCTCATTTAAAATTTTAGAGAATTATTCTAGCTTTCTAGCATGTTTAGTTTTTCAAAAACACCACGATCTTGAACTAAGCATTCCATTTCTTGTTCATACAACTCAATTTTGTTTTCCAAGGTTTCTTTTCATCATGAAATTTTCATATTTTAGATTAAGTTCATGACATGGTATGTAGGGAATTTTATCATGAAGAAAGCCTTCAATTATCATTTTCAGTCCCTTATTTTCCTTTTCATCTTTCTTATATTTCTCATACAAAACAGAATATATTTTCTCAATCTCCCTAAGAGTAAAAGATTCTCAGTCAAAGTTGACTTTGGGAGATTCTTCCTCAAGTGCCATAAGGCCGCAATTGACATCCTCCTTCTCTTGGACATCTTCTGTTGTAGAGCTTGACTCATTGGAGTCACTCCATGTGGCGACCATGGCCTTGGACTTCCTTACCTTAGCTTTGTTCTGCTTCTTCAAAAACACCGGGCATTCTAATCTCATATGCCCAATTCCTTGACATTCTAGTGGATAATTTCTGTTTTTCTGCTAGAGTCTTCTTTCTTACTTTTGCCCTTTAAGTTTTTAAAGGAAGTGGTAGACAATGGCTTAATTTTCCTCATAATTTTGCTTTGAGCTAACTTGGCCACTTCTTCAGTTCTTCCTCATCTTTGCTTGACGAGTTTTCATCTAAGCAAATTGCCTTGGACTTTTTAGCCTTAAGAGCTACATCTTTCTACTTGATGATTGGTTTCTTGGCCTCCTCCCTTTTCAAATTAATCTTATATGTCATGAGACTCCCGATCAACTCCTCCACAGTGAGGCTTGACAAGTTCTTCAGGTCTTCGATGACTGTGACCTTTGTGTGCCACGCCGGTGGGAGGGATCTCAAAATTTTACGAACTATTTCTATGTCTGTGTAGTTCTTGCCAAGAGTCTTCAGTCCATTTGTGATCTTGGAGAGCCTAGCGAACATATCAAAAATTGACTCCACCGGGCTCATCTTGAACATCTCATATTCATGGAGTAGAATATTTACTTTGGTCTCTTTGACTTCAGAAGTGCCTTCATAAATCAACTTGAGCTTATCCCACATATCCTTCACTGAGATGCACATGGAGACATGAGAGTATTCGTCAGGATGAATAGCACACTGCATTATATTCATAGCACTAAAGTTAATTTGAGATTTTTTAATATTATCCTTTGTCCACTTTCCCTCATCCTCTGGCAGCGTGTATGGACCGTTACTCACAACTTTCCAGATCTCATAGTTTTGAGCTCTGAGAAAGATGTGCATATGGTTTTTCCAATAAGAGTAATTGCTGCCATTAAAGTATGGTGGGCGGTGGATGGAATGACCTTCAGGCACAAATCCCAGATTGGCCATCGCACATAGAACCACTCTAATATCAAGAGCCCTGCTCTGATACCAATTGAAGAGTAAAATACACGAACGTATGTGCAATGATCAACTAAGAGAGGAGGGGTGAATTGGTTATTGCCTAACTAAAAATCTTTTGCATAGAATAGATCAGACTCAATTAAACAAATCTATTGTGTGAGATGCACAGCGGAATAACAATTAAAATAGCGAAACCAACTATCCTAACGTGAGCAGAATGGAGATAGGAGAAAAGGATCAAACCACAGAAGCACACAGGATTTAGAGTGGTTCAGCAAACACACCTTCGTGTGCGCCTACATCTACTACCTCACACCCCCATGAGGATTTCCACTAACTTGTTTCTAGGTACAAGCATAAACCCTTAACACACCATTGTTTTCGGGGACAACACCAACCCCACCCTGTTTCTGGGGATGAGATAACCCGGTATGTATGGGCCACATGCACTACACACTAGCCAAGCACTCACAAATCGAGCACACACACACAATGATGTTTAGTACGAAATTGAAAACTCCCAATAGGCATATGACAGTGGGGAAAAGAGTAAAACCAAAAGCACAAAGATTCCCCCTGTCTGAAATATGAAGAGCCATTGTAGAAGCAAGATCGCTGATGTAGAACTCTCTAGGTGAAGAACCACAATCTGATCACCCAAGCCCATATCTTTCTGATAAAGATAAACTCCTTGGGATGTTTGAAAGTCTTCTGGATCAATAAGAATTCATCTTTCAACCTTCTAAACGTTTAGGGCTTCACGTAGATCTCTTCAGGGCAAGAAACCTTGTTCTGAACTCTAGGGCACAAGATGGGCTCTTGGGTGTGTGGAGAACTCTTCCAAATCATGAGAACATATTGTATTTATAATCTCAAAAGATCCCTCAAAGTTTGGAAAGAGTTCAATCTTCATAGGTCTCTTTTTAGGAAAGTCCATATCGAGAAACGTCAAAATCGGTTGACCTAAATTCACAAATCGATCGTCTGATTTGTTCATTGTCCCAGTATTAATGTTACTAGAAAAATCGGTCGTCCTAAAACCCAAAATCGGTCGACCGATTCTCATTCTAACTTCAACTTCAACTGGCGCACTGTTTAACTTCAACTTCGACTTCAACTTCAACTGGCACACTGTTCAACTTCGACTTCAACTTCAACTGGTGCATTGTTCAACTTCGACTTCAACTTCAACTGGTGCACTGTTCAACTTCGACTTCGACTTCGACTTCAACTTCAACTTCAACTTGCGCATTATTCATTTAGGTGGACCGATTTTACAAAATCGGTCGACCAATTTTATTGTTCCTGTAGAACAAAATGTTACTAGCTAGGTCAGTAGACCGATTTTAGAAACAGGTCGACCGATTTTGTCAATTTTGTAGTATTTCAATTAGTCTTCTATCTTTGCATTGTCCAAGCCTTGGCTTATGTGAATTCCACTTCATGTGAGACTTTTGGCATATTTTATTGCACACTTAACACACAAATTAGACCTTCAAATCAAATACGAATAGTTCAAACACTTGGGTCATGAACACAAATGAGAATTGGTCTTTTGTGATTTTATCATCTTGGAATAAATTAGTGTTTTTGTGATCATCAAAATCTATAGAGTACAATAGTTCAACTAGTAAGTCAAAAGTAATTTTTATGCACTTACCTTTGACAAATGATATCAGTATGGTTCTATCTTCTGGTTGCAAGTAGGTGTAAAACATCTTCACTAAGTGAGGATAGCTTGCTTTCGAAACTGTGCACAAAGCAGACCATTTCATTTTGTCTAGGGTTTCCACAACCTTGGCCATTCTGTGCTTGCTTAGATCTGACACATCCATAGCTTTGTTCCCACAAAGCTTAGTCTTGACAGACTAAAATTTTTGGAACTGATCTGCTGTGAAGAACTATTCACTATAAGCCCTCAAATTGCTTGAACTATCGGATACAAGCATGAGAATCAAAGAGGATAGAACCCTTGAACTCGTAGGAGGTAGGAGAATAAAGCCCCTTAAGAAATTTGAGCGAGAAAGAACAAAAATCTTCAAGAGAGAAGAAAAATGATTTCGCGGACTCGTGAAACCAGAAAGAAGGGTTTCGAGGAGCTTGAAGTCGAAAGGGCATGGAGAGAGAGAGAGAGAGAGAGAGAGAGAATCGATAAAAGAATGAGTTGCGGCTATGGAGTAAATAGATGGGAAGATAAGTGGAATTGATATTCAATGTATTGATTATACAAAACAACAAAATAGTGTGTATCGATTACTGAAGAACTTATCCAACCAGACTATCGATTGCTGAAGGAAGCACATCTATTGGTGATGAAACATATAAAAGAGGATAAAATCTTTTGGAATAAAGGAGGCAGACAATTATTACTCTGAAAGAGATCAATGTATTTCACTTATGTGCAGATATAACTATTACAAATTGCAAATGCCTAATTCCCTTCTAAGAGAGGTAAATCTCTCTTCAGGTAAGACCTTTGTAAAGATATTTGCTAACTAATTTGAGGTATCTATGAATGAGATATTAATATTACCATTAGCTATGTGATCTCTGATAAAAATGATACCAAACCCCAATGTGTTTGGTCCTCGAGTGTTGTACATGATTTTTGGTGAGATTTATAGCGTTGGTGTTGTCACATAGTAGTGGAATGGTCTTGATATTTAATCCATAATCTTCAAGTTGTTGTTTGTGTTGAACCACTCTTACATTTTATCCTTTTATTTTGGTGACAACAAAATCCATGTTTAACTTAAAATATCATTAGTATGTTCTATATCATGTTTCTCCCATGAATACAATATATTCTTGCATTATCATTATAGATTTACACTGATTTGTAACTTAGACATTTGAATTTCAATTTCATCATGCATATTTTGATCATGTTCAGTCGAAGCTACACTTGGTCATATACGAAGCTAGTTTCGTCATATTCAAAGTCCACTTCATCTGTCACGCCCCGATTTTTGGTAGTGGAATTAAATCGGAAACGCAATGAACAAGCAAGCATTCAGAAGCCAAGACAAATGACTAATATCAATAGGGCCCATAATTCAATAATCAAACTCTTTTATTCATCTTAAGTGAATGTTACAATCTCTAAATGTCAAAATAAGAACAACTCTCCACTACTAGCCTCTTCTAACTCTCAAAGAAAGACAAAATTACAATGATTACTAATCTCTCACTAACTAGAATAAAGAAAGACTCTCTAAAGTGTACTCCACGCTAGGCGCACAAGTCCCATCGTTAAACATATTCCTCATCTTCACAACCTGAAATGTTAGGGAGCAGGTATGAGCAAACTAGCCCAGTAGGATTTATATCTTAATGTATGGGCAATGATATATGTGATTAGCATTTTAAATAAGTAGAATCTCTACATGAACATGATGGCTAGACATGAATGACATTACTAACAAGTTAAATGGCTGAACATAGTAGAATTATCAACGGATGTCATAGCGAATCAAGTACTGACTTTCATATGCATTGGACAAGGAATTCAAGAATGAGATTGTATCACATAAACAAGAACTATCCATATTCACATAAATAACACATATTCACATGGTCAAACGTATCATATCAAATGAAGGCACATTCACACAAATCTTGCACACATTCCAGTGCCATGCCATGAACCACAAGTTCATACTCCCCGCGGTTAATAAGTACGTTGGGGCGCTCCTCCCCAAGACCAGATAGGGCCCCTTATTTGCACAGGCATTAGTCAAATGGACCGAAGTCCCATGTTGTGCCGATCAAACATATACATATTATGGCCACAGATTTCCAAGAACAAGCTCATAGTAATAAGGACATGATCATTCATAGAGTTCAAGATATGACAATATCTCGAGAGATCAATTGGACAACATAACGGCTTGTTTTAATCTTCATAAACTTTAATGTCTTGAAAAGAGTATAGACAAATAATATATCATACATAGAACAAGTGCTCTCTATCTCCAGATAACTTCATGGTACAACCAGCTCGGTCTCTATGAGGGAATCCACAAAGTACGAAGACTTACGGAGGTCTTAGTGGAAAGGTCGCTAGTCTGCTAGTACGGAATGACCAACAGAGAGCTTCCAATCCCCCAAGAAGGGTGTGCCTATTGTGCAAGTGTGGAAGTGTCGTGACTCGGAACTTTCCTAACCATGCGTACAATTAATGATCAAATATGGAAACCTCATAAAACGTACAAAATAAGGAAAGTCCATATTAGGAAAGTCACAAAGATAACAAGTATCGTGAAAGGAAAGCTTTAAACAAACCAGGTCCATCTATATCATGTTCTCTTCAAGCAGATTCATAGCACAACTTATAGTATGACATATTTCATTATCAAGCTAGATCATAAGGACATGAGGCATAGTCAAAGGGAAGTATGATCAATCACATCATATGAAGCATTAGAATCATATTTAGGTTATTATAGTTTTCACAGGGGTTGATGACTTTTAGGCCATTGACAACTAAATAACATGATCACAGATTAAGACATGCACATGTTTAACAGTCTAACTAAAGGGAACAGTCTCGGGTTGGTCACTGAATCGCGACGGGTTCAGACGTCACAATTCAAAGACCTTACACAGTCAAAATATGACTCTATATGAAATCAATAAATCACGAAGGACCTATATGTCGCCTTCGTGTCGCTACAGGCCGATATGTCGCTACGGTTTTAAAAACGCGACGGTAAGAACAGTCGCCTTTATAACGCGACAACCTACGGGTCGCAACGACTCAGAATCGTGATGCCTCGAAGCATCACGTTCTTGAGAGGTTTTTAAAATCTGATTATAAAAATATGTACAGAAACCAAGGGTGGGAGACAAGTCAAATCGCGACAGTACGACCGGTCATGTCCTCGCAGTTCACAAATGGTCGAAAACCAAAATAGCATGCAAAACGAAGCATATGGGGGTTAGGGTAAACCTATAAGTCATGATGGGTCAAATGGAAATCATCAAAAACATGTCAAATTCACGATGGACATAGTCGTCACAATTTATGTCACTGAATCGCGACCACTGGACTGGTCGCGATTCAAACAAGCAGACATATCGCAGATTGGGTTGCGCGATCTCGTGTTTTGGCTCGAAACTCAAAGTTTTAAGAGTTTTTAGATGAAATGCTCAACATGAAACTTGTTGGAAACTTGGAGAGGAAGAACCTTTCGCTTTGGTTTCACCTAATTTGACCTAGGGATGCATGAATCATGAGATTAACAAGAAAAGCCTTAAAATTGCTTGACGATGGCAAAACACTTAATACTCTTAACATAGACCATGAAAATTGGGAAAAATAAGGGAAAATTAAAGTAGACTTGAAGAGCTTTCAGATGGTATATGCCATGTTAAGTTTGAGCCAGAGCTCACCTACCTTTGGTTGCTTAGAAGTCCCTGGTTGTTATAGGTCGATGCAGAGGCTTGGGGAAGATGTTCTTCACGAATCCAAGCTCTTAGGTCGTCCTCCTTGCTCTTGGGCATTCTTCCCATGTTCAGCAACGAAGTAAGCATACTAAAGTCAGACATAGAGGGTCTTATGATGGTTTTATAATGCTAGGTTTGCTTAATTCCAAGTTTGGGATTTCTAAATCTTATGGTAGGAGTCCTACCATGATTAGAACTACCATGTGAAGCTATTTCCAGCTTAATCCAACACCAAATAGCAAGTAGTAGAGAGCAAATTCGTGCTCTCATGTTGGGCTTAGGTTTGGGTCATGATTAATGGCCCAATTAACTCATGTTTAAGCTTAAATGACCCATTTTACTAATGGGTATTGGGTTAATATGAATTTTAAATATTATTTCCTTTTTTTTACCATCTATTGGCCCAATAAACATGATTTGACCTCAAACATCTATTTTACTTTAGTTTGTTATATGAAATAATAGGTTTCCGACATTATCGGGTTTTATCGCCTTAAGTCAGAGTTTATGGTTTTACTAACCCAAACATGTTTGTCTGACCCTAGTTTCTTTACTATTATTTGTATTACTTTATTTAGTTTGTCATCGTAACTCTTCGTGCGATTTTGAGTTGGTTTTATATCTACGATAATTGCTTTTATCGTTATCGGGTTTATTCGTCTTAAGACTTTGTTTAGCATTGGCCAACCCAGTTATTCATGTCTTGACCCATTTATTACTCCTTGAAATTTATAGTTTAAGTGTCTGAATATAAATTTTCATTTAATTCCATTGAAATGTCTCGCATGTGATAATGAGTTTTCTTATTTATTTATATTTTAATAATTCAGATTGCTACATCATCATATCCGAAGCTGACACTTCATCATGCATGTTTTGGTCATGATCATCCGAAATTCAACTTCATCATATCTGAAATTACACTTCATCATACACGAAGTTAACTTCATCATATCCGAAGTTTTAGCTTCGACCGACAACGTTGATTTCTATTCATCCAAAGTTTAACTTCGTCATATACGAACTTAACTTCGTCATATCTGAAGATCACTTCAACCGACAACGTTTTGATCTGTGAAAATTTTCTAAGTCCACAACTTATACATATATCATATTGACTCTATCTCTTGAAAAGTCAAAGTACGTTACCCACTCTGACTTCGAAAAAGTCAAAGTGTGGTAACCTACTCCGACTTCTCTACAGTCGAAGTCTTCTATGTCCACATCGATTGTATATAGACATCGATTGTCTTAAACATCGATTGCTTTTCACTTGAACATCGATTGTCTAAAACATCAATTATCTTTAAACATCGATTGTTTATATGTCTCATATCGATTGCTTCTATCGATTGCCTATATACATATTTATATATATATATGATATCGACTTCTGTTATTAACTGTACTTGATTTCTGTAATGACTATTAACATATTCTCATATCAATCAATGTATTAGTGTTACTATTATTCCTATTATCTTTTTAATTCTTATGGAAGCATTTAATGAAACAAGATTTATATATGATTTGCATTGTGATATTCTTTTTGTTATCAAGTTCAAATGTTTTAGCGAGAAAATTTGACTCTAATGTATTCAAATTTAAAATCTCATTTCCATTATCTTGAAACTTGAAAGATTTGTATATCTGCTCTCTCACTCACTGTCAGACATATAGTTCTTACTTTGCATGATAGATGGTCTACAGAAAATGCGGTGGTAAGTATAAGCAGTATGGTTTATCTGTCAAAGCTCACCTACCACATCTCACTTTCTGTCAGACTCCATGTTTTTAGGAAAAGGTTTTGCATGACCCATACAAGCATTTTTCTGTCTTTAAATGCATTGTACATATGTCTGTCTGAAATCCTTTCTTTTATATATATATATATATATATATATATATATATATATATATATATATTGTATCTCACCTACCTTCAGAAGAATGGAGGTATTTGCATTTTTCTCTTGACCATGCAGATACACAGCTACCTACAGAAGCATGCTAGCTATCTTTCAGTCATGGGAATGGAGCTTGCAGACATTTATTGAAACTGTCAAATGGAGCCATGAAGCTATCTACATAGCCTAAAGCCGTTGAGACTCAAAGATCTAATGATCTAATGATGGACATCTCAAGAAGTCTCAAGTCTCAAGACACAACATTCAATTTAAAATAGCTACATTCAAATGGGAAGAAAAGTCTCTGAAGCTTATATATGTGGAGCTGATGTTTGAAATACAATACACATAAAGAGAGACATACGTACATGAGTACAAAAAGCTACACAAAAAGAGAGAGGTCTCCACACTCAAAAGAAAGAGAGAAGCTCACAAGATCTTAAGAGAGCCAACTGTTCAAGCTTCGACTTCTTGCTCTCTTACTTTTAGAAGTTCTTGGGTGCCATTCTTTGTTCTAGATCTTCTCAGTCCACCCTTTTAGAGTTAAAAAGAGTTAGAGTAGTCATTCTTATTTGTAATCTCTTTCTGATCTTCTATGTTTGCTCATTCTTTAAGCAGACACACTATATTCTTTTTAGTATTGTAACCAACAGTGGGTTTGTTCTCTGTAGTGCCCCTCTGTGAAGGGAAAACCTATGGTTGTAGGTAGTTGTAATATCCCTTTGTGAAGCGAAGACTTGCGTGGGAGCAAGTGGTTGTAATATCTCTCTGGTGAGAGAAGGCCAAGTGTTCTTGGTAGTTAGTGAAAAATCCCAAGGGGTGCTTGGGGACTGGACGTAGGACTCCAGATTGATAGGAGGGCTGAACCAGGATAAATCTCTGTGCACTTTGTGTGATTGTTTCTACCAAGTCTTTCACTTGTTTCACACACTATACTGAAGTACTAACGATACTATCTAGTGTTATCTATTTTCAGATAAACTTTTAAAGTGAGAGAAGTCTTATTCACCCCCCTCTAAGACATCTAAAACTCTATCTTGATCCAACAAATGGTATCAGAGTGAGGTTTTCTTAGAAGAATCGAAAGATTTGAGAAGAGATGGTAGCTGAAGCTCACAACTATGAAGGATAGTCCGTTACAAAACCACCATTCTTTGATGGTGAAGATTATCAATACTGAAAGATGAGAATGGAATGCTTCATTTGAGGCACAAACTTTGATCTATGGCAGGTAATAGAGCAAGGTGATTTTACTATACTTGGTGATGGTACCTCTGCCTTATCTATAGTTGATAAAAGAAATATCTCTCTAAACTATAAAGCTAAAAATTATTTATGTTGTGCATTATCTAAAGGAGAATTTAATAGGTTATCTACATGTAGAACTGTAAAAGAAATGTGGGATAAACTACAAGTAACATATGAAGGAACTGATAAAGTTAAACAAACTAGAATAGATATTTATTTCTCAATATGAACAGTTTAAAATGTTGCCTAATGAAAACATTACTCAAATGTGTAATAGATTTGCTAATATAACAGTAGATTAAGTTCATTAGGTAAGAATCTCACAAATGAAGAAACAATCACAAAAATTCTTAGATCATTAACTCATTCCTGGACTTATTGAAGAGGCGCATGATCTTTGTGCAGGATTAGAAATGGCCGACAGAAGAGATTGGGGAGGAGGTGGATATGAACCTGAGGAGACTACGCATCAAATGATCGAAAGGATATGGGAAAGTCTTACAGAGATCCGTACTAGATTGTATCATCCGGCACCAGTACAGCTAGCAGCAGTGGCACTGCCGATTGTGGAGGAGGCAGTACCAGTGGCACCACCCCCACCACCACTGGTAGTTGAGGTACCACCCGTTGTACCTGTAGTTCCTGGAGTACCAGCACAGATAGTTAGTGTGGAGGAGCCTACATCACTAGTGGAGAGGTTTTACGGTTGCAGCCACCCACATATTTAGGAGGTCCAAATCCCGACATAGCAGAGCATTGGGTGCATGAGATAAAGAGGGTCTTTGTTATTATGAGGTGTTCACAAGCTGATAAGGTAATACTAGATGCCTATCAGTTGCATGGATTCGCACAAGAATGGTGGAGATTGAAGATGCAGACAGTATTTGCAGGGAGGACTGAGGACACCATCACCTGGACAGAGTTTCTGACAGTATTCAATGATACTTTCTTCCTGGTTCAGATACAGCAGGCTAAGAGAGAGCAAATCTGGATGTTGTAGCAAGGGAACTTATCAGTGCTAGAATATCAGATGAGGTTCATGGCTTTGAGTAGATATACTCCATATGTGGTTACTGATAACACTATGATGGTGGAATATTTTATTCGAGGATTGCGACCAGAGCTTCAGGATGCAGTAATTCCTTTGATGTGTAGAACAGTTGAAGCAGCAGCGCAGAGAGTAGTAATTTTGGAGAGGATTGTGCAGCCTAGGCAGTCCGGAGGAGCAGGGACAAGTAGTTTTCAGCTTCCGCAACACTCCATAGGTATTAGTAAGGGCAAGGCACCCTCAAGAGCATCGTCATCATCAGGGTTTTCAAAGTGGGGTGGTAAGTTGAAGAAGATGTTTAGATGATGGGGAGGCAGCAGGCAGCAGGGTTTTCAGCCAGAATTTCAGCAGGGCTGAGGTGTTAGGCCAGCACCGGAGGAGTCGCAGCAGAGTACGGCAGGGCAGCCCGCAGCTTTTCCAAGTTTTCAGTGTTATAATTATGGGCAGCCGGAGCATTTAGCTAGAAATTGTCCACTTCCTCGGGAATACAATTATGGCAGAGGGACTCAACAGTAGCAACAGCCAATCCAGCAGCCAATAGAGCGAGACAGAGGTGCACCATACCAGAGAGGAGGATGGGGTTGAGTTATGGCAGTCACCAGAGCTCAAGCGGAAGCATCCAATCTAATTGAAGGTATATTTCTGCTAGAGTGTTGATTGATCCAGGTGCTTCGTATTCGTTTATTTCTAAGGATTTTCTGGATAGCATGGTATATCCCCTAGAAGAAAGGCAGTGTGAGTTGATTGTAGAGGTTCCCTCAGGAGGTTTCATGCTTACTTCATGTTTCTTAGATGAGGTTTTGATAGTGATTCAGGGGAATCAGTTGCCAGCAAGATTGTATGCTCTGTCATTGAAGGATTATGATGTGATTTTGGGGATGGATTGGTTAGAAGCCTATGGGGCATTGGTAGACTGTAAGAATAAGAGAGTCCGATTTTGCAGGCTTGGTGGAGCAGTGTTTGAGTTTCAAGGTATGCCCTTCTACACTCCTAAGTTTATTATTTCTGTGCTTAGGGCTAGAAGGTTGATTAATGCGGGGTGTGTAGCGTACCTTGCTTCAGTTAGTTTAGTTGAGTCCAATAAGTCTGTAGATTCAGTACCAGTAGTCAGAGAATTTGCAGACGTGTTTCCAGAAGATTTACTAGGGTTAGCTCTACACAGGGAGGTGGATTTTACAGTTGAGTTGCAGCCAAGCAGTATGCCGATTTCAAAGGCACCTTACAGAATGGCACCGGCAGAGCTGAAGGAATTGAAGAAGCAGTTGCAAGAATTATTAGAGAAAGGCTTCATCAGACCCAATCACTCGCCATGGGGAGCACCAGTATTGTTTGTCAGAAAGAAGGATAGCAGCCTGAGAATGTGTATCGATTACAGGCAATTGAACAAGGTTACTGTAACACCCCAAAATTTTAAAGTTCTATAAAATATGAATAATGTGGTTAATATACATTAGGATTGTCATTAAATTGAAATAATTGATATTTAGGTATGATTAGTGGTAACGTATGTTACCCCAGTGTCGTACATAAAGGTGCGCGCTTCCACAGGGCGACACCGAAAAACGACAACGAAATAAAAATCCAAGAGCACCATAATTTCCAGAAAAATGTGGAGAAATCAGAAATGTAATTATCTGAATTTTTCGACGTGCAGATTTTGAGATTAAGTCGACGCGACTATTTTTCGGGTGATTTTTCACCTAGTATAAAATAAAATCTAAAAATTAAATAAAAATTACCATAATTAGCAAAACCATTATATTAGCCTATGGTTAAAATTTCATGTCAAATGGATACCATCTGGTCATGTTTACATCAAGTTTATTGGACCAACCGAATTATGGTATATTTACGGAAGGGATTTTGTGGGATTTTTACTATGCCTACGTGTGAGGCAATAGAGAGGCCAGCACACCTAACTGAACAGTTAACACGTTTGTTACTAACGTGTAAACATGAGGAGATTCGCATGGGCTACGTGTTGTGGTAAAAACCAAACGGTTTTTACTACGACACCTCAAGGGCCAACGTGCCAATTGCATGGGGAACCCGCTGGGCTTATAAAAACCCTCCCACAGCCATCGCAAGTACCTTTTCCCACTCCAGCTTGTGTTCATGTGTGGTTGCTGAGGTTACGTTGTTTCTTTTGCTATTACTGTCGAGAGAAGCTGCAGCTGCTACCCTGTTGTGGTGTTGCTGTTATTTGGCCTTCAAAGAACTCCCATTTCTCCAGTACATTAGAGCATTTGTTGAGATTACAATACGTGCAAGATTCTCCTTATTCCTCTGTATCTGTGGAACTCTTACTGGGGAAAAACTCTCACTATTCAGAAAGGTAGGATTCAATTCCTAATCCTCTTCCTTTCCACTCTTGGATTGATTGTTTGAAGTGATCCTTATCATGTGTCTATCATTCTTTAGTTCAGGAAGTCTGATCATGGTAGAATTCTCTTCCTATATCTTCTCTGTTATGGGTCCTTGACCTCCACTTTGGTTAAGGAGGTCATGATCACTTGGTTACTTGCTTTAAACGTGTGAGTCCTCTTTTGAAAAATATGTACCCATTCCTTACAGTCTTGTCTTAGTTGTGTGTCTGTGGGATTCTCTTCCTACCCTGGTTTTCTTCTTCCTACAATTCAAAGTAGTTCAGGTAGTTAAAGTAATCCTTTACCATGAGGCAGTTGATTTCCATATTTGAGGATTAATCCCATGGCAAGAATTAAGCCTTCATCATGTATGCTTTAGTGTTTGGCCATGAGGAACAATACAATTCTTTTCCTTCCATCATCTCTTGTACAATTCTGAAATCATGTTGATCATTTATGCGAATCACACTCCATGTCTTTTTCTTTCACTTTCTTGTCATGTTAGCTTCATGTTTGAGGCTAAGATCATACTTGGATAAGGTCCTAATCATGTTAGGAATGATAGAATATCTTGTTAGTACAATTTTTAGTTGGTTTGAATCAATTTTTGAAAGTTTGCATTGAATCTGTCGACAGACGAGCTTCTTGCTGTCGACAGGAACCTATATCCAGAACCCAGATAAACACCACTGTGTGTTGCTGTCGACAAGCCCATAGCTTGCTATCAACAGATGCACACAGAACTGAAGTTCTGTCCCTGGAAAACCAGCCCCTGTCGACAGCAAGCTTGTGCCTGTCGACAGGTACTGACAGTGCCATGTCTCCAGCACCTGTCTTATCCATTCTTTGATGCAAATCTTACCCAATTGTGCCACCTAATAGTCCACCTATATCTTGTGGTTTTTACAACCTAAACACCTACCAAAATCAGTCATGTACCTTTCTTTCTATCATGAATTATTTCTCTAAAGTTCCGAATAAAACTGACCCCGAAGGATTATCAATTTCTGAAATTAGTAAGAAAATAGAGTTCTTTCACTCTTGTGTGTAAGCTTTGAATGAACCTTTGTGTATCCTTGACTCATTACAATGATGAGTGTGTGATGATGACAATTTGAGAGTCTCGGACTCATTTAGAAATTATGCCTGGCAAATAAAGGGCTGGTTCAGTCCTGGGGGGAGCGCCTGAATTCGTCAGTGGCCGCGCGGGGGCGATAAGGACATCGTGAATGTTGGCATACATCAATTCATGCTTGATTAGTCATCATATCAAGCTTGCGTGTGTGAAATTGTCTGATTCTGAATTTAAGTATCATCTTGAGTGATTAATCTTGCTTCTAAAAGCGTTCTTGTTCAATACTTGTTATCAAGATTATCTTGCTTGTTCGTTATCTTGAACACTCCATGTCAGAAATCTATACTTGTCTTACCTTGAATATATGCCTCTAAATCCTTTTGAGGTAGAGGAATTGAGTTCTACTGGGCTAGTTAGCTCACTCAATTTAACATTTTCAGGTGAACAAGATGGTGATATTGCTTAAGGGGGACTTGAGTGCTGAGTGGACCACCCTATGAGAAGAAATGTTGTGATCTTTTGTTTTCTTGTAGTTAAGTGGAAATGTAATAACATTACAGTCTACTTTTGCTTGCTCCTCATTTAGACTATAATGAGGAGTATTATGTAATAACTTCCGCAAATCTAGTTGTTCATAAGCAAACCTTATGTTACTTGTCGTGTTTAATATCTGTCATATTTAGTAAATGTAATTTTACTAGGACGTGACAGTTACAATCAAGAATAAGTATCCACTTCCCATGATAGATGATTTGTTTGATCAACTCTAGTTGGCTAAGGTATTTTCCAAGATTGATTTGAGGTCAGGATATCATCAACTGAGGATCAAGGAAGAAGACATTGACAAGACAGCCTATAGGACCATATGAGGTTTATGTTTGGGTTGATGCCCAACGCACCGGAAGCATTCATGAATTTGATGAACAGGATATTTCACCCGTATCTAAATCAGTTCATTGTGGTCTTTATTGATGATATATTGGTGTATTCAACGTCAGAGGAGGAGCATGCAGCACACTTGAGGATCACATTGCAGACTTTGAGAGATCATCAGTTGTATGCCAAGTTTAGCAAATGTGAGTTTTGGCTGAAAGAGATTAAGTTTTTGGGTCATGTGATATCAGGTGAAGGTGTTGCGGTTGATCCGGCCAAGGTAGAGGCAGTGATGAAATGGGAAGAACCGAAGACAATGATAGAGATCAGAAGTTTTCTAGGTTTGGCGGGATATTATAGGCGGTTCATCTAGGATTTCTCAAAGATTGCAGCACCAATGACAAGATTAACAAGGAAAGGAGTACCATTTGTATGGTCTTCAGATTGTAGGCATAGTTTTGCAGAGCTGAAGAAGAGGCTTACCACAGCACCAATATTGGAGATTCTGTCAGGCAGTGGTGGATTTGTATTGTATACAGATGCATCAAGGAGAGGTTTGGGAGCAGCGTTAATGCAGCATGGAAAGGTGGTAGCCTATGCATCCAGGCAATTAAAGAAGCATGAAGAGAATTACCTGACACATGATTTAGAGCTGGCAGCAGTTGTGTTTGCACTAAAGATTTGGCAGCACTATTTGTATGGTGAGAGATTTGAGATATTCACTGATCACAAGAGTTTGAAGTACATCTTCTCCCAGAAAAATTTGAATTTGAGGCAGCGTAGGTGGATGGAATATTTAAAAGATTATGACTTCATTTTGGCATATCTTCTAGGCAGAGCTAATGTGGTGGCAGATGCACTGAGTAGAAAAGTAGTTATGAATCAACTTATGATCAGAGAATGGAAATTGTATGAAGAAGTGGTAGGGAATTCATTGTATGTGCCAAATAGTGAGCGGCGAGCAATATTAGCAAATAGTGTAGTGGAACCTTCTCTATATTGGCAGATAGTAGAAGCGCAAAGAACAGACGAAAATTTAGTTGTATTGTGAGAATGGAGGAGGTGACACTGGATGATGACAGTGTGGTCAGGCTTAAGAGCTGGTTGTATGTCCCAGCAGATGCCGAGGTCAGGCAGAAAGTGTTAGAGGAAGCTCACAAGTCCAGATAGACCATCCACCCAGGCAGCACAAAGATGTATCAAGATTTAAAGGAGCATTTCTGGTGGCCTAATATGAAGAAAGAGATTGCAAAATTCATAGCAAGGTGTGCAGTGTGTCAGCAAGTGAAGGCAGAGCATCAGAGGCCAGGAGGACTGTTGCAGCCATTACCCATTCCACAGTGGAAATGGGATGATATTGCCATGGATTTTGTAGTTGGTTTGCCCAGGACATCAGCAGGTCATAATGGTATTTGAGTTTTTGTGGACAGATTGACAAAGGTTTTCCGGTTATTGGCAGTAAGTATGTCATGGTCAGTGGATAGATTAGCTAAGTTATATGTGGAAAGAATAGTACCATTGCATGGGATTCTAGCCACCATTGTTTCAGATCGAGATCCCAAGTTTACTTCAGGCTTCTGAAGGAGTTTGCAGAGAGTGATTGGTAAAGAATTAAGGTACAGTTCAGCTTATCATCCACAGACAGATGGGCAGACAGAAAGAACCATTCAAACTATTGAAGACATGTTGAGGGCTTGCTGTTTAGTATGGGGAGGTACATGGGAGCACCATCTGGGTATGGTGGAATTTGCATATAATAATAGTCATCATGCGAGTATCGGAATGGCGCCTTATGAAGCATTGTATGGCAGACCGTGTAGAACATCACTGAATTGGCATGAGGTAGGCGAGAGACAAGTTATGGGTCCACAGCTGATTCAACAATGTACAGAAATGGTTAAATTTATTAAGGAAAAGCTTCAAACAGCACAGAGTCGTCAAAAGAGCTATGCAGACACCAGACGCAGGCCACTACAGTTTGAAGTTGGAGATTATGTGTTTTTGAAAGTTTCTCCTATCAAGGGTGTGCTCAGGTTCAGTAAGAAAGGCAAATTGAGTCCAAGATATGTTGGTCCATTCTAGATATTAGAAAGAATTGGTGAAACAGCCTACAGATTGGATCTCCCAGCAGATTTCACAGACGCACATGACGTGTTCCATGTCCCAATGCTTAGAAGATATATTCGAGATCCTTCTCAAGTCGTCAGTTACCAGAGAGATGATCTGAAGCCAGATATGACAATGCCAGAATATCCAGTGCAGATTACAGGTCGTAGAACCCAGAAGCTCAGAAGTAAGGAAATTGAACTA